>VZTF01008302.1:502-24272 GCA_013397755.1 Cnemophilus loriae | reverse complement strand
TCTCCTTCCTCGATAACGTCTGGCAGAGCTGGTGTAGTGCCCTATCGAGTACACCTCATAGTTATTGTCTCCCACTTTGCGGAGGAGGTATCGGAAAGGCTCCCGGCAGATTGGGCACACAGCTCTGTTGCGGGACCATTCCAGTATGCAAGGAAAGCAGAAAGCGTGGCTGCACCAGCTCACGGAGACTTGGTTGTTAATGATGTCCAAGCAGATTGGGCACATTTGGTTCTCTGAATTATGTGGAGACTCAGCCTGGAGAACCTGGTTGTTGCTGGCAGTAGAGGAAGAGGTGCCACCTTCTGCCAAGCGCTTCTCCAACACCATCTGACACTGAAAACCAGAGAGGCGCGAGGCTCCTGGCCTGCCCTGGAGACACAATCCAGAGATGAAGTCCGCAGACAGCAGCCAAGCTGTCCACATCAAGCACTGAAGAGCTGCCCGTTCTACCTTGAGGCTGTGCTTGAGCTGCCACAAGTGCCAGGGACTATCTGGGGTAGACAAGTGACACCAGAGGTGTCTTTGCACATGACAGCTCTCAGGGCAGGGTGGTGACTGACCTCTCAGATACGTGCAAGCAGGAATTGTGAAGGTGTAAAGCACTTTCTGGCCTCTCAGCTACAGCAGCTGAAGCCTGGCAATGTGGCAGGTTGGGACCTGCTCCCCAGGTCCTGCTGCTATCACTGCACAGGAAATCCTCTCTATGCCCTCAGAAGGGTGCCAACGGGATGGGGGTCCATCCTTCCCCCACTTGCCGATGTCTGTCCTCATTGGAGGAGCGCAAGCATTCTGGCCTTGCAGGGCTGCCCTACACTGCAAAAACGACTGATGTCACACATGTCACAGTGACTTTCTGGTGACACCACAGGGCTTTCAGGAACTACACACAGAAGACACAAGCTGTGGCCTCAGGAAACAAAAGCTTCCCAGGTAGCTTGTCTCACTAGACTGCCTCCTATCAAGCAGAATCCCCTTGCCATAGTTTTTATATAAAGTCATAGGCTTCACCATTCATACCCAGCACTGTGTTCTGGTTTAGGAATAAACGAGCTCAAGGTATATCTTCTAGCTTCTACCTTCTAGCTTGTTATCCTCCTGACATTGGTCACCCTTACATAGGTCTCTAGATTTTTGGATGTGTTTTATGATGGACAGCAGATTCTATGCTCCAAGTTTGATGGTTGGAATTTACTTTATTTTTGGATTTGTTAGTAGGACCAGTTTTGGTGTAAAGTGGTACAATTTGTGATACTAGTAGCAGCACATACAGCAGTACCCTTCTTGCTAGGGTGTGCTACCTGTCCCTGTTCCCCTCAAGGGTGTGGCATGTCCACCGGGATCGATGGGATCGACGGGATCGACTCCTTGTTGCCTGGGGTTCCCTGGAGGAAGCCCGTTGTGCCAGCTGACTGTGCTCACTCCTCTCCGAGGAGACGGGGACATCCTGTTCAGGCCTTGCAGATTGTCCCTCATCATGATCCCTCCTCCTTTGCTCTTCTGTCTGTGTTTGTTGCCAAGTGCTGTGGGACCTCCTCTGAGATCGTCTCCTTGTTGCCCATGATTCCCTGGAAGAAACCCACTGAGCCCGCTGACGGTGCTCACTCCTCCCCAAGCGGACTGGGACATCCCGTTCGTGCCTTGCAGTTTGATCCCCATCACTAGAAGTTTCAGAAGCTGTGTCCTGAGCCCTGCTGCGCTGCCATCTCCTGCTGCTTGTGGGGTCATAACTCCGGGCTTGCTGACCCCTGCTGTGACCATCATGGTTCCGCCTCCGGGACCTGCTTCGGTCCCTTTCCCTGTCTCTGGCACGGCCACTGCCGTGCTCTCCGCTGGAAGATCTGTGATGCCGGTGGCCTGAGGAACGATGCCGCCTCCTTTCTGCAGAGTGGCGACGATCTCTCCTTCCTCGATAACGTCTGGTGGAGCTGGTGTAGTACACCTCATAGTTATTGTCTCCCACCTTGCGGAAGAGGTACTGGAAAGGCTCCTGGCAGATCGGGCACACAGGTCTGATGCAGGCCCATTCCAGTATGCAAGAAAAGCAGAAAGCATGTCTACACCAGCTCACGGAGGTTTCATCCTCAATGGTATCCAGGCAGATTGGGCACTCAAAAGTTCTTCGAGGGATAGCCAGGGGCACCTGGTTGTTGCTGGCAGTAGAGGAAGAGGTGTCGCCTTCTGAGAAACCCTCCTCCAACGCCATCTGGCACTGCAGACCAAAAAGACGTAAGGCTCCTGGCCTGCCCTGGAGACACAATCCAGAAATGCAGTCTGCAGACGGCAGCCAAGCTGTCCACATCAAGCACTACCCGTTCTACCTCGAGGCTGTGCTTGAGCTGCCACAAGAGCCTGGGGTAGACAAGTGACACCAGAGGTGTTTTTGCATGTGACAGCTCTCAAGGCGGGGTGGTGACTGACCTCTCTGACATATGAAAGCAGGAATTGTGAAGGTGTGAAAGCAATTTTTGGCCTCTCAGCTACAGCAGCTGAAGCCTGGGAGTGCATCAGGTCAGGACCAGCTCCTCAGGTCCTGCCACTACCGCCACACAGCAAATTGTCCCCCTCGTGTAGATTTCCCCAGCGGAGGAGCGCAAGCATTCTGGATCTTCAGGGCTGCCCTACACTGCAAAAAGGATTGTTGTCACACATGTCACAATGACTTTCTGGTGACACCACAGGACTTTCAGGAACTACATACAGAACACACAAGCTCTGGCCTCAGGGAACAAAAGCTTACCGGATTCACTAGGCTACCTTGCTATCAAGCAGAATCCCCTTGTTCTATTTTTTTATAAAGTCACAGGCTTCACCATTGAAACCTAGCAGTATGTTTTGTTAGAAATAAACCATCTTGAGGCATTTCTTACTCTGCTGACTTTGCAGGTCTGATCCAACTCCTTCTGCTCAGCACTGGGGAGGCCATACCTGGAGTACTGTGTCCATTGCTGGACTTCCTTCATGAGAGAGAGGTGGATCTCTCTACGGGAGAGCACCCAGTGGAAGTTCTCAAGGATAATGAAGGAACTAGAGCATCTCCCCTATTAGGAAGTGTTGAAAGCACTGCCTACAGACTGTTCAACCTGAAGAAGACTCCGAAGGGGGTAATTTTTCAAGGTATATCCATACCTGAAGGGAGGGTGCAGAGAAGACTGAGCCAGGCTCTTTTCAGGGATGCTCAGTGACAATGGGCACAAAGCAAAACATTGCAAAGCAAAAACCTTCACTCTGAACATCAGGAAACCTTTTTTTACTGGTGCAGCGACTGAGCAGTGACAGATTTAGCCCAGGGTGCTCATGGAATCTCCTTTCTCAGAGAAACTCAGAAGCTGTGTGACTGTGGTCCCTGGCCACCATCTCTCAGTGGCTCTGCTTGAGCAGGGGAGGTTGGCCCAGTCGACCTCTGGAGGTCCTTTTTCACCTCAGCCATACTGAGGTGATTCTGTGACTCAAAGCACACTTGTGCAAGCTGAGAAAGCATGTCAGGTTTGCCTGACGTGGGAAGATTTCAATGCTTCTTTATGCTCATGAAGACTCAAGAGCCTTGTAGAAGTCAATCATCCATGAATCTGCGACTTTTTACTTTGGAGGGCTTTATCAGTTACTGCACAGAGAACTAACAAGCAAATTGAAAGCATGAGGGCTGTATAGAGTCAAACATCTCCCTAAAGTTATTAGTATGTTTTCATAGCATGTGTTGCACGTGACCATAGTTTTTCCGGGTGCTCGTCAAGTCACGGTTTACAACTAATTCAACTTGCTGCATGTCAGTGCTGTGAGTGAGAAAGTGGGCAACTTGATCTTGATCTGAATTCCTTGATGGCAGCATCCTAATCTTTCTGCTCTGACAGTCCTAGTCATGGAGTAGCACAAAGTGAGTATAGAGTCGAGGATGACTGTAGTTCAATACAAAAATTGAATACCATTAGTTTTGGTCCAGTATTTAATTTTTTTGATCACCTCTATCTTTTGACAAAGCTCTTCTTCATACCAGTCTTACTTGAAAGTAAAAATTTTCAAGACTCCCGTTAAGACTGTTGAAACCTTATCTCCACACACTTCAAAACTAAACCCTGTGTGATCAAATATAAAGGCCAGAAAAAAGTGCTATTTAGTCCTTTGTGGTCCCTCAAACAAGTGGAATTATTAGTGGATATTAATATCTGCAATTAAACCTGTCTACTCATCATTCCCAAGCACATCTTACACAGGATGATTATCATTGTTCTGTGGACTGACCCTCACTTCTCCAAAATGGTCCAGGAGAGATGTGACCAGTTTCCTGGAGACAGCATTAGGACTATTATAAAGCATGAATGCTGAAGTCCTAGTAAACAAAATAAACTCAGTACCAAGTGTTTTATACCAATTGAAACCAGTTGCTCTTAACAGGTATATTACCTCAATGGGAAAGGATTGATGAAAAGGATTGTCAACTTATATAATGACTATTGTAGGTAAAGCCTGTACCAATGACTATTAATTGTATCCATACTCAACTGTAGATACAACTTCCTGCAGCAGCAATTATAACGGAAGGCAATGTACCTTGCCCACTGACATTCATAAAGTAATCTGGGATTATGTAAATACATTTCAAAGAGAATTTCCATCTTGATGGCATCTAGTTAACTTCACCTATGACACTACCAGCTAGTAAAGGTTTTATTCTAATAGTGCATGATGCTTCAGCATACATGACATACCCAATCATTGCACTGGGCTTAAATCACTGTGGAATTGTTCCCTATCAGATATAGCACAGAGTATGGGTCCAGCAAAATGTGAATAAATAACAAACCATCCACGTTGATGCGTGCGTTGCATGAGAACAGCAAGGAGTCATTGGTGAAAGTAATGCCATTAAGGCCCAAGCCATTTGTCTTGACACTGAACAAAATGTTTCTCAGTTTGAAATCCATCCTTGGAACTGTGCTTATATACATTGGAAAGGGATGTGTTTGTATGAGAATTATTCCTGATTCCATATTGAGAGACAACATCTCTACAGAAATAAGCAAACATCTGCGTTCATAATTTTACCTAAATTAGATGATTCTGTCACAGCCCACAAATTGCTGCAATCTAGCTAAACATCCTGTCAAGATTTATTGCCGACCTCCATTGGAATGAACCTTGCACTGGTGAAGAAACTACTGCAGCACGACAACCTGTGTTGGCTGCTGGAATGCGTCTGAAGCAATGGACACAGAACTTAATCACTGTTTATCCTGGTGTAGAAGAGATACACCATGTCTTCGAAAGAGTGAAGAAAGGATGGATAGCATCACTGGTGGGACATTTTGCTCAGCTGGTCACCACCAGCAGCAGGAATTCTAAATCTAATGTTGCACACTATCAATAATTTTGTTGTTTTCTGTCACGTTAAGCTTATTGTTAAATATTGTTTTATATGTTAAGAGTTTGCATACTAGTACTATTGCACGCATCTCCTCACTTACATGATATTGTTCTACCACATTTCACAAGGTCTTAAAAAAAATTAAATCAGGTAAGCTGATCAAAAATTTCCTTCAATTTATAACTGGAGCATAACGTATCTCTGTTTACAACCAGAGGCAAGAGGTGACCACACCACCATTCACTGGAGCAAGAGAGAGACTGACTTTAGTCATGGATTGTGCTGATGATGGGAAGAATGGAAACAGGTCTCAGAGTAACAGACAAATCCCTACTAACCTTCCTTGCCTACCCAAGTGCCCTAAAACAATTGGTATGAGGCTCTGAAACTTGAGGGCCAGGCAAATGACATAATAGATGAAGATCTGTCCAGGGGGCTAGTCAGTGAACCCCACACATTACAACTGTTTCAAGTTCAATTTTTGCCAAAGTCAAGTCTTTAGTAGCAAAAACTGCTTTTTTCCTTCCTTTGAAACTCCATAAACATTAAGGTGAGCAGCAGGCACTGCTCTGCAATTTTAAAAGCCTTCCAAAAAGTTTATGGAGCTTTTATGCCCCAAATCCAGATTGTGCCTAATTATTATCCTCTATCACACAACCTGTTCAAATTCCATGCTTCCAGTGATCACCTCCAGAAAAATGAAAATTCAGTATTTGTTCCCCAGGGAAGCCTTTACAGATATACATTACATAGTTTCCTTTTTTCTTTTTGTTAAATTAAAACAATATTTTAAATATCCTGAATATAAATTTCGCTTTCCTCACTTACTATTAGGTTTGAAGGAAAAACAGGAGACGGTCTTATTTCCTTAGCAACAGAGTCAGGTGTGATTTATGCCGCTGTGTGTTCCTGCAGCTGTCTCTAAGCAACAAAATAAACTGCAGTGCCAACTCTTGTAGGCACAATGTATGGAGGGGGCTGAGGCAAAACTTTGGAGCCCAAATACCTATCCCTGGAATCAAACAGGAGGTGAGACTGAACAGACATGGAGTTTTCCTAGAAAAAGAAATAAATCAAATATTTTAAACATATCAGTTCAGCCTGACAAATGCTCAGTATGCAAAGAGTAGTCTATTTTAAATCAGTCAGCATTTAGGAGACAGCTGTAGATGTGTCTTAACACTTTACCAAGGTTTTGCCTTAGCTTATGAAAGTGGTACCACTGTGTTTGCTATCTCTGAGTTCAGAGAAGACTTCTCAGAGTCTCTGCACAGCAGGACCACTTGTGAAAAACAGAGTAATTGCATAGAAAAAAAATCAGTAATAATTCACTGTTAAAGTAGTTGCCAAAATTTGCCAAACTTAATTTGCCATTTCAAAGCTGTTTCCTCTTTGAAGTCAAGAGGCTTGCATCTACAATTGTATCATGTTGGCAAACACTGTGTCTCTAAATAACAACTTTAAAGCTAGTGAGGCTTGCCAAATGCAATCATGACAGCACTATTTTCCTGAAAAAATTTACAGTTTTCGTTAAGGTGAAATTTGCTTTGGAATCTGAGGTTTTATGACAAAAAGCTGCAGTTTGTGCATCAGTCTCCCCAAGCCAATACATTTTAGGTGCTTGTCAGATGCAGAGCCAAGACCTGTGGGTGAAAGCAAGAAAGCAAACAACCCTCCCTTGTGTAAACATTTCATCCCCACTGCTCTCTTACTCGTACTGGAAATCCATAAAACCTCTGAAATGCTGGGATTTCCCTGGTGCTGGAAGCAGTGCACCCATGTTTCACATCCCTGAGCACAGGCTGTCTGTGCCAGCCTTGATGCAGAGGAAGAGTGGGCAGAGAGCACCACCTCTCCCTGGCGTTTCCCTGCCGTGTCAGCCTCAGTGTGAACTTACTGTGTTTTCTTTCAGTCTTTGCGAAATGGAAAATATCTACAGGCCAGGGCCTCCCACTCTCGTGGTGTGGATGCCACACCAGCATCTATGGCTTGCAATACCAGCAAGCAGAAGGGAAAGACTTTGTAAAGACCAGTAGACCAGCCCTCATTTTTAGGGATCAGCTTCCAAATGGCAGCAATGGTGTGGGTGCATGAAGATCTCTTGAGAGCCAGGTTGCTGGGGCTGGGTTTGTATCGCTACTGGCAGCGCTGGTCAGGGTTCATCCCAGCCGAGTAACCAATAAACTGCTGTTTCTGCCTTTCCCAGGCAGAAATCAATTTACCATCATCCTTCAAACTTTCAAGTTTTCAATTCCTGGGCTTCTACCTAAGCAGATGTGCTCTGAAGCTAACCTGCCTAATTTCAGCACATTAGGCAATAGCCACCTTGCCTTGTACTTGTGAAAATTGCTTGGGTTTTTTTTCAAAATGTTTGTGCTAAATGGTTTCCTCCTCCTTTTTATTTTTTTTTAATTTTTTTTTTTTTTGATTGTCTTTGGGCCTCATCCTTTTGGAAAAAGAACAGCAGTCTTGCAGCAGAACATTTAGAACATTTCCTACTTTTTAGACCATCCCCCTTTACTTCATATATTTGTCCTGAATTCAAATGTCATGTTTCTGTAGACCTTCTCTAGAAGAGCTCTCACTGAAGTATTTTTATGATACTCTACCAAAATTCTCATCATCTGGCAGCTGTTCCTTAATTTAAAAAGAGCATAAAGCTGTAATGCATAATGTTGATTTTTTTTTTTTAATAACATTTTGACCTGAAGTGATAGATTGTGTAAGCCTGGATTTATGCTCAATATTGGATGAAAAAAACCTTACAGATTTGCTAGCTGTCTGCACATACACACTCCCATTGACACTGCTACTGTAGATCAGGTCTCACTGCATGTTCCAATATTTTAAAAGAAAATATACTACATCTTTGAGACCTGATACAGTACCAAAATCAGGCTTGTTCTCCCGTTCCCTTTTTTTACCCAAAGTAATCAAACACAGAATTTTACATCAAAAAGCAATCCCTAGGAGCTTCAAGAAATGCTAACTGGCCCTATCGCTACAGAATAGTAAACATAAGTCTAATTTCTTTTATGAGCTGCGAAAGAACTTTAATCACATGAATAATGTTACCAAATCTGTGGGACTACCTCCATGTCTGGTGCTGTCAATGAGCTCAAATACCTTTTTCTTTAATTTGAGATGCAAATTCTGATTCAGTTTTATAGCATGCACCTGTCTCCTACTCTCTGTGGTGAGGCAGGCTGTTTCCCGTTGTAAAATGGCACAAGGTGAAAAAATTGGGAAGCCGATTCTCTATAAAACACAAGGAAAAGCTATCTGGGTCTCCCGAATGGTCCCCAAAGCATCTTTAGGTCCTTCAAGAAAAGTGAAAAATGTGAATGTGCCTCTTGTATGTGTAAATACATGGACATGAACAAGGTTTTCTGTTATAAAACCTCTGCAAAAGGAGAACCAGACCTGTGGAAAATACAAACCCATTTCAGATATTTTAATACTTATCTGCTTATTATTTATATCTGTATTTTTACAAAATTTTGTATACTTTTAATATGAAGTTTGAAAGTATCACAATGGAAATAAAACTCTGTTTTATGCTTTCCCTGGATTGTAGCTTCTATACTTAAAAGAATGAAAAAAGTGCTTCAAGACACCCAGTTTTTGGTTTAGGTGGTTGGGGATTTTTGCTTTGATAATCCCTCCTGCAGGCATACTTAAAGGATGAGCTAGAAGTGTCAAAATTTTTCTTATTCATCAGCGGGCTATCCTTTTCATTAGCCATTATGTTTCATGTGCACTTGCTTGCTTCTAGGAAGCTCATTTTAAATGGCATGCCTTTGTTTTTGTTCATTATTTTAATTAAAATAAGCACCCTGTGATTGTTAGAGCTATGTTTTTATCTTAGTCTTTTACCCTTTAGTTTGTTCATGAATACCAATTTCTTCAGTGTCCTAGTGAAGCTTTTCAGCCTATGTTTAGTGCTGCATATCCAGAAGTCTGACTATGGGATAATAAAAGACTGATTTCGACACTGCCTTTTACCAGTCCTTGTAGAACTAATTAAGTTTAGAGATGAAACAGGCTGTCAGCAAGTCTGCATGTTGCAGTTCTCTTAGAAGAGCTGGAGGTAGTCTTTTCCATCAGAATGCTGCAATAACACCTCAGTTCTAGGAGCGAGTTGATGCAAAAGAGTAATGACTAAATCCACCATCTGAGAAGCCTGAGAGGAAGATGAGTTTAAAGCAACCCAGACATAGCCACAAGGTTTATGTGGAAATTGTGGCCTCCAAGGCTGGACAGCAGCATCAGGGAACCCAAGCACCATCCAGCAACTCCAGATTGGTGGATGCCCACTCTAAAATATGCTTTCTCCATATCCCTCCCTCTCCTCTCCTCAAAACTCTTGAAGCAAACTTAAGGTCCACCAGGCACCTCTCGTCCCCGTAAATCCACAAAGCTGTGGTTTGTCATGAGGGGAGAGGTCAAGAGAAGAGCACTGTCCTATGTCCTCTCTTTGCTGGACCAAAAAGGTCAGGTGGGATGACAGCAGACAACACTCCCCCTCCCAGAGTGAGCATAGCACACCTCCCCAGTACACCATAGGAAAGAAACACTGAACAGGCTGTGTTTCTGAACCCTTCAAGACTGCTCAACACTGGACTCTTTATGTCCCAGAATCAACACTTTCTGCTTTTCCTTCCTTTCTCATTGTCGTAGAAATGAAAAAGCATCTGTGAAATGTCTGTGCTTGACATTTCTGAGATGAGTTTCCAGCTCTTCTAGCAGCAGTTAAGTATGTATCTGGCAGTTTGGAGTGGGGGGGGGAGGTTTTGGGTTAGTTTGGTTTTTTTCTTTTTCTTTAACTTCCATTGAACTGTGCTGCAGATTTTCAAATTTCTCTCAATGACATACACATTCTTTCCTGAATATTTTTCTCTAGTCTATGTGACTTGAAAAAGTACCTAATGAAATAGTCTTGTGTGCCTGCACCATAAACACGTTAGCCCTAGAGGTACCAATTCCCAGTTGATATGCAAAACCCATCTGCAAGCTCTTGCTTCTTTACTCACTATCTAAAAGAGTCATTTCTCATTCCCTGATGAGGCTTTAACCAGTAAAGGATCACAATGGCTCCATTTAAAATTTCCCTAAACAGCAATAAAACATTATTAATCCCTGCTCCCTCTCTGGTCCCAGATCAACTATCAGCCATCATAAACACAGCAAACTGGGCTATTTGTCTGTGCTTCAGCTCATGTAGGAAAAATTTTCTGTTTGATTCTTCAATCGGATCTGCAGACTTTCCATCAGCTGCCTCTTTTATTCTCAGCCCACACAAGACAGTAAAATTGTCATCTTTTAAAAGCAAATATTGTACCTTCCCAGTTACATTTTCATTTAAAAAATAAATCAATAGAGTTTGCAACTGATAACCAGATTGTGATTGCTTTTAAGATTCTGGTATCTTTCCCATGAGATAATCTGACAGCACAACAAAATACATCTATTTATTATGAGGAACACTCACATATTCAATCAGACTGTTTTACAAGAGGCCATAAATGAGATTTAGGATTTTAAAGCAGCCTGGGTAACTTTCCTTCCTCTTAATTTCCAGTAACTTCCAGTTAAGTCCTTCTTCCCTGAGAAGGGTTCTTAAGAATATTTCAAGACTTTTATTTATGTACTTACTTATGGATACGCATACTCCATCTCATATAATTAAGTAAGAAACTTCTTTTTTGTGTTTCTTTCACAGAAAATAAAAAGAGGTGAGCCACTGTTCTCTGCACAGCTTATCGCAAGAAGCCCCTCTCTACAACCTTCACCACCAGCCTAAATGCAGGCACTGATCCCTGCCTCAAAACACCTGTTCTGCAATCCATGGAAAAGCAGAAGCAAACAGCTTCTCTAAAATAATTATATCAAATACTGTCCTAGCACACTTCGTCTTGCAGCATAGGACTGTTTTGCTTTCACAATGTGGGGGAAATGTTATTTTCAGTCTGGGTTTGGAAAGGAAAATGGGTGAAAAGGAAGACAGAAGATGCATGCAAATATATTTTCCATAGATTTCTGTAACACTTTGAAACACTGTTCATTGGATGTTTCTGCTTGAGTCTGAACAGATTCACTGGGGATTTTTGTCATTAAAGAAGAATTAAGTCTGAAGTGCAATGTTCTCGTGCTTTAATGCTACAACATTTCATTGAAGAGATTCAGGTGTAGACATCCTACCTGTGATTATCTCCAGCTGTTGACATGAAGGGGCTGTGTGAAGGCATTTGTCACCTTCCCAGCATGTGGCCCATGATTCCCCTTGTTTCTTAAACTTCCTGGTAGGGACTAACAAACAGAGTTGTGATGCAACACTGAACTGCCCCACAGCGTGGCACAGCCCTCAGTGCTAGCAACCAAACTGAGTGCCAAACTCCTGCTTTCACCTGGTAACCTTGCTGGAAAGCCATAGCGCTTTAAATGGATAAAGACAGGAAAAATATAGTGGTAGGAACTCTGACAGGTTTTCTTTCTTTTCCTTTTCTCCCCTACATTGTATTCTGTTTTCTTGACTGCTGATATTACTATAGGCACCTAAGCAGAATCAGGCTAATCCCATTGCAATGGGAGCAGTGTTTTAATGCCAGAAAAGGCCAGGAAGCCACCCTTCTGGAAGCAGGAGTTTTCCCTGGAGTGAGAGACAGCTTTAATGCCAAAGACCCCAGAGTTAAGCCACTTACATCCAACTCCCCAGATGGAACAAGAGCAGTCAGAGTACACTCTGTTAAAAACATTACAAGCTGTATACGTTAGAGAATTCCCAGCGCTGCTCCCTGGCCCAAGTCAGCCCTGCAGTGTTAAAACTCAAAGGAAGGCAAGGGCAGTGCTGCTGCTGGCTCATCCCCTGCGTCACTGCTGGGGGGCTGCCCTGACTCTGGCCACACTCAGGGTTACGGCTACTTTTACATTCATACTTTGTCAGAACTGACTTAATCAGAGATGCAGGTTAGTTTATCAGTTTTAGAACTGCATGTTCCAAACGATTTGGTATCACTGTGGGCTCCGACCTGCAGCGGTTTCCAGCACAGGCGTTAACCCAACGCTGCTCAGGGGCTGTGCACACCGGGCTGCACCACGTCCCACTGCTGCATGGCTGCAAGCGCTGCGCTTGCTGTGTCAGGGCTGGGAGGGGCAGCTCCCTCATGTGGAACGTCCTGGTGCGAATGGACATGCACTCAAGCTCCATTAGCACCTTTCTTCCCGCGACTTCCAACGTTTGTTTCTCCTGCTGCGCTCTGGCTTCTTAGGAGTGTTAAGTGCTTCTCACTGCTACTTAGCAAAGGCAAAGACATGCCCCACCGTGCCAGTGTTATCGTATATAACATTACATAATGCTCAAATTACACCAGACCGAGTCAAAAGCCTCATCAACATTGTATGTTCAGGATGAATTGATGTAAAATACCATACCAATACCACAAAAGAGCTATTCGTTTGTGTTGTCATGCATTTTATTCTTGTTCTCTTTTTGTTTTGCTAATGAAAAGTTGATTTATGTTGTGATAATTATATGTGAATTTTCATCTGCTATAGGTCTTTCACTTCTCTAGTTCCCTCACTAGATTTTACAATTCTTGATACTAGAAGGATGCATACAATGTCTTCACAAGATTAAATGCGATATAACTGCTAAGCTAGTTCAATAGCTGCCTACACAAATGTAAACAGCATGTGCCCTTTCTCTAAGAAACTTCATATTTGTATGACATCAAAGTAACATTTAAATGGAAATAGGAAATCAGATAAATTACATACAGCAGAATTTAAGACTAGTTTTATTTGATAAATTACCTTGAATTTGCTGGGCACAAAGGAAAAAAATAGCTTATCAAATCATATTCCACATAGAAAACGGGTTTATTATGAAATACTATGAACTGAACAGATTGTTCCTGGTGACTATGTCTTCCAAAAGTTTAGAACCAATACATTTCTCCGAGTTCTCCTCCTTCAGCTTGGTGGTGAGAGGGTAGGAGATCCATTGCTTCTTGAGATGTGCGTGGTGGGTGTGCTAGTCTAGGGGATGGTACAGTATGGCTCCACCAGCCAGTCTCCTCCGCAGACTCCCTTAATACTTCTTGGCCTTTCTACTTCTTCCCTCAGCTCTGCCAGCAGGCTGAGCAGATCTGCCCCCTGGTCGCACCTCACACAGCTGGTGCTTCTCAGCCGCCAGGCTCCGGCACGTTTTGCTCTTTGGAGCAGCACCGGGCTCCGGCACTATCCCTGCACCGACACCCGGACGGACCCCTGCGCACATTCGCGGGTGCTCGCTCTGGGTCTGCGCGTCCTTTCTGGTGCGCAGAGGGGATGTGGCTTTTGGCCGAGTGGAAACCAAGCCTGAGCTCCTTGGGAAGTGCTTGTCCACCACCCGAGCTCGGTGCCGGAGCCCTCCGCGCCGCGGGGATGTTTGTGCGGGTGGGGGTGGCGCGGTCTCTGCGCGGTTCCTGCGCGGTCAGAGCTCCTCTGGGGCACGGCTCCACTGCGTCCCGCTGGGGCGCCTGTCTCTGCTCTGGGATCGAGGGCTTGCGAGGTAGGAAAGCGCCGCTTGCTCGGTGCCCCGAGGCATAGGGATGACTCACTTCAGCTTTGAGGTCCAGTAGGGACCCCAGGGCAGAGGCTGCTTTGTGATCTGTTCCTAAGCAAACACCTGAGGAAATCGTCACACCAGCATTTCGGGATAAGCTTCAAACTCTTAGAGAGTTCCTGTATCTTTTCCCCCTCCTCTCCTCTTCCTTCTCCTTGCCACTCTCCTCTCATCTTTCCTCCACTTTCCCCAAAAACTTTTAGGAACTTTGAAGCTGGCAGAACAGCAGTGTAGCTCAAGAAGAAGATGCTGAGTTTAGAGTAGTTACAGCATCAGGTGTACATACTCCCTTCCTCTGTGTGAAAGGGGACACAGGCTACCACTGAAAATACTTGGCACAGACTTGCACATTTGAAATGTAATTTTGTGGTGTAGTTTTGGGCTCTTCCTGTTTTATACTCATTTATGCTCAATTCTTTCCCTTTCACTTCTCTGCTGCTCAAGACCACACCTCACAAATAGTGCTGCAACATCACCATTTGCTTACAAAATAATCATGGTTCCAGCCTTTTCTCATTAACCCAGATGCAGCTGAGAGTTCAATGAAGGTGTCATCAGATTAACTAAAATCAAAATTTTCCTACGTGGATCTTCAAACAAATATTGAAGTCCCTTCATCTGAAGGAAGTATTTTCACTGAAGGTTATTTAGCAATTGTTGTCCAAGTATAGGAACTCACAACATTTCTCATGCCTTTGATTGCACTGGTTTATCCCTTGTCAAGAGCAAAATATTAAGAACAAAATATCACTGTAGCATCATATGGTTTGATTTTTAACTCTGCTAGCATCTCTGTGTTTGCTTATGCGTAAATAACAAACATGTTCTCTGCAGTTTCATGTGGGGAACCCCACTGGCACCTTATGTTTCTCAAGCTGTTGGAAAAAATTGTGACCTTCTTGTCCTCAACCATACAACCAAGGGAGCTATAGCTGAGACCTGTATTGGTCTTGAAGAATCCTTCACTCTACAAAACTAGGCAGATAGCAGTGTTGGTCCAGATCAATAACCCTTTCAAAAACTGACTGATTTAAATGTCAGAATAAAGTCACTTCAAGTTCTTGGTGATATTCAGAAATTTCCACAAGACTGGATGAAAAGCACACTATTCTATGATGTGCCCCAGTACTCGTAGTCATGTACAGTCCAGACTGGAGACTCCTAGAAAAGATGAAAAGTAGAAACAGTTTTCAATGTGGCTGGAGAAATCATATGGTTACCAGGTTGTTGGTAAGTCAACTGCCAAGAAACTTGTCTGTGAAGAAGTAAAACTCAGTTAACAACTCAGGACATTACCTAATGGGCATCCTTTCCTCTCAGTGGCTCAAAAATAGGATAGTGCATGCTGTCTCTTTGGAGGAGAAAAGCACAAATGCTGCCTCTTTTACTTGAGCTCCAGGAACTAGACAGTATTATGAAGACATCCAGAAAAACACTGCTAGTGACGGTCCACTCTGGGACCAAAACGATATCAAAGCAAACTAGACAGATGGGAGAAAAAAACTTGGCTCCATATTTTCTGTCCCCAAGAGTGAGACAGGAACAGGATAGAAATAATGGAGACACATCATTAGTCATAGTAATAGAGTGAAATGGGTTTTCCCAGAGTCTTAAACAGAAGGATTTTTTTAAAGACTGGGTGACCAGTATTTCCTGTGTTGCAGCAGTAATTATTGGGAATGGAGGGAAGTGGAACGCTAAGGAAGGCAGTGGTTCAAAAATAGAAGGGAGTATGTAAATGAGACAAATATAACATAGACATTAACTCAGCAAATCACAAACAAATTGACCTCCAGTGACAGAAAAAGTGCAAAGAAATAGCATTCCAGTTGGTGGAAATTGCAGCAAGAAGCTAAAAGAATTGGAAATATCTTATTTTAAAGCAGAGATTTAATATAATTGACGTTACAGACAACTAGTGGGAGGAATTGCGTGTCTAGAATTTTAAAAGCATTGCTTTTAACCTGGTTAAGAGAAATAAAACAGGTATAACACAGAAAGAACAATTACAGCATGTGTCACAGGAACGATTGCTCGCCTTAAAGACTTTAAATTACAGTCCAGAGCACGCACACACCCCCAAAAAAGTACTGAACATTAGTTACATCACCTATGAATTGGTTTGATCTTCCTTTTTTAGCTCTTTTTTTTTTCAATGTTTGATACATACGAGAAGATTGAACATTGTAAACCGATGAGAAGAGTATCTACGTAGACAATGAGACTTTTGCCTTAGGTTGCTATTCTGAAATTTGCATCTTTGACTTGAATGGTACCTGATGCTGCTGGATCCTGTCAGTTCTGTTCCTATCCCAACTGTTCATCTCTTCAGGCTGCTAAGTGGTATTTCTCTGGGTTTGTTTTGTTTGGGTTTTGTTTTGGTTTTTGTTTGGGTTTTTTTTTGGGGGGGAGGATGGTAGTGGTGATGTTAAGCTTTCTGTAAATGTTCACACACTTTATTTTGTCTTAAAAGATAATTGAGAAAAAGTTAGTTTTCTTCTCCCCAAAGATTCATTGTGGACATTCCCACTTGGAAGTCTTCAAGGTCTAACAGTTTTACCTGTTCCAGTTCTTTCTGAATCCTGTAAGGCAAGATTCATGGTAGTGACAGTGACAGTGACAAAAAGGAGACAGTCCTCTATTGCAAATGGGGATAGTTTTAGGCAGCTTCATTTGAAGGAAAGGGCCAGACAAAAGAGAAGGAACAAGAATGGATTTGTCATTCTTTGAGAAAAGTTTTAGATGGTCAAAAAGCTACAATCAAGGCAGAGAAATTTTTTTGGTCAAACGGTCCCGTTAAATAAATACAGACCAGATAGAACTTATATATACAAAAAAGAAACAAGGAGGAATAGGTAAAATTCATATGTTGTCTAGCTCAGAGTATAGGAAGGTGTAATAAGAGAAGTTAATGTGTTACCTAAAGATTTATGGCAGGCTGGGCAAAGAACAAAACAACTTCCATTTAAATGTTTTGAGAAAAAAAAAAAAAAATTATGAAATCAAGATGGGCACCTGTTTAATGAACACTTCTTTCTATCTCATTAGGAGGAACATTTGTATAATAATTTACTACTTTGTATCTGGGAAAAGGCAAGATGAGGTACTTGAAGTATTTTCCTGACAAAGATGAAAAGGCCAGCGGAAGAAGAAGCACACTAATTTTATAGCAGATAAACACTTGAGACAACAGGGCCAGGTAACTTTTTCCCAAGTCATTACGTAAATTTTCTGTGGAATGTTCTTGACAGTTGATTTTATATAGAAAATGGGTTCTAGCAGAGGCCAGAGAAAATGTCTGATGCCTGGAAGATCTGCAACATTGTCCGCACTTCAGCTGGAGTAAACAGAATGACAGATGGTGGCTTAATTTGATAGCAATCTCAGGCAAAATAGTGGAAAATCAAATAATCAATTGTAGGAGATTCAGCCGACAGAAAATGAGCCATCTTGCATCTACCATGGCAACACATCTGCCACTGCTGTTCTTTAACCTGCCCAAATGCTTAGTGAAGGTTTTTTGCTTTGCAGGCAAGACGATATAGCTAATCTCAAAGGTTAAGGTCTTTGTGGTGTTACCCCCAGCTTTCTGTATTCTCCATGCTCCTTTCTCTCCTTCTTCCATTTTCCAGAGGCAATGCTCTTTTAGTTGTAGCTGGAGAAACAGTTTATCCATTGAACTTGGAAAACAAGTTTTGCCAGACAGTGGATTTAATTACTGAGTAGCAGAAGGTAAAGATAACTTGAAGTCTTGAATGGTCGTGGTAAATTGTGCTTGGCTCTTCTTTATAAAGTCACAATTGAGAAATGAGTGTTCTAAAATGTCTTCAAAGTGCTGGCTAATGTGTTGGAATATTTCTTATAAGATAATAGGAAAAATGTTGCCTGAAATCTAAAAAACCATCATCAGCTGTAGTTGCTACAGCTCCAGTGCACAGCAGCTTCCTTGTAACCTAAGCAATGAGCTAAAACGTGAAACAGACTCAATTACAGAGTAAGTTTGCACGACAGCAGCAGAAGACTGTAAACAAGATACAGTGCATTTGAGAAATCAGCAGAGAGCAGAAATGCACAGCAGAATCCTCAGTGAGGTAATCTGCAAGCTGTGAAAATTCAATCATAGAAGAAACACTCTTTTGACCTAACTACAAATGCAAATACATACTGCACCAACCTTACAGTATGAGCTCTGTGGCACCCAGGGATTCAGCTGAGTTTAAAAGACTGATGATTCTGATCAAATAAAAGAAAGCAGACCATGCTGAATAGTTAGTCAGAGGGGTGTGTGTGTGTGTGTGTATATGCGTGTATATATATATATATATAAAAGTAAAAGGAAAGACTGTTTGCAGTACCTGATAAAACATCTTGAGTCTCTTAGCTTTTGAGAGAGAACTTTCTTAAGGAAGTTTCAAGATACCGAAAAGTATGACATGAGTATGTCACAGCATGAGTCAGACATTGAGTGGAAAATGGGCGAGCAAGGTTTTCAAACTATAAATTGGTTCAAAAAACAGAGTGAATAAATAGAAAAGAATCTTACACGGACAGAACTGGAAGAGACTGCATGGCTTTAAGCAGATAGTCATGGCACAGAGGTGTCCCTGGTCTCTTTTCTGAAGGACTTTTGTTACCCAGTCTGGAAGAGATGGCAGTAGGTACCCAGCGCAGCCATCTGCTCAAAACGGCAGCAGCAAGGTCAGATCATGTGTCTTGGGGCTTTCTCCAGACCAGTCCTGAAAGCTCCAAGAACACAGACCCCACTGCCCCTCTTAGCAACCTGCTCTACACTGGGCTGTCCCTACAAGGAAAAAAGTTTCCCTTTGTATACCATGTGGGCTCCTCCTGTTTCGACTTAGACACACACTCTCTCGTCCTGCTGCCTTGCACTGCTGTGGAAAACATGGCTTCATCTTCTCAGTGACCTGCCCAGAGGCACAAGGGGGCTCTGAGGTGCCTTCCCTTCTCCAGCAAGAAGCAGTTCTGTCTGTCAGGCTCCCCTTGCCAGGCTCACTCTCCTTACTCAACCTCTTCTTCAGGTTCTGTTATTCTGTAAGAGGCCAAAAACGTGCTCCCATTCATTTCAGAGATTTATAATATAAAATAGACTACTGTTGATCGGATGGTATTAGGAGAGAGACATTTTGTTCATTGCTTATATGAACCTGTAGCAGCTCCATCGGTCAGGCAATATCAGTGAGGGAGTCATCATTTCCATTTCAGGATGCTGACAATTGTTGGTCTTGGTATCTTGTAAAAGACACTTTTAATAATGAAAAATTCGGTCTGCTACTAATTATTGATTGAGGCAATTTTGGCTGGACAGGACATAAATTCATCAAACTTTTGCAGAGTAATGAGTAGGATCTGTTTTCTAACTTGGGAAGTTGATCAGTTAATCTGGGCCAAGTACTGCTGAGGAGAAGAAAACCCCAGCAAGACTAAAAAAACAACCAAAAACAACCACCACCAGCCTATCTGTGAATATTCATTTAAGATCGTACAATAATTTCACCTGATCACAACGAGGTCTCTCTGTATTTATGAATACAGTATTTGTGAATATTCTGTTCAATTAATTTACTCTATGGTCTGACAAGAAAAGCACTGATGTTAAGGTGCTTGGAATTGCAAAACCCATGGCCTGGCAACTTAGACTTAAATGCCATGCAACATATGCATTATATTAAAATAACTCAAGGTAAATACTTTTCAGGGCTAGCTACTCTTCAAAATAATTATTTCAAAAATATATTTAATAGTAAATAGGAATTTAATAGTAGATACTAAATCAAATAGGTCTCCATTTCTGGACAACAGAAAGTGAAAATACCTTGTTCAGAATATGTGTCATCTCCTGCAAGTCCCACATGCAAATCTCTTACTCTGAAATACCAGTTTCTTCCTTCACCTCTACTTTTTTATGCTCAAGTCAAAACACTGGGCCAAATGTAAGTTGCTGTTTAAAAATTTGCTTCAGATTAAAATAATTGATAATTGTCACCATATTTTATTTTTGAAGTGTTGGAAACAACAGAAACATTACGATAGAGATATAACGTTCCCAGAATACATCTTCTTAAATGGGAATCAGATTCACCCAGAATTAATAAACCCATGACAGATGCAGTGCACATTCTGCTCAGAGAAAGGATTTCTCTTCCACTTTGAAAGGGGCCTTATTAACTAATTACACAGTAATAATCAGAACATGCTGATCCCAGCGAGTAATGACCAGAAGGGTGTGATTTTTTTCTGTGCACACCTTAACCCAGCAAGCCCCAAGTCATTCATCCTCAGGAAACTGCATTATTCTTATTGGCAAATTAAACTACATATGACAGCAGAGCCTGCAGGTGTATGGACAGCTTAATTTTATTGGCTACTGTGGAAATAGCTGTGTGTACAGAAAAGGGAATGAATGTCGTGTATGTCAAATGTTATGTATGTCAAATTAATTGAGAATAGTCCCCAGACATTCTAGTTGCTTGATAATCACAATAGATTTTCACAACAGTAGTAACATGACTGTTTTATTTCACAGCACTGTACTTATTACAGTCTTTTTTTTTTTTTTTTAATAACAGTGGTCTATATGAAACCTGAAATCTTTGGTGGTTACTGATTTCAAAATAGTAATTGCAGTCATTCACAAAATTACAAAAACTTTGAAGAAGGAAAGAGCAAAAAAGAAATTAGCTGAATTTTTCCTGCTGCCAGCAGGACTTGCTTTCACACAGAGGAGCGTCTCCCATTAATTAACAGCAATTAGAACCATGACCCCAAAGTTCCTGGAGAGCTGTGGAATGGCAAGTCCTTGCAGTCAACAGCCTCTTTCCTGAGGGAAACAAGCATTAGGAAAGGGCACAGCCTCTTTCCTCCTGGATATGTTTTTCCTTCAACATCATTTTTCACAACATAAAATATAATAGAACTGCTTTGTTAAATCTCAGCTAGACTAAGTAATTTCTTCCAACATGGTTTTCCAAGACAAAATAAAAGGAGCTGAACATATCCCCTGACTTGAAATACATTACTAGTGCTATTACATCTAAAACTAGAGCTAATGGCTTGTTTCGTGACAAGTAGCTTTAGCATGTGGTTTCTTCAGCTCTGCATTTCTCAGCAGCAGTTATTACTGGAGGTTTAACCAAAGCATGGACTGCTCCTGGCAGCAATGGCTTGGTCACATTTGTCAGCACAGTGTGGCACCATCGTGGTAACCTTTCAGACAAACACAAGTGGAACATGTGCTCTGGACTTGTGCCATTTTTTAGAAACAATGGTCCTATCATTTATGAAAGAAACAGTATCAAAGCATTGAACATGCCTTCTTGAGAAAGACAGGCTAAATGAGAAAAATGGGAAAGCTGCTACTCCCTCATGCAGTGTAGAAATATGAGAATGTACAATTCTATGGTGACTTTCGGCCAAGGTGCCCCAAGGAGTTTAATTAAACATATCTTAAGTTCTTTACTTGTCCAACATTTGTAATTTTAGAAAACAATCTTTGATATTCATGCATTACGTTCGATTTTATCTGAGTAGACTATGGATTCAAAAGCTAGTAGTACTTTTCCCATCATTATGTTATCCCAGTCCCTAATAATCATTCATTGACATAACTTAATTTCCTGTGAATAAAAGACAAAAGCAATATTTTAAGCTGTAATTTTACAAATCAGATAGCAAGGTCCAGAAAGATTTAAAAAATGGACACGAAAAGACTAGAGGTAAAGCCTGGGGACAGCAACTTGATCACAAGATCTGCTTCCTGCTTGTCTGGCCTGTTTCCTTGCCCAACTGCAGGGTGTGAACATACATAGAAGGAGGTTTGGTGTATTGGCTTTTTTGGTTTTGTTTTGTTGTTGTTTTTTTGGTTTTTTAGGGGGTTTTTTGCAGATGTTATAACCACAGAATGGTTGGGGTTGGAAGCAACCTTAGAAATTATATAGTTCCAACCCTTCTGCCGTGGTATTGGTTCTAATACCAATCCATGGTCTTAGAGAAGAATGTGCTATACACTTCACAATAAGGCTCATGCTCAGCCCACTCCTCCCTCTTCTACAGGGATACTCAGCTGGAGATCCCCTGTGCATCTCAAGAACCTGTCCCAGAAGTATTATCTTGCCTGGAGCATGGAATTTTCTGGATGATGGAGAAGTCCCTCAAGCCAAAAGCGTATGATTATTCTGGCAGTGACTTTGTCAATGAAGATGAGGATTTTTGAAGTCTGATATGAAATTGAATGGCTCACCTTGGCTGTCATTGTTTTCAAGACACGTTAGCTGCATGCTGTAGAATCATAGGCTTCTCACAGCATTCATATTAAGACAGGGAAAAGGAGTTGTGAGAACCTATACTAGATGTGACAGGAATAAGGATCAATAGAGATGTTTCTTTGCTGGAAAAACAAAGTAAGAAGAAAGTTTCTGGATTACCTGAAAACTTCCTGACCAAAACATGAACACAATGCTATACTTACTTTGCTAGCCTGTTCTGAGGTGCTCAAAATATTGGTGAGACAAAAAGACAAATTTGGATCCTTAACTGGTACAAAACTATTAATGCTTATGTATGTCTTTTCTGGATAAAAGCTCCATCAACTGCTCTCTGCCCATAGGTTTAGAATTTCCAGGTTCTGAGGTTTTTGCCAAAAGGAGAGGATGGAAAACTATTTGTAATCTCTGCAGAAGTATGGCATAAATGTGACATCTCTGAGGATGCATGCTGGGAGAGAGGGAACAAAGTGGGGAAAATAGAGCCTGGGTGACTCACTGATATACAGACCTACATAAACAGAAGTGTCTGCCTAACCAGGATCCAGAAAGTTTTCTCTCTGTGCATGGAGATCTTCAAGTCTTCACTTAAGGACTATAACACACCTTGATATTACAGGTTTGCAGATGGCATGTCAGGCATGGCTTTCCATGAAGGTGTAGGTACTCTTGAGCTCCCATGCTATAGACAGAGGTTCAGCAAACCACGAACAGCCTCCTGCTTTTCTGTTGGGAGAGAGCAGATCTAAGGTTCAGTAAGGCCATTTCTTGAGTTTGTTGCCTCGAAGCAAAAATCACTATAATTTTGCCTCAGAAACAAGAAGAGAACACTGACAGCATAACTGTCAGGCAGGACTAATCACCTGTGTGCCACACAGAGCTGTTAGAATAGTTAAGATTTGCCTGATACAGTTGTGCCTGAGAGAGAGATTATTTATATACCTGTTGCAATGGCAACACAGAAAGACACCAAGAGTTTTCGGCTGTGCTTACTTTGAGTCAGAATGAGTTTCAGGGATGCTGATCTCCAGTGGTTCTTGCCCCCTATTTTTAATATACTTATGACAAAACAATAACGAATTGTGGGGCCATTGAAGTGTAGTGGATTAACCTGCGCAGATGCCAGGCCCCCACCAAAGCCACTCTCTCACTCCCTGCTGCAGCTGGACAGAGAAGACATAATTTACTGAAGGGTTCATGGGTTGAGGTAAGCACCGGGAGAAATCACTCATCAAATACCATCAGAGGCAAAACAGGCTCAACTTAGAGATATGAAGTGAATTGTCTACTAACAAAATCAGAGCAGGATAATGAGAATTAACATAAGCCCTTAGAAACACCTTTCCCACGCCGTTCCCTCCTTCCCAGCTCTACCTCCTACCTCAGCAGCACAAGGAGACAGAGAATGGGGGTTGTGGTCAGTTCATCACCCAGGCCTTCTCTCGCTGCTGAGGGAGAGGAGTTGTTCTCCTGCTGCACTGTGGAATCTCTTCCATGGAAGAGAGTTCTCCATGAACTTCTCCAGTG
>VZTF01008300.1:1072404-1085983 GCA_013397755.1 Cnemophilus loriae | reverse complement strand
TGGGGTCCTGTGTCCCCCTGCACCCCCATCCACGGGGGCTGGGAGCACCCCCAAATCCGAGCAGCCACGGGTGCCCTGGGGGGGCGCTGCCTGCACCCCCCACCCAATCTCTGCCTCCCGAGCCCCCCCACCACACAGGTAAGGCCCCCAAATATGTGGGGTGCCCCCTTTGTACCCACACTGGGGTCCCCCGGGGTGGCAGGGTCCTGGCAGAGATGGGGGAGCCCCTCCGAGGGGGGGCCGGGGGGTCCCCTGGACCCTTCCTGGGGGGGTCTGGGGTCTCCGGGAATGCACTCCCCCTCATCTCACGCTCCCTGGACCCCGCTGGTTTTCCAGCCTCTTGTCCCGAGGGGACCTGGCCTCTCCCAGCGCGGTGTCCCCAGCCTCGGGGTGTCCCCAGCCTCAGGGTGTCCCCAGATCCCCACGCTGCTCTGGGTTTGCCAGGGGCAGGCCCAGGCGGGGTTAATCACCCCATAACCCCCCAAATGCAGGACCCCCCCAGCCCTGACCAGCTCATCCCCAGGGATGGGATATCCTTGGTGGGGACTCACAGCCGGGTGTGCCCTGCTCACCATGTCCCTGCCAGGGGTGACTCGAGGGGCAGGTCACGGCCACCAGGGTGGTGACCTTGGCACACACGGAGCTCACCCAGGGGGGAGGAGGGGACCCCCGCGACCTCCCCCCCGCTTCTGCCAAGCCACTGCAGCTCGACCAGGACCAAACCGACCCTTTTTTGGCAAAAAAAACCCCTTCCCCTCCTCAGGAAACACCCGGGGAGGCACCAGGATAAGCTCAGGTAAGGACCCTCCCTTGGCCAACCCCCCCCGGGGAGCTTTTGGGGAATGAGTGGGCCCTGCACGCAGAGGGACCCCCACCCCAATGTCACCGAGCTGAAGGACCACCTGCAGGCCCAGGTGCCCTCCCAAAAACACAGAAGAAAGGGGGGAGCAGAGCAGAGCGTCCCCCAAAGTCCCCTCTGCTGCTCCCCCTGGCAGCTGCACATCCCCGAGGATGGATTTGGGCAGGGAATGGTGCGGATGCTCCTCACGAGGTGCCCACAAGCCACAGTTCAGCAGTGACAATTCAAGGTGACTTTGGAGCATCCACCACCCCCTGCCTGTGTTGGAGGAGCTGATCCCAGCTGGAGAGCAGCGTGTGGCCACCACAGCCCCGTGTCCATCCCCCCCAGCAGCTCCTGGGAACAATTCTGCCCCAGGGAACTCATCCCGGGCCCCACAGCAGCTCCAGCGGGAAAGGAACAGGGCCGAGGGGGGATTTATTCAGGATCTCAGTGACACATGGCATTGAGTTTCTCCCAATTCCAAGGCCAAGTGGTGAAGGAAAAGGACGGATCAGGGTCACCTCATCCAGGCTTGGGATGATGTTTGAGTGAGAAACATCTGGAGCAGGCATCACCTTTTTTTTTTTTTTCTGATGGCAAGAGCTGCCAGAGAAAGTGGGAAGAGTTTTCCAGAAGGTGGGATGAGGGTGCTGAGCCCGATCTCCCAAACCTCCCTGCTTGGAATGGAAGGAGCCGGCGCAGCCACCACCGCCAGGCTCCCAGAAACGCCTGGGATCTGCTTTGGGAAGGGACAAAGGGCACAACACGGTGACATCGGAGCAGGCAGGGCAGGTGCCCTGACAGAACCACCCGTGTTTGTCACAGGCTGTCACTCAGTGGGCACAGAGTGGCACCACAGCAAAAGGACAAGGCTGATTCCCAAAGAGCCCCCAAATCCATGCACTTCGGGAAAAGGGATTTGAAGCAGGGGAACAGCAGAGCTTTACCCCAGCCCCCGCTGGGTCACTGCCCCAGGACGCTCCAGCCAGGCCAGGATTTGGCTCCCGACAGCTCCGGCCACTCGTCCCTCACAGCCCTTTTGTCACCTGTCCCCCACCCCACATTCCCCCTTTGACATGATCCCACTTCCCCGTGCTGCAGTTTAATCCTTAAGGAACCCAGTGGCACCTCCTCGTCACCATGGCAATGAGGCAGCATTCCCACTGTCCCTCCTTCCAGCTGGAGGTGCCTCAGTCTCCTGGAACCGCGGCCTCTCCTGCTCTCCTGAAACCCTTCCCAGTGGGATGGGATACTCCAGAGGCTTCGACACCCGGATCAGTGGCGACTCTCGCTCCGAGGGCAGGGTTGGAGTGGGGGAAGCTGGGACACTCCCAGCAGGGTCTGATCCCAGCCTGATCCCAACCACGGGGGAACCGGGGTTGTGTCAGGGCTCGTTCCACGATTCCCACTCCAGGTATTCCACACCTGCATCCCAGCAAACACCAGCTCTGCCACGCGCCCAGCCCATTCCCAGCTCTCCAGAGGCTCCTGCTGGGAACTGCTCCGCTCCCACAGGGACGATTCCCATTGGAACTCCCCCAGCCCGAGGCACAGCAGCTGCCGGGTGGGCGGTGCGAGACGCGGGTGTTGAATTCCAGGAGGATGGAGCAGGGCTGGGAGCTTTTGTGCGGAGCCCCCTGGTTCTCCAGCCCTTTCAGCTCCTCGTTCTCGCTCCTCGGGCCCGCCCCGGTGGATTTGTCCCCTCCCAGCGGGTGTGTGGGCAGGGATACGGGGCAGAGCCAGGCACGGAGGCACCACACCCTTTTTTACACAGTAATTTGATGCAGCAAGAGAGAAAAAACGGAGGGAGATGCTGCCAAGCGATTCCCAGTGAAACTCTGGAACGGCTTTCAGCCAAATCCCCCCAAAAGCACGAACAGAGCCACGCAGCTCCTACAGCTCTGCTTCCCAAAGCTGCCCCGGGATTCGGGAGAAAGCAAACCCACTTTGCAAAGCTCTCGGATCTGAAATCCCTGGTAGCAAAAAATTTATTTCCATGACCGAAGACGAGGAGAAATTTATAAACTTATTCTAGCAACCATCCAAGGAATCAGTAAATATCCCATCACCCGGCAGCCACGCATCCACGAGGGCTCTGCCACACCCCCTGGGGCCACATCACCTGTCCCGCCTCCTTCCCGACCCCTCCCGTGCCAGGGAATTCCGGGAAGGTCCGCAGTGGATCCAGCCAGCCTCCAGCTCTAGTGTCCAATGTGATGAGGAGAAAAAACAAGCAGCACACTCATTTCAAAGCCCAACAAACACATGGACAGTGTTAGATTCTCCTAAAAAGAAGTAGTCCCGATCGGTTTTTTCTCCCCCCAAAGCCCCAGTGCCTGGGATCAGCGCATGAGCAGGCTGTGCTTTGGTCCATCCACCCTCTCCAGCTTCTCAAAGTGTTTCCTGGCGTTCCGGATGTTGATCAGCGTGGCCGCGGAAGCTGCGACGGAAAAGGGACAGGGGAGATAGAAAGAAGTTAAAAAGGGTGGGAGTCACCACGTCCTCGGGGCTGCCTGGCTTCAACAGCTCTGGGTGCATCCTGCTGCTCCCAAGCCAGGCAAAATCCACACTGGGATGGGCTGGGCAGAATTTAGGGTGGGAAGGGCTGGGTAAAATTTAATGTGGGATGGTCTGGGCAAGGTTTAGGGTGGGATGGGTAAAAATTAAGCACGGGAATGTCTGGGCAACATTTAATGTGGGATGGTCTGGGCAAGCTTTAAGGTGGGATGGTCTGGGGAAAATTCACTGTGCCACTCGTCCCTCACAGCCCTATCTGGGATAGTCTGGGCAAAATTTAATGTGGGAAGGTCTGGGCAAAATTCAGTGTGGGATGGTCAGGGCTTCTGGCTGATCCCAGGAAAAAAGGAAAAGCCTCTCCCAGGCAGAGCTGCTCATCCCACAGCTGCTCCCCAGCCCAGCAATGCCCAGCTGGTGCCTCGCTCCCAGGGATCCCACTCTGTCCCAAACCCCCTAAGCGAAGAGGGCAGGGAGACCACAGCAGCAGGCCCGAGGAGCCCTGGGCAGTGTCCCTGGAGCCCCTGAGCTCCCAGCAGGAATTCCAAGAGCTGTGTAAACAGGGAACAGCTCCCAGGGGCTGCGGGCTGGCACTGCTGCAGCTCCTCCTTGGGATAAATAGATGCTGCTAAAATTAGAGCCTGTCCACCCGAGACAGCCCAGGCAGCCAGAGCAACACCCAAACATGAGCCAGCTCTGCTTCCTCCCCAAAAATCACCGGGGCTGCCAGCTCCCAACTGCCCAAAATAGGTTTTAGGCATGACTTGCTCAGCCAGGTCTGGTTTGGTGGCTCCCTGTGACAGCAGCAGCAGCAGCTCAGCTGTGCCACCACCTCTGCAGCCTCCTGCTCACATTCAGTCCCTCTCTCTTCATTCCAATCAGTTCTGTAATTAAAAACTCACTTTTCCAAGAGAAACACGGTTTAAACTGGACTAATTTCAGCTTTTTTTGAGATTTTTCTGGGTTTTTTTTGTGTCCCAAACAGGTTTCTCTTGGCTCTGACTTACGTATGGAGGGGTCTGACATGACCACCATCACGTAGGTGTTGGATGTGAAGATGTCAATGAAAGCAGCAAAGTTGGAGTTCCTGACCTCCATGCTCTGGAAAGAAGCTGCCAGCTTACTGAAAAACAAGGAAATCAAGGGGGAAAAAAGAGTGAATGAAGAACTTTTGTGCCCACGTGGCCAAAATCCCTGATCCGAGCTGTTGGGAGCAAGGAGGAGCCGGAATTCCCACTTGGCAAGGTGTGGTTACAGCAAGGCTTTGGCCGGGCTTGGCTTTAAAGACAAAACTCCTCAGTTTTGGGCCAAATGAAAACAATATCAGCTGATTGTGCACTGAAGGAAGGAAATTCCAGCCACAACCCCACCAACCAGGCCTGCTCCCCATGGATACCAGGGCTCAGCCTTTCCCAGCTGGACACTCTGGATGAGCAGCAGAAATAAAATGAGAATATCTGGAGGCATCTGAGCATCTGTAAACCACCCAGAAACGTCTCCATCCTATCCAGCTCCACACACCCCCAGGATTAACCTGACTGTGGAGCCTGGGAGCTGTGCAAAGCCAAGCTTCCCATTTTGCCACTGGAAATTGGGATAAATGGTGTCTGCAAGCCCCGTCCTCCCCAGCCAGCCCTGAGGGACAGGGCTGCAGCAGAGCTCTCCAGCTGACATTCCCAGTTTCCAAAGGAAACACTCCTGATCAGTTCAGCCCCGGAATTGCTCTGCCTTGATCCAGGAGAAGGAGACCTGGAATAAAACAGCACCAAAGCTCTCCCACCACGAGCAAAGGCGGAGTTAAATTAACATTTAATGATTTGTGCTCCAGCAACTCAAGCCCAGCTGCTGAGGGGTCGAAGTGGGATTCTCTGGAGAGCCTCTGGAAAAAGCTGGGATAGCCCAGTGCTGATGAGAGCAGCTCACCTGCAGCTCAGCTTGAACTGTTTGATGATGTTGCTGATCTTCTCAAACCTGTGCACGTCCCGCTGCTCCTTGCACTGATAGTGGGAAATCACCTGGAGAAGGGGCACAGCCAGTCAGGGACCCCAGCACAGCTCTGCCAGCAGCAGTTCTGGGAATGGCTGCGGAGCAGGGCAGGGATTCCCTCTGCCTTTGGCTGACTGGATCTTGGGAAGTGTTTACAGCAATTCTTGTGGGGCTTTTGTGGAGAATCTCAGTGACAGGATCAGCACAGAGCTGCCAGGTGACACCACTGAGGGCTGAGGGTTCCACCTCAGCAGCAGTTCAAATCTTGATCCAAAAATAGGTGGAAACAGAGGGAAAAAAGGTGTCCATCAGCTCAGGAATGGGCCAAGTGCTGGGATAGCTTTTCCCTCCTAAGGTGCTGCTGGGACATTCCCCATCCTGCACAGGCAGTGATCCCAAAGCCAAATCAAGCAGCTCCTCCCTAAGAAGAGCTGCTCCAAGGCAGCTGGTTCCTGGGGAATTCCCTCAGGCAGAGCAGAGGGAGCTCACAGCAGTTCCCTCCTCCTCCTCCCCGGAGATCCAGCAGCCCTGAGCGCCTGGATGCCAGCACCCAGAGGATCCCAAAAAGGAATCCTTGAAAACATCTCCACAAACATTCCCACCGAGCTGGTGGCCCCCAGCCCTTGATTCCTCAGCCACATGCAGTGAGAGCTGCATTTCCTGCACGAACAGCTCCGCCCCACAAAAACCTAACAGGAATCTCTGAAAAACCTGAGGCCAGCTGCTTTCAACTCTTCACGATCTCAAAATCAGCTCTCACTAGATGTGTCAGGAGCCTTTGCACAGGGATGTGAAACTCTGCTCTACCCAGGGAGTCACATTCAGCAGGGTTTTTTTCCTCTTTTTCCCTTAACCACCTTAAACCCATCACTTTTTAAACTTGCCCACTTATCCCCACAAGCACAGCTTTAGCCCCATTCAAGACTTGCAATTCCCAGTGTTCAATTTCCTTCCTAAATTTCCCTGATGAGGTTTTTTCACTACAATTTAAACACAATTTCAGAATCAAGTTTTCAGAGGAAGATTTCCCAAAGAGATTTTCACAGCAAGGTTTCCCTTCAAGAGAAGAGAGTCCTGGGAATGTCTAAATATATGAAAAAAAGGGAGGAGGTTTTTAAGAAGTCGCCATTGCACTTAAATTAAGCACAGAACTTTTGTAGCAAAGATCATTTTTTTCAGTTAGAAATGTCCTTGTAACAGTCACTCTGTCACACACCCCAAGGTGGAACTATTTATTATCTCCAAAAGGTCAAAAAGCAGAACTTGCCAGGCATGGCGAGTGTTTGTTCCTGATAGTTTAAGGAGGAAGAAAAGTCATGGCTCCTTTCCCAAATTCCCTCCATCATTTCCAAATCACCAGCAAGGAAAACACTCCAAAAAATTCAAATATTTCCCTCAGCTCAGCAAGAGTTTGGTGCAAAGTGTGAAGAGCCCAGCCCAGCAATCAGGAATATGGACAAGCACCAAGGGTGGTTTTATCCAGCACCTCTGCAGAGGGACTGGGAGCTCAAGAACCTGGAAAAGCACCACAATCCCATGGCTGCTCCTCCACCCACGCTCTGGGTTTGCAGAACATCAAAAAGCAAAAGGAATCAGGTTCAGCTCAAACGCCCCAGCAGGAGGAAGTGAGAAGGTTTGGTTTGGAAGCTACGGAAGGTCCTGGCCCCGTGCAGAGAGGGATTCTCAGAGCAGTCCCACCACAATGGGGACATGAAACACTCCCAGAGCCTGGAAGAGGAAACCCCAACCAAGCCTCAGCTCAGCTGCTGCAGGGGGAAATTTGGGATGGTCCTGTGAGCCACAGGGTCACAGTGGCTGCTTTCAGAGTCCCAAGGCCTGGATCAGGGCATTCAGCACCGGGGCTGGCCCCTCCCAACTTCCACGGAATCCCACAGTGGGTTGGGTTGGAAGGATCTTAAAGCTCAGCCAGTTCCAACCCGACCCCTTCCACCATCCCAGGGTGCTCCAACCTGGCCTGGGACACTGCCAGGGATCCAGGGGCAGCCGCAGCTGCTCTGGGCACCCTGTGCCAGGGCCTCCCCACCCTCCCAGGGAACAATTCCTGCCCAATATCCCATCCCTCCCTGCCCTCTGGCAGTGGGAAGCCATTCCCTGTGTCCTGTCCCTCCATGCCTTGTCCCCAGTCCCCCTCCAGCTCTCCTGGAGCCCCTTTAGGCCCTGGCAGGGGCTCTGAGCTCTCCCTGGAGCTTTCTCCAGGTGAGCACCCTCAGCTCTCCCAGCCTGGCTCCGGAGCAGAGGAGAGGGAAAGGGAGGCTCCACCCAGGGAATCCATCCCAGGAACTCACCAGGAACGTGGCTCTCTCAAACAGCAGCACCTCGTCTGCCTCGATGATCTGAGCGAAGTTCCTCAGGTTCATCTCCAGCTGCTGCACGTTGGGGATCAGCTGATAGACAATGCTGGACCAGGCCTGGACATGGGCACACAGAAAGGTCCCATCAGATCCTCCCCTCTCAGCCTCTCGTGAGAAATGTGCTCCAAGAGGGAATTTTGGCACTTCTGGGTGCTGACAGCCTGGGCAAGGCTGAGAAGCTTCTCCCCACTCCGTGCCCAGGTCCCAGACCTGAGGAGACCCTTCCCTGGCTCAGGTTCTTCTCCACCAGGCAGAGAAACTACAGCGCTGCCAAACAGGCTTAAAACATCCCTGGTTTAAGTTGGGAATGCTTCTGTCTCCTTCTCCCACTCGAGTTTCCAGAGATGTTTAATCCTGAGCAAGGCCAGCACGCAGATGGACACTTGGCAGCTGATCCCTGATCCAAACCAAGTTCCACCTTATCCCAACAGGCCAGGGACAAGCCCAGGAGGGACTGGGGGTAACATCTGTCCTCATCCACACTCGGATTTTCCAAGCTCAGCCTCCCCTCCCTGCCCAGCTGCTGAGCCAGGTGTGGGGCAGTGCCCAAGCTCACCCTTCCCAAGAGCCAGGGGGATCTCTGGGATGCCTGTCTGCCAAGTTCCTGATGTTTACCACACGCTCCTGACTCTTTTTAATTAAAGAAGAATTAATTTGGGTTTAACTGACACCCTCCAGAAGCAGCTGCTGCAGAGCTGAACACACCAGGCAGATCCTCCTCCTGCTCCTGTTCCAAGTGGGAAGGCAGATGTGGAGAGGGAGCTGCACCAACCTTGTAAAGTGTCTCATCCCAGATGGAAGTTCGGAAACAAACACATTCCAAGGGCCGGGAAAGGCGCTTCAAGTCTTCCTCGCGCTCCTTAAAAATCTGGGAAACAAAGAGAGTTCAGGGGTTGAGTGTAAATGTTCCTGCCCTTGCTGTGGTTGCTGTTTGGATTTATGGGATGAGTGTCACATGGATCACTGGGATACAGCAGGGCCCTGGCCAGGAACCCTCCCAGGGAGCAGCAGGGCCAGGGATGTCTTGCTGCAGAATCCCAAAATTGTTTGGGTTGGAAGGAGCCAAGGTGTGCTGGGAGCTCTGGAACCAGGCGGGAAAGGCTTTTTTTTGTCCCTAAAAATCACCACTGCTGCTCTCCACTGGACTCTAGGATGACACATTTTAAAAAAAGGCAGGAAAAGCTCTGAGAACATCTGAGAAAGCCTTCGAGGAACAGCCCTGAGGGGCTGCCTTTGAGGTGTGACCCACACGGCACAAGGGATGCATTTCCATGGCAACTGCCAGCTCCTCACCAGATCCCGCTGGTCCTCCTGCACCAAGTCCATCTTGTGCACCAGGCAGAAGATCTTGGCATCAGGGGAGTTCTGGAGAATGGCCTCCAGGCAGGACTGGTAGTAGTGCATGTCCTTCTCCAGCTCCCTGCTCTCCACGTCAAACACGTAGATCAGCACCTCCACGTTGCGGAAGATGTTGTCCCTCTGGCTGGTGAAGTAGTTCTCCATGAAGGTGTCCTGGCTGAGGGAGCAGAGCAGGACAACAGGAGACTCCCCTCAGAGCAGCTCTGGCCTGGCACGCTGGGTTTGTGGGAAATGCCTCCTGCCAGGAAGGCAAGGCTGGGATTTGGAGCTGCAGCTCCTGCTCAGGAGCTGCATCCCCTGAGCATTGCCAAGGAAAGCTGGATGCTCCCGCAGAGCATCAGCCCCCCAGACCCACAGGCAGCTGAAGCTTCCCTCGTGTCCTGCTGCTTCTGGCCCCAGGCTGGCTTTAAAGAGCTGTTTGTGAAACCCCACAGCAGCAGGAACAGGTGAATTACGACCCAAAGCATCAGTTCAGCCTTAAATCCCAGGACTTAATCCTCCTTTAACTCTGGCTGAACACGGCTGAGATGATCCAGAGGCCATGGAGCTCAGAGGAGGGGACAGCATTCCTCAAAAAGCTGCTTCCAGGAGCCACAGGATCAACCTCCAGCACGGCCTCTCTGCACAAATCCCAGCTGGACTGAGCTGGAGATGAGCAATTCCAGCACCTCAGGACAGCAGGGGAAGGGGCATTCCCTTGGCACCACCTCATCCCAGCAGGAGGAGAATCCACTCTGCTCCATCCCTGATTCCCCACAGCCTCCCCCAAAGGCTGGAAAAGGCCAGGAATATTCAGTACCTACCCTCCGCAGTCCCACAGGTTCAGCACCAGGTTTCCCAGGAATCTGACATGGGAATGCTCCACATCAACTGCAAGGAGACAGCAGGAGTTCACTGACTGCACCACACACCTGGGGCACAGCTTGGGCAGCCAAAAATCATGGAAATCAGCATAAAATCATGGAATGGTTGGGGTTGGAAGGGATTAAAGCCCTCATTCCAGCCCCAGCCATGGGCAGGGACACCTTCCACAATCCCAGGTTAGCCCAAGCCCTGGCCAACCCGGCCTTGGACACTGCCAGGGATGAGCCATTCCTCACAAAGCAGCCCCAGTTTGTAAAACCCCACCAAAACACCATTTCCCAGAGGAATTTGGGCCTCCCTGCCCATCGCTGTCCTGGGAAGTGCAGCGAGTGTTCCCCTTCAACCACACATTCCCTGATCCCTGGGATATTGTAGGAATGACTCTGCAGGGCCTTGAGCCCTCCTTAACAAAATAAACCAGGAACACAGGAAATGGAAACTTGAGAAGGAGGCCAAATTTATGGCAAAGAGGAAATTTACACCAACCCCCGACACTAAATCCTCACAGGCCCTTCCCAGTGAGAAGCACCAGATCCCAACAACTCCTCCCCCTCTTCCAGAGGCATCACTTCTTGCTCTTTCCCAACAAAGGCTTTGGAAAAGGAAAAAGGAAAGGCGCTCATTCAGCCCAGAGCATCATCCTGCAAAAAGCAAGGGGGCACTGCAGGATCCGTGTGCTGCAGATCCCTGGATGCAGCAGGAATGTTCCACCAGCACACAGGAGGCTCTGACAGGTGCAGCTGCACCAAAGGCTGCTTCCTGATCCCAAAAAAATGGAGCTAAGGATAAAAGCTGAACAATAAAGCAGCCAAGCCCATCCCAGTGCTGCCTTTCCCTCCCCTTCACTTCCTGCCTGTCCCGGGCTGATCCCGGGAGTGAAGCTCCCAGCGAGGTGTGGCAGCTGGGAGGACCTGCAGGGACACACCCGACCCAGGGATCGCTGCAGGGAACGGCCCCGCCCCTCTAATGAGGGGGTTGGAGCCCCGGGATCTGGGAATTGCGCCGGGAATTCCTTACTCGTGGCCCCCAGGCGCCGCGTGTCCCGGGCGATGTAGTTGGCAAAGATAATGGATCTCATGCTGGTCTTCCCAGACCCACTTTTACCCATCAGCAGCACCTGCAGAGAGGGAAAGAAGGAAAAATGAGCTTCCACACAGCACCGGGTCCTCCCCTGCTCCCTCGAGTTGACATCTCACTGCCAAAGCCACTAAACACAGGACTGACACATTCCAGCTGGGAATGCACCAGGAGAGAGGCAAACAGGAGCACGTGGGAAGCAGGAGATGGACGTCCTGACCTCTGCTGACCATGGACATCCCAACCTCTGCTGTCCTGGGTCATCCCAACCCCTGCTGACCACGGACATCCCAACCCCTGCTGACCACGGCCATCCCGACCCCAGCTGACCACGGACGTCCCGACCCCAGCTGACCATGGCCATCCCGACCCCCGCCGACCATGGTCACTGGGCCATGGTCACACTGAACACTGGACAGGACTTAGGAAAAGCTGCCTCCCCATTCCCTGCCCTGGCACCACCTGATGCCTTTGGTGGCAACAAAGGACTTTAAGGATGAGGAACAGCTTTGTCTCAACCCCTCCAGACCAGAAACAACCTCTCACCCCCTGGTTTTCCACCCCAAACACTCTCTCCTAACCACAGGCTGGTTTGGGTTGGGAGGGCCCTTAAAGATCTCCTAACCCTGCTCTTCCCACAACATGACTGGTTTTCTTTTCCCCAAATTCAGGGACATTCCCAGTTTCAGGTGCCAGAAGACCAGAAAAAAAGGGAAAAGCAGATGAGACAGCCCAGGTCAGAGTTCCCAGGTCAGAGTTCCCAGAGCTGGGGAGACTCTTTATGGCTCCAGTGACTCCTCTCCAGAGGAGACACTTGGCTCCATGATGTCCCAGCCCTGCAGACCTCAGGGGAAAGGAGAGGCAGCCAAAAAATAGGGCATGCTGGGGATTGGGGATGAGGGGAGACAGTCACACCAGAGACAATCACACCAGGCAAGGCTTTACATTGTGATCTAAAAATAAAAATTAAACAAAACAAACCCATCAGTGGCAGCCAACACAGCCTTGCTCACAAAACCCAGCTGTTAAACAAGTTCCAGTTACAAAGCCAAACCCAGCTTTTGGCAGCAGCCCTGCCAGTCTCCCATCCAGCAGGGATTTCAGGAGAACAGCCGTGAGTGCCTGCCGAGCCTCCCACCCTCACCCCGGGACAGCAGGGCAGGAGCTGCCGCAGCCTCGGGACAGAACCAAGGCGGAATTCCCCATTCCTGCTTGCTCAGGTCATTCCTGCAGCAGCTCCGGGCTGGGAGCGCCCTGGCCAGAGGGAAGCTGCCCACAGGCTCCAGGATTTCGCAACAAAATCCTGTTCCTGGGTGTTCCACATCCAGGAAGGCTGGGGAGGCCACCCCAGAAGGCTGCCCTGTCCTGCCCTGTCCCCTGAGCTGATCCCAGAGAACAGCCAAGCTCTTATTTCACAGCACCCAAGGCAGAAACTCGATCCCACTCCGAGGCACGGCCCAAACCAGCCCCAATTCCCAAAGTTTGGGCTGCAGAGGCCTTGCAAAGGGGTCAGACGGCAGCAGGAGGGCCAGGCAGGGAACCCAATCCCACCTCACCACGGAAAAGCGGCCAGATATTCCTTTAAGAGCTCTGGATACACTCCTGCTGGGATACTCCCACCCCTGCGATTCCCAGCGCTGCCGCTCCTTTCCCACGTGTTAAATTTCATCTTCCCGGGAGCCCTGAGCGAATTCGGGGCTCCCGGGACACCTCGGGAGGGTGTCCCAGGGACAGGGAAGGGGTTGGAGCAGATCCTCCTCCCTGAGCAGGGGCTTTGCACAGGGTTTTGCAGAGGGTTTTGCAACAGCCCCAGCAGCACCCGGGGAACAGCAACTGCCGGGGAGGGCTCTGCAAGAACCCAGCCCACACCCAGGCCAGGATTAAACCCGGTTTTAACGCCTGGCGCTTCCAGCAGAGGATGCAGCGCTGACTCCGAGAGGCTTCCGAGGCACCGGAGCCCCGGCCCGAGGGATGGGTACAACAACCGGCGTTCATGGATGGGGATGGGCAAGGAAAACACAGGATCCTCCTTCCCGTCGTTACCTTTTTCTTCATGGCTGTGCTTGGCATCACACACCTGCCGAGAGAAGCCCACCTTGGATCGCTGCTTTCCACACGCACAGGCTCCGCTCGCCAATCCCAATCCCAATGCCAATCCCACCCCCGGCACTGGGGAAGCGCTGACACAGCCCCAGCTCCCCTCCCCCTGCTCCGGGCCATGGGGAACTCCCGCTGCCGCCGGGAAACCTCTGGTGTTCCTGAAATCACCCGGCCCGGGCGGGATCGCTGCGGCCGGCCCGGGAGATCCCCCGCAGCCCCTTCCCCTTGGACGGCCCCGCAGCCCCCTTGTCCTCTGGATTCCCCGTAGCCCCTTCCCCCGGGATGTCCTTCCATTCCCCCGGGATGTCCCGCAGCCCCTTCCCCGGATTCCCCCGGGATGTCCGGCAGCCCCTTCCCCCGGGATGTCCTTCCATTCCCCCGGGATGTCCCGCAGCCCCTTCCCCGGATTCCCCCGGGATGTCCGGCAGCCCCTTCCCCGGATTCCCCCGGGATGCCCCCCAGCCCC
>VZTF01008300.1:1047232-1071607 GCA_013397755.1 Cnemophilus loriae | reverse complement strand
CTGGCGGAGCCACCCCCGGGATCAGCGGGGTGGGGCAGTAGCACTTTAGGGCGCGCGGGTAGCTCCTCTCTCAGCGCCTCCCATATGGTCTAGCGGTTAGGATTCCTGGTTTTCACCCAGGCGGCCCGGGTTCGACTCCCGGTATGGGAAGCTTCACTTTTTCCTGCCGGAGAGGGGAAACTCCCGGGCCTCCTCTCCCGTTTTTCCGCACATTCTCCCCCAGAACTCCTTCGGGCCTTGTGTTTTGTACCTCTGTGGTAAAACTTCTCGGCGCCAGCACCCTCCTGAAGCGCTTTGCCACTACAAGCGCAGCCTCCCACCTGTTTAAACGTTCAAATGCATTGGAGCACAGAGCCCCCAGCTAATTAACATGCTGTTAATTGGCTTCTTCTCTAGCGCAAGCAAGAAAATTCCTGCTTGTGTCCCCCGGTGTGTTTTAAACCGCCCTGGCTTGCTCAAGGCAAATAGGATTGTGCTGAAGATACACATCTAGAAATCCATATATAATATATAGATTTATACCTGTGGGGGCTCATTGCTGAGGGGATTCCTGGGAGCTCCCCCAAACCTGCGGGACTCGGAGATCTGGAGACATCTGGGGTTTCCTGGGTGCCGGAGATCCTGGGGGCTCCTCGGGAGCTCCGGAGCTGCGGCTGCCCCAGAGCCGGGGCCATCGCCTCTTGTGTCCCCTCCCAGAGCCATCAATCGCCTCTTGTGTCCCTCCTCAGCCTCATCACCCCTCTGAGAGCCAGCACCCCGTGTGTCCCCCCCTGAGCCTTGTCACCTCGTGTGTCCCCTCCCAGAGCCATCAGTCCCTCCTGTGTCCCCTCCCAGAGCCTCATCACCCCTCTCAGAGCCCTGTCACCCTGTGTGTCCCCCCTCAGAGCCTTGTCACCCCCTCCCACAGCTCTGGCACCTCACTGTCCTCTCCCTCCCTCCCTCGGCACCCGGCAGTTTCAGCTCCAAGGAAAGTCCAGCCTGGTAGACCTTTAATTATTTAATGGGTGGGAATGGCAGTGCTTGTCCCACAGGATTCCAGGTTTTGAAGCTTTTTTAAGCTTTTTCCCCTCATTCCTTAAAGCTTTTAAAGCCAACACGGTCATAAAAATGGGTTTAGATTTCTCCTTCAAAAACGGGGAAAGATGTCAGGAAAACACCCAGCCCCCCTTCGGTTTTGTATCTGATTTTTACAAATATTTTCTATTTACATTTCAAATACCCTTGTCAGAGCCTGAACCCCAAATTGCAGAGTTTTGTCTGGCTCTGGGTGTGTTCATTTTATATTCCTGTAAAACACATCCCAGGAGCAGCTGTGACAATGACTTTGTGTCCCCTAAAACTGTGCCAAGCTCCATGAGAATTTGGAGCCATTTCACCTCTTTGTTCCTCTTGCTGAACTCTCAGATATCCCAATTAAACAGACAAAAATTTCAAAGTCTCATTAGCTGTGAAGGGGGAAGAGAATAAAATGGTTTTTTTTCTCTCCCACCCCCCTTCCTTCTGGACCTCTCCTCTATTTTTAAAGCAGATTTTGGAAGAAAATGGTCCAAAGTCAGAATATTCTGATAAAACCCTTCTAATCCCCTGATGTTCTTGCAGGAGAACAACTCGTCTCCAATTTTGGAACTCAGTTTCTAACTGAACTGCACAATGACAACATTCACTCGCTGCCAGCAGCTGCTCTGAGCTGTCCTTGTTCAGCAAGAGCCTACTGCTCTACACTCAAATTGTTCATTTTTGAAGTTTTATTGGCCAAATTTTCACTTAACAGCCCAAAAGCTGTAAAAAGCGCAGCTCAGGGGCTGTGCAGAGATAACCTCACACTCCAGGAGCCAACTGCAACCCCTGAACAAGCACTGAGCACTCCAAACTCTTGTTTTTACGACTGTGGCAGACCACAAAGCTAAAGGAGGTGGAGCTCCACTCTCCCCTTGACACTGCCCCGGATTTGGGATTTCGGGCTGTTTGCACACAGATGAAAAGATAAAGGCACCGGCACTCCCATGATCGTTAGCAGCAGCACAGGAAAGCAGGCAGGAAGCTGTGCGCACTCCCAGAAATATCCAGGCTTTCTAATTCAGCCCACAAGACAAAAATAGCTTCATCACCAGGTATTGTTTAATTGGCTTCAGCACTGCCCTGAAATAAAGCAGTGACCCCACAGAACTGTCACTGTCAAGAGGAAAAAACCCCAAACGGAGCTGCCAGACCTCGAAGACCAAACATTTTGTGTAAAATGTGTACAAAAAGCAGCCTGGGGTTCACTGCTCTCTGATAAAAGTTGTGCTCAGGGCCAGCGCTTGGCCGTGTTAAACCTCACGGGATTCACACGGGCACTGCTTGGCTTATCCACGTTGGACAAGCTTGGAAAGCTTAAGGTTGGAAAAGACCTCCAGGATCTTCCTCCTGTGGCACCCAGCGTAGGTCAGGGGACCATGAGCACCTCCAGAGTTCCCAGCAGCTTTTCCAGCAGGCTGGGAGCAGGATTGCAGCAGAGGATCCCACAGGATGGCACCTGCACCAGGGCTCGGGCTGATCCGTGACCTGGGCTGGCTGTGGACAGGCTGCTCCATTCCACCTGCAGGTCACAGGGCCCTGTGAGGAGGCAAATCAAGGAAAAAAATGTAAAATTTGAGATAAACAGCCCTGAGAGAGTGTCAGTTGCACATCCCTGAACACTTCAGTTTGTGATTGCAGGCTGGTGACAGACAGGGCTCCTTAAACTGTGCTGGAACTGTCACACAGGAGTTTAACAATCCCAGAGGGATTTGCTGCATGGACATTGTAATAAACCAAACAGATGGGAAATCACTTCCTAAAGTCCTGAGAGCTCCCAGCAGCACACAGAGCTCACCTGGTGGCACCTGAAATGTGCCTTGGTGAGGGTGAGCTCAGCGAGTGAGACTGAAATCCACCTCCCCAGGGCCACTCCGTATCGGGGTCTGTCACTGGAGTCAGAGCATCCCTTAAGGATATCTGGATGTCACAGAGCTGTGCAGGGAGCTCGGGCTGACAGGAACTCCTCTGCTGCCTCACAGTCTCTGTGTAATCCTCTTTTCAGTTGTTTCATGTCTTGTCTGCAGCAACTCCAAATGATCAAGCAGCGTGTGCAGGGGAAAAGTAGGAAACCAGGGAATGATCAGAGGTGTGTGCACAGGAGGGAGCCTTGTCGGAGGGATCCTCCAGCAGCACACGGAGATTCCCCCGCTATTCCCAGCTCTGCTTGGAAAGCCGGGCGTGCCTCTGCTGTCTGTCTTCTCCCCAGCTCTGCTCAGCCCTAATCATCCTCTTTTCCTGCAGCATTCCTGTCTTATCTCCCGCTTTGAAGGCTGCAGAAACCTTCCTAAAAACTGTCAGGATTATACGGGGCAAGTGGAGCTTGCACCACGGCTGCTAATGAACTTGTGGAGCTCTGGATGCCAACCAGTGTCTGCCTTAACCCTCAGCGTGCATTCGGCTGTAAATCAGCACAATATTCACCCCCAACTCAGGGGCAGCGCTGGAGATTCCTCCTCTCCACCCTGGGAAGTGTGGGGAGCGTGACAGCAGCTGTCAGCCAGCAGCAGAACATGGCTCCAACGATGTGGGGAAGCTCAGACACGGACAAACCACAGCCTGGAGCAGCTCCTTCTCTTGACCACCTCCAACTCCTCCTTTGGAGAGGATCTGGGACACGGTTTCTGCCCTTCTCCTGCTGCCTCCAGCTCCGGGACACGGACCGGACCGCAGCCGCCTCTCCCGCGCCCCTCAGCCAGATCCAGCCTGGAAAACTCGCCCTGGCACCAGCACAGCGCCAGCACGGGATGGCCCTCAGAGGAGATTTCTCACTCACAACGGGAGACTCTTTCCTTTAACCCTCCTAAATGCCACCAAAGCCACCGTATGACCGCCGGCACCCCCCCAGTCCGAGTCCCGCACCCCAAAACCGCTCCCGGTTCCTCCGGCTCCTCTGCCCGGAGCGGGGCCCCCCCTCACACCCCTGTGACGTNCGGCCGCGGTCGGTGCCCCTCAGGCGCGGGGCGGGAGCGGCCCCGGGAGCCCGCGGCCCCCTCACAGCCCGTGAGGGATCGCCGGGGCTGGAGAAGCGCTCCGGGATCGTCAAATCCAACCTGTGACCCATCCCCAGAGCGCTGAGTGCCACCTCCAGGCCCTCCTGGGACACCTCCAGGGATGGGGACTCCAAACCTCCCCGGGCAGTTCCAATCCCTGACNGCCCGGAGCGGGGCCCCCCCTCACACCCCTGTGACGTCACCGCCGCGCTGCCGGCTGCGATTGGTCGCTTGTGTCCCCGCGCCCGCTCCCTGCAGCGGCTGGAGCGGCGCTGCTTCCCGGTTGCTGGGGGCCGGCACCGCCGCTCCCGGTGCCCGCCGTGCTCCCGGTGCTCCCGGTCGGGCAGCGCAGCCTCTCCGCCGCCTCCGCGCTGTGTCTGAGGCGGCCCGGGCGGCCCGGGAGGGGCGGCGGACACGGGAGCGGGCNCCGTTCCCTTCCCTGGACACGCTCCAGCCCCTCAGTGTCTTGTGAGTGTCCAGAGCTGCCCCAGCACTGGAGGTGCCCCAGCAGTGCCAGCACAGGGACGGGCACTGCCCTGCTCCTGCTGCCACCCCAGCGCTGGCACAGGGTGCCCTCGGCTTTGCCCAGCTGGGCACACCCAGCTCGTGTCCAGCCACCGTCCCCAGCACCCCCAGGGCCTCTCCCAGTTTTCCAGCCCCTCTTCCGCCAGCCTGGAGCGTTCCATGGTGACCCAAGGGCAGGACCGGGCACTTGGCCGTGTTGACCCTCACACTGCTGGTGTCACCCCACGGATCCAGCCTGTCCTGATCCCTGTGCAGAGCCTCCCTGCCCTCCAGCAGGTCCACATCCCGCCCAGCTCGGTGCCATCTGTGAATTTACTGATCATTATCCCCTAATCCAGATCATCAGTAAAGATACTGACCAGAACTGGGCTCAGCGCTGATCCCTGGGGGACACCAGGCTGGTCCCAACTGGATGTGGCACCATTCCCACCCCTCCCTGAGCTGGCCACCAGCCAGTTTTAACCCTGCCCAAGGGACCCTGTCCATGGGCTGCAGCTTTTCCAGCACAGCAGCACCCTGAGAGTGCTCAAATGAGGCACGAGGGCAAAATTCCATCCCAAAGAATAGCCTAAAACAGGGAAAAGCAGTGGGACAAGCCACGGAGGGTGCTGAGAAGAAACAACCCAGCTCCTGGGCCTGGCCCAGGGACAGGGAACTGTGTCATTCCAGCCCAGAAATAGAAAAATTAGGATAGAAAATTAGACCCAGAGAGAGAAACAACTCCCTGCACGTGTAAAACAGAATATTTGGGAGAGGTAGGAAAGCTCAGGCAAATCCCTCCCGTGTCCAAATGCTGTGCTGGAGCAGGCTGCACCTCGCAGGTGTGGCTGTCAGCGCAGGGATCGGCGCTTGGATCCGTCCTGGAAGAGCAGGAATTCGCTCAGCGGCAGCCAGAGGTCCCCGTGCCGCAGGCAGTGAGAGTGTGACACCCTCACGGGCCCTGGTGACACGGACATTTTTGTGACTGCCGAGCAGTAAATGGCAAAACCGGACAATTTCCGTTCCCGACTCCGGGAAAAGCAGCGGGATCAGGCCTGGGAGGAGGTCGCTGGGTCCGGGAAGGGTTTTTCCAAGCCAGGAATGAGCAGAGGCAGCAGAAGGAAGAAGCTTTGCAGGAGCTGCCCTGCACAGCCGGCCACAGCTGGGCTCGGGGGTGGCACAGCATCCCACCAAAAGAGGCATTTCGTGGTTTTTAGTGAAAAATCCCCTTTTCAGTGAGCCCCCAGGTGCTGTGGGGCTGGCTCTGTCCAAACCCACAGCCCAGAGCAGAGCAGAGGGACAGAGCTGAGGCAGGAACACCCCACCACATCCCATGGCTGGAATTTAGGCAGGATTTTTCCTTCTTCTGAAGGAGTTTCTGGTGATATCAAGGGTCCCCTAACCTGCCTTTCTGCTCCATTATTTTATCCAGTTCATTTGGGATCACTCAGAAAATCCTGTTCCCCTCATGTCACCTGGCACCATTTGTTATCCTTGGTTCTATCTCCAGAGCAAACATAAACCTCCAATTTAATTTAAATGAGGTCCTATAACATTTAAGAACATTTTTACCACCTTCATTTTCCTTTTCTTTTCCTCTCTTTTTTCTTTTCCTTTCCCTCTTTTTATTTTTCTTTCTTCTTCTTCTTTCTGTTTTTCTTTCTGTCTCTTTCTGGTTTTATATTTATTTTTGGGTTTAATTTTATTTTTATGTCTAATTTTCCCATCCCTTTCCCTTTCTCTTTTCCATCCCTTTCCCTTTCTCTTTCCCATCCCTTTCCCTTTCTCTTTCCCATCCCTTTCCCTTTCTCTTTTCCATCCCTTTCCCTTTCTCTTTTCCATCCCTTTCCCTTTCTCTTTTCCATCCCTTTCCCTTTCTCTTTCTCTCTCCTCTTTTCCCTTTTTCTATTTATTTTTCTTTTTCCTTAAGGAAATACCTTAGCACACCACTTGCTGCTCAATGCACCACTCAAAACTTTTTGGAAGCAGTAAATTCCGTGTTTAAGCTTTGATTATTGGACAGGGAATTCCCCAACGCCCTTTAGGTCAAATCTCTTCATGTGATTCACATTTATCTCTAAAAGCACAGGTTGATTATCCAGGGGTCAAGTTCCACCCTCTTTGCTGAGGAGCAAAACTCTCAGCCCAGTCCATAAAATTTTACTGGAAAATGCAGCTTCTCACTCACCAAAGCGCTGGAGCTGTCCCATGGGAAATCTGCCAGAAACAGGGAGCAAATCCTGTAAAATATTCCCTGAGTTAGGTCAGCACACAGCCCCTGGAGCAAGAGCCCAGCATCGCCTTCCTGGGGTGTGAGACCAGCTTTGGCCAGGAGAAAAACCCCTGAGGTGCTTCCCCTCCCGTCAAAAACACCCTGGGAACACTCTGGGAGCTTTGATCAAGGAGCCGAGCTCTGTCCTGTGGGAAAAACCAAGCCCAGCTACACCCGACAGGAGCGTTAAGCCCGGCCTTGAGGACAGAACTGATTTCAGGACGTTTCACTGCACGTTTCCTCAGCTTCAGATGAGCTGGAGTTACCTGGACAACCTTAAACTTCCGCCTGAGGGGAAAATAAATCAGAGCCCTCCCCTGGTCTGGTTTATTGGGGCATTTTTAGGCTGGTGAGTTGTGAAACACAGGATTTGCTGGGCGCAAAGCAGCTCCAGGACAGATCCTGAGCCTCTCTTTAATTTGGCATTCTCCTTGTTCAACAAGCCCGTAAATAAAGGGTTTGAGAGCAATTTCTTTGCAGTTCTGCTGGGTTCTGTTTTCCAAGGATTTTATAGCCATAGAAACAATGAAATCCTTCACTGGATTCAACATCCTTCAGTCCCTGCTCACTCTGAAGGCGCACCTGAACTCTCGTGGTTTAATTCTTGCTGCCAGTGACAGCTCCAGTTCTGCCCAGTTTAAAAAAGCCACACTGGAGTATTTATCCCTTCAGAAAATAAATTAAACACTAAGGAAGTGTTTCAGAAATGCCACAGGCAGCGGTCCCTGAAACCTTTGAACAACATGAATTAAAGGCACCCTACAAGGTTGAATCAGCAAAAGTGGGCCCAGAAACTGAAGGACAGAAAAGCAGGAAGGAAAATAAACCTGCAATATTACAGCTCTCAATCCGAGGGCTGAGGAGCCCCAGGAAATGCACAAACATGACCTTTAAATGTTACAGAGATGCTCCCACTCAGGAAGATGTCAGGGAGGAAAACCTGGCCAGGAAAGGAAAAGTTTTGCTTTGTTTCCTTTTAGACTCGAGTTTTATCAATGCCAGTCACTCCTGACCCTAAATGAGATCCTAAACCACTCCAAAATCGTGGTCTAGCACACACATGTAATAAATCCACACTTCGGAGAAGCAGAAATTTATTGTCTCCTAATTCTGAGTTCTTGGCCTTAAAATCTGGCATTTCTTTTACAACCCTTGCTGCTGACCTGCTTTAATCAGAAGAGAATTCCTCCCAGAATTCCAGCAAAACCAAGATTTCCCCTTAAAAAGCAGGCAAAGCCCTTTGTCCTTACGCTGGGTTTCATTTCCAGGCAGCTGATGGAAAATCTCTCGTTGAGGAGGCACCACATCCTTAGAGAACACGTTTGGGAGTGTTCAGTTCATGGCACAAAATTCATAAAAATATTTCTGTGAGAACCATGAAAGACAGTGACTGCTATTAAATCCAGTCCTAAGACTAAGAAATAAACACTCATTAGGATCGAAAGAAAGAAGGAATTTTCATAAGACATGGAAATAATCCCTGAATTATTATCCTGCCACTTCCAGAAGGGATCCAGCTCTGTTTTGACACTGCTGTGAGCTTAAAGCTCCTTCCTGGTGAAAATGAATCACAACTCACCTGCTCTTTGATGTGATGCCCAAAACCTGAATGTTAGAACAAAAACCAGGGAAAAATAAGAAAGGAGAAGCCTTTAAGGGCTGCTGGACACAGGCACAAATTCCCTCTCTCTGCTCCTTCTTTTTTTGGGGCTGCATTTTGGAGCAGCCCAAGCTCAGGGATCAATCAGGGAATAAAGAGGATTTTTCCTTTCACCTCTGCTTCCCCAGTCTCCTGTGGCCAGGGACATTTAACAGCCCAAATTTAAAGAGCTCTGACCTGCAGGCAGCAGGAAAAAGCTGCTTTTCCCTCTGCTGATCCTCAGAGGTGTTTTCAGTCCCTGCCAGGTGGCTCCCTAATTCCATCCCTGGAACAAAATTCCTTTCCCTCTTTTTATATTCGTATATTAAAATCCAGTATTCCTATTTCAGGCAGAGCCAGGGGAATTTTTGTAGCATTTGAAGTTCCTGGAAGACTTTGCCACTTTGCTTTCAGTGATCCTGGATCAAGAGCTGCCCCAGATCTGGGGAAAGGTGCAAAGAAGGAAGCAGATTAAGATCCTAATCTCGATTCCATCACGGATTTTCGTCAGCAGTTCTGGTGAATCACTTTCACTTTTATTATTCCTCCATCCCATTCTCCATCTGGGAGATAAGATCTTCTTCCCAGGGCTTTTTAGTTCAGGTAGATTGCACTGACACCTTCTGAGGGAGGATAGATTGACAATTGAATGGATTTTTGGAGAGGAAACAGCTTTAAAAAGCCAGAAAAAAATCTCTTTATGGCCCCATGAAAAATAAAGTTTCTTGGAGCTGAAAACCTAACAACACTTTAGGCTGCTCTGTAAAATCCTGCATAAACGAGAGTTTCAGGTTCTATTCCTAATTTTCAAAGCTTTTGCTTTTAAAGACAAATCCATATTAATGTTTTGTCCCAGAGATTACCTGGCCTCGGAATTTGAGACCTCAGCTGTGCTGTTCCCTAATTCCAGGGATTATCCAGCCCTTCCTCCCCTTGCATCCTAAACAACACATAAAAAATGGGCTGAAGGACTCATTTCAATTTTATCTGCAGCATTTTTATCTCAAAACTTCCTCGAGTCTTTCTCCATTTCTCCTTGAATCCGGTGGCAAGGGGAGCAGCTCCTTTGAAGCTGGGATTTTCCCAGATTTCCCAGGTTTTATGGGAAGGGGAGGAAGCCAAGGTCGCTTCCCTCAGTCAGGAATTTTGCTGTGGGAATTCAGCTGCTCTGCAGGCAGTTCTTCTGTCAAACCATTAATCAGTTGGGCAAAGTTGATTAATCAACGTGGAGAGAAGGATATAAAGGAATTTATCCATTATTTGGAGGCCTGAAGAGGGAGGGAGTTTCCCTGGAAGCTGGGAAAGGCCTGGGGATGATAAAACAGAGGAGCATTTTCACCTCTCCCTGGCAGAGAGCTCTGGGCTTCGTCATGAATACAAATCAATCCAAGCAGGATTTCAAAGAGACTTTTAGGATGTCAGATCCCTCCTCTATCAGATCCCCGCTGGGATTCAGGGCCAGCCTGGTCACGGCTGCTTTGATAAGGGCTGGGTTGAAATCCCAGATCTGAGAGCAGACATGAAAGTTCCCCGGATTTCTGAGAGTTGGAAAACTTGAGCTGGATTTGCTGAAGAGCCTCTCAGGCTGAGAAACCAGGACAAGAGAGAGCAGAGGAACGGCCAGCAGGCTCCTGATCACATCCCTGTGATCCATGGATCCACAGCGCCCTGCAGGGTGACAGCCAGGCAGGGGCAGGAGCCACCAGCAGCTTTTTGACGTGCACCATAATTCACCTTTCACCTGGTTTAAACAGTGACCGAGCACTGATTGAGCTCAAAATATCTGAGATATCTCAATTTCCACTCCAAATTCCCTGCAGCCTGTTCCTTTCCTGATCCATGTCTTTCAGCAGAATTCCTTCTGTGGTTGCTCTTTCCCTCCTGTTTCCCATTAAACAAGAAAAAGCAGCCACAGGAACAGGAGTAAAACCCCCAAAACCACACAAAAGCACATTCTCAGCATCACTAATCCCTGCCAAATTGCCAGAAACCTTCCGGAAGGAGCCAAGACTACATCCAAGCTTGGAAACAGGGATCCGACTGTTTGTTTAAGCAGCTATTGATCCGGTCTCTTCCAGCTAATTAAACTATTCACTATTTAAACTAATTAAACTGCTCGTCCTGCTCCTGGCAGCAAGAGCCAAAGAAGAAATCACGTCTAGCTTAAATGCTGATGGCAAATGTGTAATTCCCAGCTCTTGGAGAGGGAGAGGGCCCAAAGTAATTCCACAGCAAATTTCCTTACCATGAGCCAAGCTCAGTAACTGAGCTGCCCAGTGTCTCCGAGCTCACCTGCATGGCACAGCCCTGCCAGTGAAGAACAGGAATTCTTGCCTTTTCCTCTGGAATTAAGTAGGATGGGTGGCATTCCGCGTGTTCTGCTCCCCGGTGTTCCCTGCAGCCGTCCTTGGGAAGAGCAGTTCGCTGTCACGGGAAGAACGAGTGGAAAGCTGCTGCCACGCTGGGGTTTGTGCTCTGTAAAAAGTTAATCAGTGCTCCATAAAAAGTAAATCAGAGCTCCATAAAGCTGGAACAATCTCCAGCCCCGGGGCAGCAGTTCTGTGGGAAAAGTGGGGATGGGTAATTAGGGAGGAGATCATAATGCAAATGGGCAAGGGGGGTAATTAAATTCTGCTGCTTTCTGATTGAGGCCTGCTTCAATTTGCAAGCTCTGTAATATCAGTTTAATGTGGCTTTTTGTGCTTTTAAGAGGTTTTTATTAGCTGGGCTTGTCCCTGCCTGGACTGAGGCACGGCACAATGAGTCTCCTGCCTCCCGCAGCCGTGTCATTATCCCAGGATCTTAAATTAAAAACCAGGGCTCTGGGAAAGCTCTCTGCTCCGAGGAGAAGTGTGAGGAGCGTTTGTGTCTGTGGAGAGCCTGGAACAGCTCTGAGAGACGCCAGGCGTCCTGTGGATCCCAAAAACCAGCAAATTGTTCCAGCAGCTCCTTCAACACCGCTGCTTTAGGGAATTCTGTCACCTCAGTGGGGATTTATGGGAGTAAGGAAGAAATCCTGCTGCTGACCTCAGTGTGATCACCTCTGGTTCTTGTGGAGACAAATCTCCTCTGGGAGAATAAAGGAATCCAACGCTAACGGTCCCTGCCTTCATGCCCTGCTCCTCAGAGTCTGCATTTCCAGAGTCCAGCTCCTGGCCCAGCATGGAAAGGGTTGTGCAGTGCTGGAACAGCTGCCCAGGGCAGTGGTGGAGTCCCCATCCCTGGAAGTGCTCATAAAATCCATGGATATGGCACTTGAGTGTTCGTAAAATCCATGGATAAATATATGGATAAATAGATAAATATATGGATAAATACATGGATAAATATATAGATAAATACATGGATAAATAGATAAATATATGGATAAATACACAGATAAACATATGGATAAATATATGGATAAGTACATGGATAAATGCATGGATAATAAATACACGGATAAATGCATGGATAAATACATGGCACTTGAGGACATGGGTTGGTGTGACCATGGTGGTGATTGATGTTTGGCCTTGTGATCCTAAAGGTCTTTTCCAGCCTCACCAACCCTGCGATTCCATGTTTTTCTGCCTTTTTCTCCTGCTCTGGGGCTGAGAAACTCCTTGCCTGGAGCAGCACTGGGAGCAGGGAGCCCCAGGCTGCACCTCAGAGCTCTGCAGGTATTTTTAACCCATCTCTCTTCATGTTTATGGAACATGGCACAAGAAATCCCTCAGCCCCAAAGCATCTCCCCAGCTCTGCATGGCCAGGACAAACCCGAGGTGAATGATCCCCTCCAAGCTCCTTCCAGAGCCATTCCAGCGGCAGTCAGAGGCCGCAGTTCCTAGAGAAACAGCTCCTATCGAATTTAGGAGCCTTCCCTTGGGGAGGAAACATCCATTTCCCCTTCTACCTGTCATTCGTCTTCATTTATGGGCTGAATAAGGCATGAAATCTGGCAGGCTTGAGGTAAAAAATGAGCTGTTCATAGCAAAGAGAGCCTCGGTGGATAAAAAAAAACCCCAAACTGTTGGAATCAAGATGCAGTTAATAGGAGCAAAAATAAATAGAAGCAGACTCCAAATGTAAATGAACATTACATCACCACTGGCATTTCAGCTCCTTTTCAAATATAGAAATGGAAGCAGATTTCACTTGCAGAAAGTTGCTGTGTTCACGCGGCCAGAGCTGCTCCGGGGGCACAGCCCTGAACCTCCTGCTCCCCAAAACGACTCAGGATTCAGGAAAGGAGCACGAGGCATCAGGCAGAGGGGGCAAATCCCAACCTTCTGGTCAAAAGAAGTTGAGAGAAACACAATTCTACCCCTTAACCCCGTGGAGATGGGATCTGGTTGTGTTTGCCAGCTCCAGCTCAGGCAGATTGGAGGTGAAAGCAAATAATTCAATTCCAGCCCAGGAGAAGGCTGGGCTCTTAATTAAGTGAGGGAGATGAAAGAGGGAAATAACCTCCAATGCGATTTTAGCAGCAGATTTCTTTCCCAGCTGTCGCCTCAAATCCTCGAGATCCGCGTTGGCCACGCAAATTCCAGGCACGATTTCCAGCCTGGAAATCAACTCAGAGTGAGACCTTAAAGCTGGAGCACCTCAGCTCCCAGGAGCACCTGCTCAGTCCCTGCTCAGCCCCTGCCCCCCAGATATTGCCAATCCCACCCCACCTTCAAGGGCAGAACCTTCCTGGGCAGTGAAACTCCTCCGAGTTCCCAATTCCATGGGACCCTTCCCGTTCTGGATTTCTCTGGCCCTCAGGCTGTGCCAGGGGAGGCTCAGGTTGGATATTGGGAATAATTCCTTCATGGAAAGGGCTGTCAAGCATTGGGGTGGGCTGCAAGGCTCCTGACGTGCTCAGGTCCTGGAAAAGTCCAGGGAAAACTGGGAGAATTCTGCAGCCTTTAACAGGGTGCCTCATCCTCCAGGTATTTTGAGTCATTCCAGGCAATGAAGAGTTAAAGAGCAGCAAACAAAGGCAGACAGAGAAGATTTGAGATGATTTCCCCTTATTCTCACCCACCTCAGACATTCGATTTTGTACAAGTTTGTGTCTCAGATTTAAAACCAAATTCTTCCCCGTGGGAAGGAGGAGATGAATCCTGGCCTCCCATGTGGCACGGCAAGAGTGACAGAGGGAAAGACGTTAATTTGGGAAGGGTGGCACACTGACATCTCATCATGCCTGACGTGGCAGAGACATTGAGGTTTTTTTCAACAGGAAGAGCTTCGATATTTCACAAAATGTGTGTTCCCTGGGATTATTTGTAAAGCATCGTGGCCGGGCTTGGCACTTCCCTGACAGAAACACGGGCAGGGCTCTGCCTGGAGGGATCTGTAATTGGAGCAGGGCAAGGGAAGGCGATGGGAACGGTGGATGGGAGGACAGGGATGCAGCAGAGGGAGATCAGGAGGGGAATTAGGCGTTCTTTTGTTCTTTTCTGGATTTTTTGGGTTCTTTTAATGTGATCCATTTTAAATCCAGGCTTAAGATGTGATTCGGCTTCAGATTTTTTTTGCTGCCCAAAATTTCCTCTGTCCCTGACTGGAGCAGAAAACCCAAATTTTGAAATTCCCTGTGGAATAAACAGAAGGATGATGTGGGGCGAGCCCGACGCTCCCAGGTGGAAGCATTTCCCTCCAGGTTTATCCTTCTGGAGACAATTCTGGCCCAAAAAGGGGAAAGCACAGGGTGACATTCCCAGTGTATGACATGCCCAGGGCACAAGGAGGCCTTGGATTCCCCAGGTTTGTTTGTGGAAGGTTTGGGGTGAGTCCCTGGGAGGTGGTTTGAGGTGGCTGAAGGGTTCCTGACAGAATTAATTGGGAATCAATCCCCCTGTGGATCCCCATTCCCAGTTCCCTCCCAGGCTGCTCCTGTGGTGCAGTCTCCGAGGAGTTCATGGAATATCGGCTTTTTCCAGGACACAAAACACTTTCCTGGCCCTGCAGGAACCCCAGCACCAAAAATCCCCGAGCAACACCTCGGAGCTGCCCCAGGCACCCAGACAGAAGGGGAAGGTGCCCAATTCCTCAGCTCCTGGCTGCAGATGGGGGAATATTTGGGGATTTTGGAAAAAGCGTTGGGTTTCCACCTTTCCCCTGCGTGTGAGGAGGAGTCTGCTGCTCCACTGAGCTGGATTCCTGGAGAGAAATCTTTAGGATTAGCTGGGGGATGCCATCACCTGCTGCATTTCCCTGGGGCTGGGGGCACGGCGGGAGGGAGGTGCTGGAGGCTCCAACCCCTCTGGATCCACCTCGTTTTCCATCCTGGTGGGTCCCATTCCGGGCAGGATGAGCACGTGGAGGACAGCTGGGTGACAAAAACCCCAAAAACCAGGCTTCAGGAAGCGGCTGGGTGGAAGGGTTGAGCGGAGGGAGGTGCTAATTAGATTAGGTGGTAATTAGCTGTGCTGCTCACCATGGCTCAGCCTTCAGCTGTCACTCACCCACTCCCGGAGCCGCTGGAACACATTCCTGTGCGAGGGAAACTCTTCCACTTCCCTCACACTGCTAAAGCAGAGGAATCCTTGTCCCTGGATGACCAAGCCAGGGCAGGGCTGGAGTCCTCATCCCCAGGAGGGTTCAAAAATCGTGGATGTGGCACTGGAGGACGGGGGTTGGTGGTCACCGTGCTGGTTGAGCGTTGGGCTTGATGATCCCAAAGGTTTTTTCCAGATATTCTCGTGCAAATGGAATATTTATATTACATAACACACAATCTAGAGCTCGTTAAACAGTTAAATTTCAGGCAAAACTCTGCAAACAGTCTCTTTGTGAGGGGTTTTTAATTCCACCTTCCCTCTGCAGCAGCGATCTCGTGATTCCAACAGGGATCTCCAGGCTCCTTTTGCTTTTTCTGATTTCCAGGCAACATCTCATGACTAAAAAGCTTTTGTAGACTTAATCAAACTTAGACTGAGTCTAAAGTGAACTCGAGCACAATGCTGAGGTGCAGTGGATGCTGTTGGAGTGGTACCAAAATCTGGTGGCTCTAATCCCAGGTGTCACATCCCATTCAACTTCCAGCTCCCTGAATTAGAAAGGAGCTTTAATGGTTGGAAAAGAAATCCCCAAATCATTAATTGAGAATGAGTTAATGACTTCAAAATCATCAAAACTGGAAGTCAAATGAACTCAGAGTTGGCCTCAGGTGCTGGCACAAGGACAACAAAAGGAGGGGAAGTGGAGGTTGCAGAGACTCTGCACTGGTTCCTCTCCAAACCCCGATGGAATTCCCAACTTCTGTGAAACGCAGCGAAAATAAATCCAAAATTTAGTGCTGGATCAGGAGCCAGCACCTGCCTGGGAACACTAGAGGGAGCAGGGACAAGGAGAAGGCAGGAAAGGAGAAACCACTCCAGCTTCTGAGATGGCTTCCGGGGAAGGGGAAAGGAGCCCTGAGTTTGGGGAGCACAGGGACAGGGGGATGAGTCTGAAGGGATGTGCAGGACAGGAGGCACGGGCTGGACTCTCCTTTGGCGCAGGTGATCGGGTCCCTCCGGGCACACCCCACCCCAGCCAGGTGAGCAGGGTCCGGGCACGGCTCTGCCAGGCTCGGCCGCCCCTCCGGAGAGGCCAAATCCCAGCTCCCTGCCGGGAAAGGAAAAGCAGGAATGAGTTTTGCTGCCTCCTGGTGAGCCAGGCAGAGCCGACTCAGCCCCAGCAGGGACAGATCCACCTGGGTCTGTCTCAGGTTTGGGCCGGAACTTCCTTAAACCTCCCAAACCAGTCCCAGCCTTTCCCACCGTTCCTGTGAAATCCAAACAGCCGCTCCTCCCTCTCTTCAAATAATCAGGATATGGCAGAGCTGCAGTTCAATTCTCCCCTTTCAGAGCTATCAGGAGTTGTTTGCACCTCGGTTTTTCCCAGCTCTGTGCTTTGCTGCTCTGTTTCCAGCAGCCAGCTCTCCCTTGTTTGGAGCTCCTTGGAAGCAGCTCCAGGCACTGAGGAGATGCCAATTAGTGTCCAGGCAGTTAATGTGGAGAGGGGCAGGAGGCAGCAGGACTTTAAACTGCTCCGAGGCTTGTTCCTCCTGCACTGAGGAACACGAGCAGCACCTGAGCTGCTCAGCAGGGCTGCTTTGGGGTCCAGGAGGTGAATTTGGAGATGATTTATTTCAGGTGCCCAGCAGATCCGGCCATGAACTGTGCATGAGCAATCCCAGCTGCTCTGTCAGGATGGAGCCTTCCTCGGCTCCCAGTAAATCTGAAACCACTCCTTAGCTCCTAATAAATCTCAAACCTCTCCAGCAAAGGTTGGCACAGCCTCCTGAGGGGTGGCATTTTGACAGGGGTTGTTTTTTGAACCATTAACTTTTGTTTGCTGGAGCTTTCCCTGCCAAGTGCTGGATCTGCATCCCAGCACACGGCACCTTTGGGAAACTCCTCAGTGTCGCTTCTCATCCCAAAAATACCCTGAGAAAGGAGATTTGCCTTCTCTAGGTGCATTCTGAGAAAACCCTTGGCAAGGATTTATCCCAGCCTTATCATATTAATATATATTTTAATTATTATTATCAGTAGGAGTCATAATTAATAATAATGGAATATCTACATATTCACAGCTACCAGGAGTAGCCCACACAATTTCCTGGAGGTGACACCAGTCCTTTTGTGGCAATCTCAGCCCAATTCCCAGCTCTCCAAAGGCTCCTTTTGCTGGCTCTAATCCCACTTTTGGCAGAACTGTGCAGCTCAGTGATATTAAAGTCAGCAAAACTCTCAAGTATAAACTCATTTTCCAGGTTTCTTCAGGAGGGAACGTTCCTGAGGTCAGCCCTGCACCGTTTGCTGAGGCAGGATTTCAGCCTCCCTTGCTGGCACAGAGCTCCAAGGGAAGGAAAATGCCCCAGGAAAGCTGTTTTGGACAAATCCAATCAAACTGTGCTGGGGCAAAGCAAACACCACCAAAACTGGGATTTGCTGACACAGGGGCTTGGGTGTCACACACCTTTCCCTGTTCCTGGGTAACAGAGTTAGCAGAGCTCTCCTACGCCAGTAAAAAAGTGCTTTTTCCAGCCCAGATGCAGCTGCATAAGAGTTTGGAGTGGCAAAAACAACTTAAAAATGCCACGTTGGAGTGAGATGGTGCCAAGTCCTGCACGTGGGTCACAGCAACCCCAAGGAACACCCCAGGCTGGGGGAAGAGGGGCTGGAAAGCTGGGAAAGGCCCGGGGGTGCTGGGGACAGCACTGGACACGAGCCGGGTGTGCCCAGGTGGGCAAAGCCGAGGGCACCCTGTGCCAGCCTGGGGTGAAAGGGAACTGAGAGAGCCACAAACGAGCCAACAAACGTCTCACAAGTGACACCAGGTGTGAAGTGACTTTTTTTGTCCCCCCAGAACTCGGAATCCACAGCCCGAGCCATGTGCACACACAGGAGCTCCAAGGCTCCGGCAGAAATAAAGTGTATTTTTATTCTCAGCAAGTGCTTGGGAATAAAAAAATCTCAGCACTAAAGCTTGATATCCAAACAGCAACACAAAAGTTATCAAACAGCTGTCGAGAGAAACAAAACAGAACAAAAATGAAGCAGAAAGGGAGCAAAAACTCGTCATGCTTGCCGTGATTTCGAGGGTGACAGGGACTGCTGTGCAGGGGAAACTCAAAAATGGGAAAACTCTGCAGGGAAAGCTGGGACTGCAGCACAAAACACAAAAATCCTACTGCAGCTCGTGGATCACACAGCAGGAAGGGCACGGAGATTCCCAGTGGGAATCAGGAACGCAGGACTCGGGTGTGCTCCCATCACTGCCTCAGGAATACCCAGGTTTAGCCCATTTTGTGTTTTAGTTCTGCTTCCTTAGGGCCGCCCAGAGAGGGGGGATTTGCCCCTGGATCCCTGGAAGTGTCCCAGGCCAGGCTGGACAGGGCTTGGAGCACCCTGCGACAGTGGAAGGTGTCCTGCCCGTGGCAGGGGTGGCACTGGATGGGCTTTGAGGTCCCTCCCAGCCCAAACCATTCTGTGAATTTTATAACCCTGAAATTATCATTACAGAGGTGGAACTGGAAGAGCTTTAAGGTGCCTTCCAAAAAAACCCATTCCACGACTCCGTAACTCCTGGAGCCGATGGTCAATTGAAATCCAATTTCAGACGAGCTCGGAGGAAATCGTGTTTCGGGAAGAACAGAGGGGCTGGAACAAAGGAACGGGAACAGTCTCCTTAGGCAACCCCTTGTGACTAAGAACAGGATCAGCGTGGCTCATTCCTGAGGCACCGGGTGACTCACACGAGTGAGGGATGAAAATGTCCCTGCCCTGCTCCCTGCAGCCCAGCGTGCACCTGCCCCTGGTAGCGATGACCCCCCAGCGCTGGGGTTGCCTTCATTCCGCCCCACGGGGCTCTCAGGGTGGGAGCTGGGCTCTGGTCACCCCAAGGGGCAGAGCCCAGTTCACCCAGTCCTGCTCCCCAGTTCTGCCAGCCCGACCCTCAGCCCCGTGCTGAGCTCGGCGCTGGCAACTGGAGACCCCCGAATTTGTATTTAGGAAGAACATCAGCTAGAGAACCCAAGGAGTTACTGCAGGAGCACTGACAGCAGAGCCACCAAACACCTCCCAGCAAATGTTTACACTTTGCTCCAGAAAACAGAGTGGGGGGAGCAGTGGGAGGAGTGGAGCAGGCCAGGAAAAGTGACATTTGTGTGAATCCCTGCCTCCCACCCCGCAGTTCCTAACCCTGCCGCGTTCCAAAGTCCATCCCTTGTTTTAGCACACCAGCTGCCTCTCCCTCCGAGCCCTGACAGCAGGAGTGTGAAAACCCACCCAGCTCCATTCCAAAACAACATTTCTGTACCTCACACACAATGCTGCAGCTTAAAAGAACCCCATGGAAAACGCTCAGAATATCCCAGAGGTCAGAAATCCCAGGATTAAGGTGCAATCCCAGCTGGAATCTCCAGTGCCACCTCCACTCACAGGACCTGCTGCTTTTCCTGCAGGACCCTTGCCTGGCTCGGTGGAGAGGGTGGAGGATTCCAAATTAAGGAGCAGCAGTTTCATCTCTGTTTTCTCTTGCTGTGCAGCCCATTTCTGGTGCCTTCCCTCCCCAGGGGTTACGCAGAAACAGCTGAACACCTCCCTGACTGAATGTTTTATTGCAGAACAAGATCATTCCCTCCCTGCTTAGTTTAACCCACTTTACCTCACCAAACTCGGGTTCTGCTCTGAGCACACGTTGTTAATTTATTCCTGGTTTTTCCAAGGTTCACATTACAAATGCATTTTTGATTAACTCATTGTCCCAATTTTATCTTGACTGACTGGTGAAAAAATGATGAGAAAGCTGCTGTGTTGTAAAAGTGTTGATTAATTTGGGAAATCCAGTTTGGCCTCGGCGGGAATGGGGACAGCAGGACAGGATAAGGGACGCTGGCAGTGGGAATGAGAGCTGAGGGAGCAGGGACAGGGCTTGGGATGAGAGAGCAGAGATGGATGCACAGGAAGGTGGAAAACACGGGGGCTTTCTGTCACAGAACCCCAGAACGGGTTGGGAGGGAAGGGACCCTAAAGCCCATCCAGTCCCCCCTGCCATGGGGTGGGACAAGAGGGAATAAAAGGAAATTCCAGGAATGCCAGGGGTGGTGCTGGCAGGGATCATCCTGGGATTCCTCAGGGTCATGTCAGAGAACACAGGAACCTCTTCAGCAGCCCTGACCTTTGCAACCCAGCACTGTAAAACCAGACCTCGCTGTCCTACCTGCACTCTACCCTACGTTCCAGAACGTTCATCCTTCCATCCCAGCTTTTTCCAGGAGGTTTTGGATCCAGCAAAGGAAACACATCAGCTCTCCAGTCACCAGGACTGGGGATTTATGTAGATGTGCACAGAAGGAGTCAACCTCAGGGGAAAATCCAGATTTATCTTTCTGTTGTGGTGCTGAATTTATTCCTCAGACACGGAACAAGAAGTGTTTCATGGTGAGGAAACAAAAATGTCTGCAAGGATCCAGGGTTGTTTGTGCAGCCCCAGCTCCTGACTCTGGGCACTCCCAGCTGCTTTTACTCGCACAGAGGGAAAGGAATCCAGGAAATCTGCCCCAGAAGGGAATTTCCTCTTTCCACGTGCTGAGTTACAGCCCCAGGCCACCATCAAAGGCACTGCTGATAGTTCTGGCTGCTCCCGTTCCCCCAGGGACACCGGCACCTTCCCAGGAATCCTTCAAGGCTTTCCACCTGAGAGCATGGAATTCCATGGGGGAATTCTGTGCCCTGTGTTTCTGTCTGTTAATATTGTCTGTAATGTCCGTCAGTTCCTCTGGACTTCTCCTCACTCTCCCCAAATGGCAGATTCATTAGGAACTTCCGACTTCCTCCCTCAGGTTTATGTGTTTTCTGTGCTCCTACCACGCCCCCCTCGCCTGCCTCCCTCCTGGAATAAAGAATTCAGGAGCTGTCACTCCTCCTCAGGAGCCATTTCAGAGACAGGGGAGCAGCCTGAGAATTCCAACAATGCCTCAGAAATCTCAGGCCTCATTGCACATTTCATGATCAGGCTGAATGCAATTAAAATTAGTGAGACTGATAGATCAGCAGTGCTGGGTGAGCCAGTTTTACATTACGAGCTCACCCGGGGAGAGACTCTTAACTGATTTTTTTATTAAGTCAATTTTATCTCTCCTAATAAACCTTAGGATGGAAGGGAAGAACAACCCCACCCAAACTTTCTGCACGATGAGCTTTCATTTCACTCTGTTTGCCTCTAAATTTTGCTCTTCCCCTGCAGTCAATATTTATAACTTTATGCAGTGAGGAGGAATTTGATGGCCTGGCATTGATGGGAAAATTTGCTTTTAATAATTCTGCTTTTAGTGCCTCCCTGCTCAGCTGGGACTAGGAAAAGCCACATTCCTGATTCTCTGCTCCCGGGTGAGATGGGGACCCATTAGAGGTGAGGAACCTGCTCCAATCTCTGCATGAGCACCTTGTGGACATGGAAATAAACATTTCCTGGGAATTATCTCCTTGGATCACCCACCTGCATCCAGGGACACCTTCCACTGTCCCAGGCTGCTCCAGCCTGGCCTTGGACACTTCCAGGGATCCAGGGGCAGCCACAGCTTCTCTGGGAATTCTATTCCAGGGCCTCTCCACCCTCACAACCCAGAATTCCTTCTTAAATTCTTACTGAAATCTGGAATTTCCTGATTTTCTGGGAACTGTAAGTTTTCCTGGAGGAGACAGAGATGTGCCACATCAACACTGGTCAACAGCTCCCTGAGAGCCACGATCTTCAAATTATTGCTACAATTCCTGACCTGTTGCAAGCCTGAAAAGAGAGGAGATTCAGGAAGTGGCGGATCTGATAGTGTGAGGAATTGGAGAAGATTAGTCATAGTGGATTAAGAGCAAGCATTGGAAGAAAAGCTTAAATGTAGCATAAAAATATATTAGAATCTTTTCAGACGTTCCTGATGGGCTTAGCTCATTGGCAAAGTGGTGGGGAGAGTGAAATGTAATAAAAGCAGAGGAAAAACTCCCCTTGCACCAATGCAAACGGGGAGGAATTTGCATTGCCAGGTCTTTGCATATGGATACGGGTGAATTTATATAAATATGGATTCAGACACACATTATATATAGATTTTCTCTTGACATCAGACACTCCAGCAAGAAGCAGCATATAAAAATATAAAAGGAAAGTTTCATGAAATGCAGGAGACAGAAAACTTCAGCCAGCAAGGAAGAAAGGACTTGGGGACGAAATAGAAATAAGGGGTAACGAGGGCTGTAAAGGCCTTTGGCAGGTCTGGTCCTACCTGGCAATGCAGAGATTGTCACAAAATAACCCCAAATACCTGGAGCTGCCGTGCAGAGGGATGGATCCTTCCCGTGCTGAAATCCAGGCCAAACGGAAGCTCCACACCAAGCTCAGTGTCCAGGTAACACCCGCAGGTTTTCCTGGGGGAATCTCCCATTTCCCTGTGCCAGGCACAGGGCAGAGCTGGCTGTGCTGCGTTGGAGCAGGGATGCAGAGAGCTTTCCCTGCACTCACTGATTTGCCCTGCAAAGAACCAGCTGGGGCTGAATTCCCCCCCCAGCAGGAGCAGCTGCACTCCCTGCATCCTCTGGAAGAGGAGCCTGGGACGGGTTCCCCCCTTCCTGGGGAGAGGAAAGCGAGAAGTGGGAAGTTCTGCTCCAGCCAGGACTGCACTGCTCGCCAAGGGACTCAGCTTTGCCTTTGGGTGCTCTCTGATGTGAGCGTTGTTTTCCTGGTGTGACATCCTCGTTTACATCCTCTCTAATCCAGAGGCTTCATTAAGGAGTTGCCAAGAATCAACATTTTGACTGTTCCAGCCTTTAAGTGCCAAGGCTGGATGATTTTGTGCGAGCTGAAGGAAGGAAAGTCCCTCTGTAGGCAGCTGCCACTCGTTCCATGGCTGCTCGAGCCGTTTTTGGCTGCAGCAGACACCCTCCCCTGGGCTTTTATCCTCCCTGGACACATCAGTGGCAGTTCCCTTGGTTCCCAGCTCCCTTCCATCAGGTGTCCTGTTTGGGGATGGATTTTCTGCGGGGCAGGATGGAGCTCCCTTTGGGCAGAAAGCTCCTGGCAGCAGAGGAAGGAGCCAGCCTACTTCCCAAAGCTCATTTCTGTCTCAAAGTGTGGACACGGGGAAGGTGGAGAGGGTGGGATGTGACTTCGAGGCAGATGGAAATGCAGAAGAACAGTTGCTTAGCACCTAGAAAAGTCAGGCCCACTCCTTCACAAGATTTGTGTGTATTTAGGGATCCACACTTCGGGATCCACGCTCGAATTCTGGCCTCTGAATAACCTAAACGCATGACAGCTTTTTGGGAACGTGTGGTGATGAAATAAACAATGAGATTAAAAGTCACACGGATCCTGCTGCTTTCCTGGCCGCTTTTGTGTTACCTGTGCTTGGGAGCTTTCCCGGCCTTTAATGAATGAGGAAGAGCAGGAAAAAGTGCTGTAGAAACCCAGTTCCACAGCGATTCCTCGGCCAGTGGGACAATGGGGATCAGGCAGCAGCCTCCAGCCTTTGTCTGAGCAGGAGATGCAAACTAAAGACTGGAGACAGAGGCAAATATTGCACCTGGACTCTGGCATGTGGGTGCTCTGGAATGGGTCTGTAGCATCCATTTCTCCGGGGCTGGATCGATCCAGCACAGCAGGACAGAGGCAGAAATGGAAAAAGAAAAGGCTGTGGAAATGCACGACAGGATGAATGTGCTCAGAAGCATTCGGAAGCTGGAAACATTTCTTCCACGTTCCACTCTATTTCGTACTCGATTAGGAGAACTCACCTGATAAAAGGAGCGCGAAATGACCCTGCTTAATGGCACAGATAAGGGAGGAAAGCGGCAGCGCTGAATTCCCGTCAGCGTCCCCTGCCTTTGTCTCGGGCTGCTCCCGCTGCCGGGCTGGGCTCGCACGTTGCTGCCGGTGGCCGTGACTAACTCGGGCTTGCTGGCAGTGACCTGATTCTGCACCGACACGCTCCTCCCCGTTCGCCGAGGCTCCCCATGTGATCCATTCTTCCCCCTAAATAAAGTTGACAAATTCGCCTGGGCTCAGATGGTGCTGCCGAGGGGGTGTGGAGCTGTTCCACCCTCGCTGCAGCTGCGGCACCACCGGCACCGGCCAGCGCCGCCGGCTGCGGGGCCACCGCNGAGGGAGGGAGGGAGGGAGGGGGCAGCGGGGGCGATTCCGAAACGGACCCAGCCCCAGCCTTGTGCCCTTCCCGCTGTGCCAGGGCACCGTGCCCCTTCCCGGAGGGATGCGCCTCTGGAGCTGATCCCCGGTGGGCAGCGGCGATCGCCAGGCACGGGCAGCGCCTGCGGCAGAGCCCGGAGATGCTCCGCTGCATCCCGGCCCCGGCTCCGGCCCCGCAGCCCCCGCGGGGGACGCGGCGCTGGGGCTGGCACGGCACGGCACGGCACGGCTGGCACCGGCGGGCAGGGCGG
>VZTF01008300.1:1004533-1045149 GCA_013397755.1 Cnemophilus loriae | reverse complement strand
ACCAGGAAGGAACAGGCCCAGAGAACACCTGGATACAGCACTGTTCTCCCAGCTTCAAAGGGAAAAAATCCAGACCCTTTCCTAGATAGAAATTATTATTATTATTATTATTATTATTATTATTAATTATTCCTGTGAAAGGAATAAGCCCCAGTGTCTCCTCCTCACACATTTGTGCCAGAGCTTGGACAAACCTCACTCCTCACATCTCTGAGGAGCATTTCACGGAGATTTAAAGCTACCCTAAAAATGGCATCCAAGGGTTCCAGTGCTCAGGATAATAAACTTCCCTCACACCACTCATCCAAGGGTTCCAGTGCTCAGGATAATAAACTTCCCTCACACCACNCTGGGCTGCAGGTGGGGAGGAGGGAAGGGAGCTCCTGCTCACCTACAACTCCCAAATCCCACAAAAACTCTTCCCAGTCTGTGCTGTGGGAAAAGAGATGTGATTTCATTCCAGAAATGCACAGAAAAAGGAGCTGCCTCTAAGCTGACACTCGTCACTCCCCCTCGCAGCCCCTGCTCCCTCCCACCCTTTAACTTCTTATTTTCCTGCACAATTTAAAGGTGAAATTCCCTGAGTAGTGAATTTATTGCAGTCCTAGACTGGGCCTGTTCATCAAGAGCAGGAGAGTTTTCTTTTGAAAGGAGATGGATGGAAACTGGAATGTTCAAACAATCTTTTGCTCTTTGCAATATTTAAAAAAAAAAAAAATCTATCCCTGCAGGAGTTTCAGTCAGATTTCAGAGCCAAGAGAAAGGCTGCAGTGTCCCAACTGTAATGGCTTTCCTTGCTCGTGGTAGAGCAGGAGAAAACGGGAAAGGAGAGATTAAACAGGGAGGGGAACACAAAACCGGATCTAATTTGTTCATCCCTTCACAGTTAGGACAGAATTAAACCCCTCCTTCACCTGCAGGCAAAACGAGAACTGATAAAAAAGGCCATTGATCGGCTTAAGGTTATATTTTATGAGGGTTCTTAGGTCTGGGGTTTTCATTTGAATTCAGCTCTAAACAGCTTTCAGTGTTCATTTCCCCTCTAACTCAACAATTAATCATCCACCTGTACCTGCACTTCTTGTCCTGGCTCCAAAACTCCTGTAACTTTGGGGCAAATTGAGCCTAAAACTGGCAAATGGGAAAAAAATCACTGAGCATTTTAAGCTCAGTGTAGGTTTGGGGACTGCTCACTCCAGGATTTGTGTTTTCACAGAATAACATCTAAAATATGGACCAAGGGAAAATTCCCAGGCTGCCTCTGTAGTCACAGCATGGAACTGGCCCTGATTTTGGAGGGGAAGCATAAAAAATGAGTCTGAGCTAAATCAGCAATGAGTGAACCACAACATTTCATTTCAAAGGGACAAGGAATCCCCGTTTTGCAGGGTGCACTCTTGAGCTGCTGATGGAAGGCTGCTCCTGCAGCAGGAGTGGCTGATCAGGAAAATCCACCCTCCAAAACCAGGAATGGTGGTGCTGCTGTGAGAAAAACAACCTCAACAGAGCTTTTAGAAGGCAGTGAAGCCTCTTTGGAGGGGAGAACCAGGAAGGAACAGGCCCAGAGAACACCTGGATACAGCACTGTTCTCCCAGCTTCAAAGGGAAAAAATCCAGACCCTTTCCTAGATAGAAATTATTATTATTATTATTATTATTATTATTATTAATTATTCCTGTGAAAGGAATAAGCCCCAGTGTCTCCTCCTCACACATTTGTGCCAGAGCTTGGACAAACCTCACTCCTCACATCTCTGAGGAGCATTTCACGGAGATTTAAAGCTACCCTAAAAATGGCATCCAAGGGTTCCAGTGCTCAGGATAATAAACTTCCCTCACACCACTCATCCAAGGGTTCCAGTGCTCAGGATAATAAACTTCCCTCACACCACTCATCCAAGGGTTCCAGTGCTCGGGATAATAAACTTCCCTCACACCACTCATCCAAGGGTTCCAGTGCTCAGGATAATAAACTTCCCTCACATTTCCTGGACAAGAAGGTTAAAATGTCCATCCCAGGTACCTTCCAGTGACTGCTTTAGGGAGGGAGTCCATCGAGTGTTCAGTCTGTCCATGGCCTAGGTGCAGTTTGTTGCTGGCAACAGGAACCACTCCAGAAGGATTTGGACTTTGCACAGACCAAAGCTCAGATTTGCCAAAACAGGCAGTGACAAGGAGGCTGTGATCACACCTCAAAAGCTGCTGCAGTTTATCAAATCACACTTAGGCTAAATTAACACATTAAACTATGAAAGGTCACCAGTAGAATCAGTGGGATGGAAATCAGCTTCAGAGAGAGCCTCAAGCCACACACGGCTGTGGCTTTAATTAATCTGCACTTCAGGGATCACTCGATTAAAATTAAAACCAGCATTAGCTCCGTGTGGGTCCGCTGCAAACAGAACGCCCAGGAAAGCAGCACCTTACACGTCTGGCCCTGCTGAGCACAGCCCCTGCCCACAGCAGCTCCTCTGCATCCCAGAAATGTCCTGAGCAGTGGCACAGGATCGTTTTGCTCAGGATCTCTCACGGCAGAGGGAAGATGGGATCAGGTTCTGCTCTAAAATTACCTGGATTTGTCGTACACAAACCATCCCTCAAAGTTCTCTGAGCCCAGGGCAGCTCCCAGGAGAATCAGGATCCCCCCAGCTGTTGATCCTTTTATAGGAACACAACACAACTTTCCGTGGCTCACGGATCTGGCCAGGGCTGGAACGAGTGATTCCAGAACTCCAGCCTTTTCCTCTTCTTCAGGAATAATGAAGCCAAAACACGCTGAACAGCAATGAAGAGCAGAGATTTCTTGTTCACTGGAATAAAAGCAGGGCTGCAGTTTTGTACATTTAATTAAAAGATTAATTGGCTTGCTCCAACCTTTCTCCAAGGTGCCAGTTCTGGCACTGGGTGTAATCACAAGGGGTTTATCCAAATGACGTTTCTAGGGGTGACCACATGGAAAAATCGAATACAGATCATGTTTCCTCTTTGGAGATTAACAACAGAGAAGAAAGAGGCATAAAGAGGTTTAACTGAGGACTTTGCAGGTAAATCTGGGGTGTTTAACACCTGCAAACCTGGTGACACTACAAATAAAGTGTATGGGAACGACACATCCCCCAAAGGATAAAGGATCCCCCAGGAATTAACTGAGCAGCACTTCGGAGGCTTGAAACCTGCACGTTTCCAAAAGTATTTTAAGCATCCAAAAATAAATACATATATATTTATGGACCTCTTTTAAATACTCTTAAAGCCTGGTCTTTTGTTCCTATGAATTTACAGAAGATGCAGCAAGGCTAAAACATCTCACTGTGTGTTTTTCCGAACATTTTCTGCCTTCTCCCATCCCTTCCTCCTCTCCTCTCCTCCTCCTTGTCCCCCTCCCATGCTCCCACTCCCACTGTGCCTTTTATCTGCAGCACAAGTGTTGGAGCTGATGTCTCGCTCCCCAGCTCCGGAGGAGGAGGAGAAAGAGCCATTTCCATATCAGGTTTCAGCATGAGGGGCACCTTTCACATCAGAAAGATGCAAATGGAGAGAGAGGAGCTGCATTCTTCCCTAATGCAATTAAAATGGAAGAGGCAATTTGAAAGGCAACAGGGAGATTTAGAAGAAAGCTGAAGGCAAAAGGAAAGAAAGCAAGCCTGAAACTATGTTAAAAAAAATCAATATATATTTAGGGTTACATAAATGCTGGGAGTAATTCAACAGTGGGAAATGCACGGTGAGGGGAGGGATGAGGGCATGAGACACAAAGACAGAAGCCAAGGTTCTCCTGCTATCGAAGAGGTTTTTTATACCAACTCACAGGTTTGTGGTTTCAGGGCAGTCCCCTTTCCTTCGGAAAGCTGGTTTCGTGTTCCCTTGAGAGCAGGGCTGCTCCTTTCCTCGCTGCTCGGCTTGGTGTCCTCCTCAGCCGTTCTTGGCAGCCCCAGCAGGAAGCCGAGTTATCCCAATGGTCAGGGATGGGCCATCAGCTTCCCAGCCCACGTGGGATTCCTGCCCTCCATCCTCCCGACAAACCTGAAAATTCCAGACATTCACTGAACAAAAGCAGACTTATCCTAACTATATAGAAGCCCCAAACCATATCCAATAAAACTAAAGTCTGATCTCCCACGCGGTACTTTGACTTTTTAATTTATTTTTCTTTAGGAATACAATGCAAATCATCATTTCTGACTTGAATGTAACACTGATAACATCATTATTCCCAGGTCTGGCAAACAGAGGCAAGGTTTGCCCTCATAAAAGGGAGGACTCCCAGGGAAATCAAAAAGCTGTTGATGAACATTCTTATCTCTTTCCAGTAATTCAGTATTTGACAGATGCCAATAACCTGAATTCATCTTGACACACTTTGGGTTTTTTTGGCTGTCATTTGCTTTGTTCCTCATATAAATTGCATCCAACCCTCTCTTACTTTCCACCCTCAACAACTATAAAAAAACCTCAAAAAATCTATTTCTCTCTGAGGTACTCAGAGGTCAGACTCGGAGAACAAAGGGAAGACAATGCCTGTCCTAAGGATATTACAAATCAAGGAGCAGATTTTGTCCTCCCCATCTTGAACTGGGTTGTCCTTTACTTTATAACTTGCTAAAAAAGACAAGGGAACACGAGCCAGGGTAGGAAAATCCATCCCAGAGCAAGGACATGCTACATCAAGAGCCTGAGCTTATATAAATACCAGAGTAAAACATTATTATTTCACTAAAGGCTTTAAAAAGGAATTCGACTTCCAGATATTCTAATGCGCTCACACAAGAAGTTTATTCTAACAAATTTCCAGATTAAAAAAATCTCATTATTTTTGTCAATACTTGAATGTTTCTAATATATTTTAATAGGAATTAAATGTGCCCAGACCTGAGCTCCTGATTGGAATGTTTGCAATGCTCGGGCCACTGAAGGCTTATGACTCACAGAAACCCAGCCAAACAATATCAGCTTTATTTATTCTCTGCTGTTGGAATTCAATTAAAGCATGGAAAAGGAAGGGGTTTGGGGGATTTTAATGGGACCTGTCCCCCCGAGGATGTGCTGCCAGTGAGATCCCAGCGGATGGGATGGGAGCTGATCCTTCCAAGGCCTGAACCTCGGCGGGTTCCTCTCCGCTCCTCCAGCCTGGAGAGGCCCCTCTGGAGCCCGCCCAGCACTGCTGTCCCTGCCTGCCGGAATTTCCAGGCTGGAACTGTGCCAGGAGCAGCTCCTTCACCCCGGCAGCCCTTGTGCCACCTCCCCTCACATCCACACCCACCCGCACATTCCCGGGAAAGAGCTTCTCCCTGGCAGCATCCTCGGCGCTGCTCCTGCCTGCGCGGGCACCGGCCGGGGCCTCCAGCCATGGCTGGCCGTTTTTGGGGTGTCTCTCACCCTCTGCTCTCCAGCCCGGCTCCCCAGCCCATCCCCGAGCAGCAGCGAGGAGCATCCCCTGCCCTCAGGAAGCAGAGGTGGCACTGCCGTGTCCCCCACGGGTTTGGTCACAGCCGCTCCGGAGCTCACAGCACGGCCACCGACAGAACCCTCCGAGGTTGTTTTGCAAGGGATTTGCTCATAAAAGCAGTTTCCTTCCCCAAAATGCAGCTGAAGCACAAGCAGAGCTTGGCAAATTTAGGATTTTAAAAGCGTTCCTGGTTTGGTTTTGAAATTCCACCTCCCTGAACCGATGGGGGAGTTACAAACAGCACCCCTGCACCTTCCTGGAGCAGCACGGAACCAGCTGCACTGTGACTCTGTATCTCTTGTTCTCTCCTCCCCACAGGAGTCTGACAGCTGCGGATACAGATGAGATGAGATCCAGGTTGAGGCAAGTACGACAAGATCAGATTTCCCTCAATGCTGAGACGTTCCCCCCTCCTGGACTTCCGTGTGGGAGGTGGACCCTTGGCTGCTCCATAAATCAGAGGGGCATTTCTCAGCTTCTCAAGTGCTTTTATTGCAGTTTCTTCCTTCAGGCTGCTTGAGAGAGGTGTTGAATACACGGCCAAGGAGCACTAAAATACTCTGCTGTCACCCCGTCCTGATGCATGACTTGCCAGCAGTGCCACTCGTAGACATCCATCAAAGATGGGCCACGCTGCACTCGGCCCCTCGTGTGAAATGAGCTTTCAGTCAGCTCTCCCTCAACCACGGCAAAATCTGAGCTCTAAACTTCCCTGAGAACCCCCATTTCTCTCTGACTCTGTGAACATATTGCTCCAAACTGGCAGGAACTGTTATTTACATCTTTTAGCACCAACAGAAAGCTGAGCTACATAAACAGTGGTTATTACTAATCAGAATGTGCTGTTAATTAGGAAAAGAGACCCTCAGTTCTCTGTGAGCCTGAGTGGGATGAACTTTTATTTCTGTAAAGAGGATGAACTGCATCCTATCAAACACAGCATCTCCAAACAATGATGCTCCAAGATCTCTGAAACCTAATTTTGGCCTCCAAGCATTTGGGAGGAGGGTGGAGGGGGTTTGGAGCAAGCTGTTATTTGAAATAAATAGCCCTGAACGTTCTTACAGCTCCTCAAAGGAAAATACCCTGGGGCAAATCCTCCTGTCCCGATTGGAAGCAGGAATCAAGAGCAGAGCAGCCTCGTTCCTCAGGTTTAACTCCAAACTGGGATTTGGATCGGGGCAGGGAACGGGGAGGGCAGAGCAGCTTCGGACTTCAGAACTGCTCAGATGAGTGGTTTTTTTAGGATTCGTCACACACAGCACATATCAAGGGCAAATGACTTAAAAAATTGAAAATCCACCAGAATTGTGAAAGGGTGGGGGGGGTTCAATTTCAATTTACAGCTCAGTGCCTGTAGGGGAGCTCACCTCTCCAATAATCCGGGGTGGTTTTTCGCCCAGGCCCTTTCTCCAGATCCCAGATCTGCCATCAGTGAGGAAACCGCCTCAATTCCTCTACAACTAAAACTCCAGAGCATTAAAACCCCAAACTCAAACCCAGTCCAAGAGCAGGTATCATGGAAGAAGGGAAATTAAACCCCTTCATTAATGTGAGAACTCCTGTCTGCAGCTGATTTTGTTAATGTGGGTAATGTACAAAACAGGCCTTTGATTTCCCTCTCTTCTGGGAAAGACAAAAAAATCTTCCACTGAAACAAATCCTCAGACAGAAAGTTACACTTGTTGCAATGCTTGTTTTGCTTCCAGCCCCAGGACAAGCTCTGCCACCACCGGAAAACTGATGGGATTTTCTCCACTTATCTCTTGCAGAAAGCAAGGCATCCCAAACTGGCAGCTGGCTGAGCCTTCCCTGCCCCTGGATGAAGAAGGCAGCACATTCCTGACCTCAGCACCTGGGATAAAGGCGACCTGTGCTGGAAACTTTGTGCCACAGGCTGCTGTTCCTGCACCTCCTGGCTTCGAACCCCACTCCTGAGCCTCCCCTATGCCTGCAGAACCCGAGGGGGAATCTGGCTCCTGGATGCCCCGGGTGACAGGGGAGTGCTAGTTCTGCTTCTCCAGGAATTCTGAGAACAGCTCCGGAGTCCCAATGAGGCCCAAGTTCAAGGAGGCTCCTGGAGCTGCACTTTTGGCCTCGGCAGATTATGAGAACTTTGCTCACCTGAACTCCACCAGGGACACTGAGAGCGAGCAGCTGGAGGGGTCCCTCTCGTCCACCATCGCCCTGATCGTCGTGCTGGTCATCATCTTCTCGCTGGTGATGACATCCCTAATCACCTACTGCTTTCACAAGTGGAAACTCAGAGGGAAAAGACTGCAGAAAGCACAAGAGGAGTATCAGAGAGACCAAGAAAAGAGCATTTGCCAAAGCACACCTGGACTTGTTTCGTAAAAAAAAGAAAACCAGGATCCACCATGAAGTACTCTGGAATTACCTGAAAATGAAAATCACGACAGAACTGCAACTATGAAATTTCCAAGCAAATACATCCTTGTTTTATCTCATTTCTAAGAGTTGTTAGCAGTTTGGAGATTTCCTACAGCTTTATTATACATATATATATATATTTATACATTTAGTCTCGTTTGTGCCAAGTAAAACCAATGCAATGATGTATTTTTAATCTCTTCTGGCATTTTAATCCTCGCTGGGCAACCTGTGGCAGCACCTGTTCCCTGTGAGGGTGAAGAGGGGCTGGCACGGATTCCCAGAGAAGCTGTGGCTGCTCCATCCCTGGCAGTGTCCAAGGCCAGGCTGGATCCCCCTGGGACAGTGGAAGGTGTCCCTGCCATGGCAGGGGTGGAATGGGCTGAGTTTTCAGGTCCTTCCCAACCCTAACCACAATTTTCTGTGTATTACTGGACGAGTGCATTTAAATCTGTTGCTTTCACTCTTTCAAAAACCCACTGGAAGGTGAAGAGGCAGATTTGGGGTGTCCCAAACCAGCTCAGCTGATCCAGCCGGGGGAGTTGTGCTGCACTGAGCCGAGCGGGGGCCGAAGGTGTCGGAACCCCGCTGGCCTCGGGAGTAAATGAGCTCCCCGATGGTGCTGCCAGGCTGTTCCTGAAGAGCTGCTCGTGTCCCCAGCAGCAGCTCCTCGTGTCCCCAGCAGCAGCTGCTCGTGTCCCCAGCAGCAGCTCCTCGTGTCCCCAGCAGCAGCTCCTCGTGTCCCCAGCAGCAGCTGCTCGTGGGCCAGGGCTGACATTTCAATGTTTCCTTCACACGAGGCTGGGTGCTGAGAGGTGCTCGTGGCATTCCCACAAGTGGATTAAGGACATCCAGTGTTGATGGAACTCAAATTCCCAAGGGAACAGACAGCCCAAACCCCTTTTTTTAATTAGGCATCTAATCCTTTTTAAACCACCCATACCACGGTGTGTTTCTATTTCCATAGCCTGTCCTGTGACGCCACAGAGAAATTACAGATTTATTGTGAGTAGCACCTCTAAGTAATCTTTTCTAACCAAGTGATGGATGTAATACTAATAAATGTCATTGTTTTATAAAGTAGAACCCATGTGAAGTTGCCACCAGCCCCCTGCTCAAGTCTACAGCTTGCTTGCAATTACCAGTGCTGCTGTATGTATTTTTAAACGAGCTATAATACTGTGATGATGCTGTAAACTTACCTCTGTAGGCAAAAAATGTTCTATTTCAAAATGTCAGGATGAAGGATGTGAATGTTCTGAAAGTGCTATCAACAAAAAAAAAAAAAAAAGAATTTTCACAGAATATTCTAAAGGATTCTGTTACATGCTACAAATCTATTTTACAAGGGTATTTATGGATCATCCAGCCTAGTCTGTGAGAACAGTACTATTTTATTACAGAATAAATAAATGAATAAATAAGCAGTGAATATCCATGCCCAGAAGCTGGGAAATGTTGGGTTTTTTTAAGTGCCCTGATCAATTCTTTAGGTAATCTGGGAGATGGAGGACCCTGACAGAAGGAATCCACACCCCCTCATCTCCCATCCACATCCTGCTGCTGTCAGTGCTGCCAAAGATCTTCAAAATCGGTTGTGGAGGAAAAAAAAAGAACAATTAGTTGCATGAAATGCAGTGTTTGTAGCATTAATATCTGTTTTGCCATCCTTTAAACCCAGAGCAGTGCTGGGGCAGGCAGGGCTGATCTGCACACACCCAGTGCCACCGAGGGGCCGCAGTCAAAAGTCACTCTCTGGAAATCACATCCAGCGTAATAAAATTACAGCTTGAAGAATGCAAGGAGGTGCAAAATGCAGAGCTGGGAGCACTGCAGCTCTTGCTGCAGGGTGTGTGGATGGTTTGAGGGAACTGCAAAGCTTCGACTCGGGGTTTTACTGAGAGCTGGGTGCTGGGGCAGCTCCAGTTCCACAGGGGAACACGAGCCCTCCCAGGAGCAAAACCTCGTCCTCGGTGCCACCAGCTGAAAATTTTGGTCAAGTTCCCAATATGAATCAATGGGTTCAGCTCCTCTTCTTGGAACCTCATCAAACTGGCTCTGGTAAAAAATTAAATCAAAAAAATACCCGAGTCTCACCACACCCCAACCCCGTGAGGGGAATTTCTGAGGAGGCACTGAGGGACCCCAGGGGAGCCTGGAGCATTTCAGAATTTTTGTGTAACTTCAGAGAAAAGGTTCAGGATTAATGGGAGCTCGCCACAAGGATACTCTGAGGGCTGGAGCTCCTCTCCCCTGAGGAAAAACTGAGAGTTGGGAGTGTTCAGCTGGAGAAGGGGAGGCTCCAGGGAAACATTCCTGCACTTGAAGGGGACCTGCAAGAAAGATGGAGCAAAGCTCTCAGCAGGCCCTGTGCCCTCGGGACAAGGTTTAACTGCAGGAGGGTTGGTTTAGATCAGATTCAAGGAGGTTTTTACAGAGGGTGGGGAGGCCCTGGAATAGAATTCCCAGAGAAGCTGTGGCTGCCCCTGGATCCCGGGAAGTGTCCAAGGCCAGGCTGGAGCAGCTGGGATAGGGGAAGGGGTCCCTGCCACGGCAGGGTGGGTTAGGTGGCCTTTGGAAGGTCTCTTCCAACTCAGACTCTTCTATGATCCTACACCGGACCACAACAGATTTCCTCAGTAGCTGCAAATCCTGATTCAAACATCAAAATCCTGATTCAAATATCCCAGAATCATGGCATGGCTTGGGTTGGAAGGGACCTTAAAGCTCAGCCAGTGGCACCCCCTCGGCACGGGCAGGGCCACCTTCCACCAGGACAGGTCATTTGTGAATGTTTGTTCCCAGCTCCCACCCAGGGAAGTTAATGACACTAAAACTTCATTCCCACTCCGAGCTGTGCTAGCACATTATTGGGAGTGAGATGGAAGTTTTTCCTAGAGATACAAATTCCCAGAGCCTAAGAGAGGGGTGGAGAGGAGACTAAGGGATGAGGGAGCCTGGAATTCAGAGTATTTTTTTATAAAGCTAGAGCAAATGAAAGGGAAACTTACAGTGGTGCACTCCACGGGAAACTGATTTTAATGATAATTGGAGGAATTTAAGTTTCTCCAAAGGGTCAGTTATAAAATCCAACATCCCCAAAGTGGGTATCAGCATACACACAGCATAATGGGAGAAACCTTCTCTGTTAGCACAGAGTTCAGGGCACTGAACCCCACCACATCAGCAATCATCCAGAAGATTAAATCATGCAGCTCTGGGTGCCATGAAAGCCACGAAGTCCAAGCTGCAGAGCACTTTGAAGAGGCAGATTGATTTGTTTCACAGCCACAGCTGCTTCTCCATAGGAATCCCTCTTGAGCCACCCTGCTCCTTTTATGGCCCAGCAAGCACAAAGCAGGCAGCAGATGAATCAATATTCCTTGGTCAGAGTTTTGGGGTTTCTTTGGATCAAAAGAAAAATCTGCTGCTGGGGGGAGGAGCTCCTGGAAGGGGAAGAAGGAAGAGACATCGTCCACCCTCTTTCCCACATCCTCCCTGGCAGAGTTTTGGATCTCCAGCCTCAAAAACTGCAGGATTAGAAGATAAATTATTTAGGGACTCGGATCATTCATTCCATTGCATATCTCCAAGAGCTGCTCAAGAAGAACACTCAGATCTCAGAGTCATTGCTGATAAAAGAATGAAACAACTGTAGTGAGCAGCAGGAAAATGCATCCAACAGCCATCAGCACAATCTGCTTTGATTTTCCTGAGGAGTTACCTGAGTTCTCTTTGTAACATTTATGCAAACAAACAAGAGCTGTGCTCGCTGTGTGTGAGCAGGAGCTGTTCCACAGACAAACACTGTCAGACACACAACCCAAATAACTCCCAGCTCAGCATTTACAGAAGGGCTTGACAGCAGCTGCAAAGAAATGTTTCAGTAGCTCTAGAAAGCTTCTGTGTTCTGAAAGCAAAAAATATCAACATGTACAGTTTATTTTTTAAGGAGAGTCCTGGAAGTCACTTTTTGTGGGTCTGCAAGGGCTGAAATCTGTGCTACAAAAGGACCTTTTCAAAGGATGCAGATCCTGATCGCCTCCTGTACAGCTGACAGCCCTTCCAAGGCTCCACCTGGAACTCTGGGTGCCTTTCCCAGTGACTCCAGAGACTTCCAAAGGCCCAGAGAACCGGGGAGTGCAGACCAAAACAAGGAAGGAACAGAGGTGGGGTACCCATGAAGAGATTGGAAGGCAGGAGATTGAAGGGATTCAAACATTTCTGAGGATTCCAGAGCAACAGGAAGGAACAAGCAGAGTTTATTCATTATCCAGGCGCTCTGCAGGGACGAGTCAAAAGGGAATGGTTTTAGGGGCATATTTTTGATGGACTATTAAAGCTGTTTGCAAGGACAAGCAGCACTGAATAACTCAGGGCTGGGCTGGGTTCCCACCTGGGGCTTGACCTGCTCAGGATCAACTCCCAGGGAAATCACTCCCAGCAGATTTTTAAGCAGCAGAAGGCAGAACCTCGCTAACACTTCTGTTTCTATCCCAGCACTTCCCTCCGGGTCTTCCACTGGTTTGTGGGAAGTGAGAACAGGAGGCTAAACAGCCCTCAAGGACTCTGACAAACAATACAGAGCACGGGGAGGGAACAGCCACATGAAACACAAACCCCACTTCAGCACTGAGGGTTCTTGTCCCACAATGGGGGAAGAAAACGCAACAGGGAGATTGAATCCTCTCTGCTTTGTCACAAAAATACAGCGTGGGTTCATAGATGGGGATATCCCTCCAAGATTTCCAGAGCAGCACCAGGCTTTGGAGGCCACAGTGAGGATGATTTCAGAGATTCCCAGCATAATTCCATTTTATTTGGATGTGTACTGAGCCCCAGATCCAGTCTTTGAACAACACTGACTCTGTCATCTTGAAAAATTACAGAAAATTCCAAAGTATTTTCTTATCATTCTTATTCCAGTTTTAATCTGTTGGTTTTTTCTCTCTATCCTGTATCGATTCCATGATTAATTTATTATCATTTCTCATCCTGTTGGCATCCCCAGTCCTGCTGATTAATTTCTGTTACAGCCTCATTATTTCCCTTCTATAAATACTGCATTTCATTTTACTGCTTTCTATGGTTAACTTTGCTTTTTGTCCTCCACCTGGGGCTCTCACTTTCAATTTACCACAAGACAGTGGGCAAAGACTGAGCTGAAATGCAGTAATTACACCTCCCTGCCCTGCCAAACGGAATCATTTATTTTCCTTATGGATGGAAGCAGCTGGGAGCTGCTCTGCAATCCCACAGCAGTCCCACAAAAAACAATACTTATGGCTTGCCAGATTAATAATGGAAACTGTTGGCTTCTGGAATTTGAAAAACCTATGGAGATGGATTACAAGATATTGCAACATTTGCATTGAGGAAGGAGAAAGGGTTGAGTCACAGCCCAGCCGGGCAGATCTGGTTCCACCTGCAGGAATATTAAAGCAGCACCCAATCCATCACTGCCAGAGCAGCTCGGATCCAGAATCACTGGAATTCTGGGGGGGACTGCCCACAGGAGGCTCTCCCAGTTCTCTCCCCACTGGAGTTATGGTTGCTGTCAGGCTTTCCATTTCCTGACCCTGCAGCCTCTGCCACAAGTCCCTGGGATCCTCTGAAGGTTTGGGAAAGCTTCTGAGTGCTTCTCCTAGAAGCGTGAGCATGTCCTGAAACAGAAAGCAAACATGGAATTATTTAGGATTGTATTCCTGCCATTTCTCATGGTCTGTACCACACACCCAGGCCCTCAAACCCTGCCAGGTGGGCAGCACTCATCCACACAGTGCGGTGGGTTTGAAAGGATTCTGTTTCAAAACTCTGTCCAACAGATTGGCCCAAAAAGCAGGATTCTTCCCTAAGGAGGGACAGGGAAAAGCAGCTGCCCTTGCAGGGGCGAAACGTGGGAAAAAGTGAAGCCTCACTTGAGGCTGAAGCTCTCAAATCTTAGGTATGGAGTGAGGAGAAGTCAAAACTCTGGGGGCTGGAATTATCAGGGGAAAAAAGGAATGTGTGCTACAGCACAAACTCCCACCCTGCTCACCATGGAAAGAGATCTGGGAGCTTCAGGAAGGCACCTGCCCTCAGCCTGACCCCCTCCCAGGGAGGAGAGAAGAGTTCTTCCCTCGGGAAGATCCTCCTGAGGAGCAGCCACACGAGACCCCAGGAATTCTGCACATTTCATTGCTCCACAGGCACTTCTACCAATAAAGCTCCAGCCTTTGGGACACTGGCACAGAGTTAGGAATTCCAAGAAAAAATCTCAGCATATCCAGAAGGCCTCAGCCTCCACCACACACTGCAGTGCCCTACTCCAAGATTCCCACGGCAAAGGATGGGCAGGGCAGCCCAGCGTGGGCACAGTCACCTCCCATCACAGCATTTCATTTGCCATTTCAGCTGGGACAGCCCAGCAGAAAACAAACTGTGGAAAAATCATCAAAAGGGACCCAAAACCAATTCCAGGACATCCTGGGCATGACCTTCAGCTTCCATAAATCAGGCAGCTCAAATGACTTGAGGAGAACGTTGGTCCCAAGCATTTTATTAATGATATGGACCCAAATTCTATTTTGGTTTGCACTGCTCTCACTGCCATCAATCAGGGGGAATCTGAATTACAGATTCTTTAGTTACAGCACCCATAAAATATAAAAATGAAATTTTTTAAACAAGATTTGCTTACTCTGGAGTAAAACCGTTCTTCCAGTTTCTCTTGGATTAAAGCACCTTCCAGCAGAGCCTTTTTCTGCCTGAGAAAGGCAACCTTGGCCAGCTCTGCTTCCTTCTGCAGGCAGTCAGGACATGCTGAAGCCTCGTGGATTTGAGCTTCTGTCACCTGCAAGAGGAGAATTTGATGCCATGAGCAACATCTGGCCTAGCAAGGTGGCAACTCTGAGAACAGTCAATAAAAATCCACATAGAAGTGCTGTCTAAAGACAAAAATTGGCTTTTTAGGCAGTGGTAAAATAATTCAGAGTCACAGTTCCATCACCTGTAACTGTTCCTATGCTGGCAGAGCGTGCAAGGCCTTAGACACCAACCAGAGGGGTTCTGATATTAAACTCTATTTATACATTTTAGAAAGAAATGAAGAGGCAAATAAACTGTGGAGCAATTAGTTCAAACGTGCAGCTCTGAGCCAGAATCCAACCCAAACTCTGCAGTTGTGTTTGTAAGATAATCGGTGCTACTCAGTGATTCCTGGGTTAGTTTATCCACCATGAAATCTTAAGCTCATTTAACAGCATTACACAAATCCCAGGGTTTGTGCTTTTATGAAATATCAACGGTTTTATCTGGTTTAATTGACACAGATTCCAGCTGGCTCCATGAACACATTAAACTGCCACAAAAGCAGGGGAATCCACCCTGGGAAGTCCCATCTCAGGCCCCTCTGTCCCTTTTTCCCTGACTTCTCTGGATAAAAATGTTGTTGTGTGGAGCTACAGACAGAACCAAGCAGAAGAGCAGATAAAGTTACTTTTCTTAGGGAATGGATTCCCACAATGTAAGACAAATAAAGAGGAAGTGAAAATTCCACAAAATTTGCAATGTGGGTTAACATTAATAGAAATTTAAAAAGCAGATGGCTGAAATGTCAAAATCACTTTAAAAGACAGGAAGGCTGAAATAATTATCACACCAGAACTGACTTTAAAGTATTATTTTTAGGTACAGGGCTGAGGGGAGGAGCTGGGGCATAAAACCCATCCTGTGGTGAGAAAAAATCACTGGGCTGGTGACAAAAATGAGCTTTGAACTGGGTGAAGATGAGACAGATGCTTCCCAATCAGAGACTGAGGTCATCCAGATTTTATTGGAACTGGTTTTATTAACATTATCTAATGCCTAGAAAAGCTGGGAGCACGGGGAGGGTTTGCCTTTGGAATTCTTCTAATCCTGGAGTCACAAAGACTTCACAACAAATAACACACAGAATGATTTGATAAATAATTGGTGCAAACACGACCAGGAAAAAAAGGCTTTTTCCTTGAGCTGATGCAGGGCTTCTTGTAAAATAAACGATGATCCCAGCCTTGCTCGATGACACAAATGAGGATTTTATCAGCAGACAGTATTTCATGATGATTATTTGCTAGCACCAGTTCTACAGTGACATCTAAGAAGCGAGAAGGATAAATCTTGGCTTATCAACCCAAAACCTCTTCCAGAGGCCCGAGCCCGGCATAACCAAGGTCTGCCTTGACATTCTGGCTTTTTCCCCCCAGAATTTAGGGGAAATCTCCCTCTCTGTCCCCTCAGTACCTGTTTCACAGCCTCCCTGGTGTTGTCCAGCAGGATCCTGTTCAGCAGGCGGGCAGGAACAGCCCGGGAACCTCCTGTCCCAGGCTGCCTTGCTGGGAGCCCGCGCTGCAGCCTCCTGCCCGCCGCGCTCGCCGCCCGCTCCCGCCGCGCCCCGCGGATCCTCGGGCTGCACACGGGCCCCGGAGCAGCCGCTTCTGCACGGCCCGGCCCGGCGGCTCCTGCCGGGCAGCAGCCAGCAGGAAAGGGCGCTGAAACAGGCTCCAAAAATCAGAATTTAAACACAAAGGGGGATGGGAACTTGCACAGTAAAGGGCTCTAAAACAGGCTCCAAAATCAGAAATTAAATCCAAATGTGGATGGGAACTGTAGGAGCTTGCACAGTAAATGGCTCTAAAAATCAGAATTTAAACACAAATGGGGATGGGAACTTGCACAGTAAATGGCTCTAAAACAGGCTCCAAAATCAGAAATTAAATCCAAATGTGGATGGGAACTGTGGGAACTTGCACAGTAAAGGGCGCTAAAACAGGCTCCAAAATCAGAATTTAAACACAAATGGGGATGGGAACTGTGGGAACTTGCACAGTAAAGGGCGCTAAAACAGGCTCCAAAATCAGAATTTAAACACAAATGGGGATGGGAACTGTGGGAACTTGCACAGTAAAGGGCGCTAAAACAGGCTCCAAAATCAGAATTTAAACACAAATGGGGATGGGAACTGTGGGAACTTGCACAGTAAAGGGCGCTAAAACAGGCTCCAAAATCAGAATTTAAACACAAATGGGGATGGGAACTGTGGGAACTTGCACAGTAAAGGGCGCTAAAACAGGCTCCAAAATCAGAATTTAAACACAAATGGGGATGGGAACTGTGGGAACTTGCACAGTAAAGGGCGCTAAAACAGGCTCCAAAATCAGAATTTAAACACAAATGGGGATGGGAACTGTGGGAACTTGCACAGTAAAGGGCGCTAAAACAGGCTCCAAAATCAGAATTTAAACACAAATGGGGATGGGAACTGTGGGAACTTGCACAGTAAAGGGCGCTAAAACAGGCTCCAAAATCAGAATTTAAACACGAACGTGGATGAGATCCGTAGGAGCTTGCACAATAAATGGCTCTAAAAATCAGAATTTAAACACAAATGGGGATGGGAACTTGCACAATAAATGGCTCTAAAACAGGCTCCAAAATCAGAAATTAAACACAAATGGGGATGGGAACTGTGGGAACTTGCACAAGAAAGGGCTCTAAAACAGGCTCCAAAATCAGAATTTAAACACAAAAGGGGATGGGAACTGTAGGAGCTTGCACAGTAAATGGCTCTAAAAAACAGAATTTAAACACAAATGTGGATGAGAACTGTGGGAACTTGCACAGTAAATGGCTCTAAAACAGGCTCCAAGGATGGGAGGAAATAAAAAGACAAAAGGTTAATGGCACAGGATAAATAGATTAGCAAAGCAAGCAGTTAAATACTATGACATTAAATAAACTGGCTGTCAATAATACAGATTTAGCATCTCCCTACCTGAAACTGCAACTCGCTAAACCCAAATTAATTAATATTTCAAGAGAGCTCTTCATCAATAACTCCAAGGAGCAATTTGTAAGAAAAATTAGAGGCAGTGTCCACTGAAGTCACTCTGGAAACACCTCCAATAAATTCCACAAACTACAGAAAGGCAATTTTTTTTGAGGAAATGCAATTACACTAGAAAACACTTTTCCTCTAAAGCAGGAACAATCATTTCCTAAATTCTTTATAAGATCTTATTTTAAAAATATCATTCCCCTCCTTCATCTTCCCTTATCTTTCCCAGTGGCACTTAAAAATGAATAAAATCGAGATTAGACTTCAGCTGGGTGGGTTAGGATGGATTTACAACTTCATTCAGGGCTTTTGGGGAGATTTTCCAGAGGCTTCGAGCACGATCAGTGCAGTATTTCGTGGGCATCAGCATCTCCCTTTCTTGCCCAGATTTCCCCCCTGGCAGCCCCAAGTCAGGCAGGTGATGACTCCAAAGCGTGGCCAGTTTAACTCCCAGGATTCACCCCCAAATTCCTGCTGGGAGGTTGGATTTTATCATTTAAATAATCCCTCCACATTCTGTTTTTTCAGGATTAAATTCCATTTCCAGACAGGCACTTGGCATTCCAGTGCCATGGGGTATCTTGGCACATCCACAACACAAATCCTCAAAAAACTGAACAATCTGAATATAAAACTTCCCCTAAATTCCCTGGGATTAATTTAGTCCTGAGTGCACAAGATACAGTCGTGGAATTCTGCAGAGAAACTGAGCATCCCCTCAGAAATCCAATGTTTATAAAGGGTAAGGGGATCCATAATTAAAACTAAGCAAAGCAGGAATGTTGTGGCTTCGTGGACAACATGGAAAATATGTTTAAGTGCAACTACCACAATTCAGAATTGAGCATCACAGAGCAATTTACTCCTCCTAAGATGATGATGTATCAAAATGATTAAAGGCAAAGACATGGTGACAATTTATAGACAGATAAATAAGAATTAGCAATACTTTAAAACGCAATTTAATGAAAAAAAATTCTGGGGGAGCATCGTAAATATCTGAGTGGAAACCACCATTTCAGTCATCAGGTGATTTTCCTTACAAGAATCCTGTAAAAAAAGTGGAAATCATGTGCCACTACTGGGTTTAATCACACTAATAAAATATTCCTGCCAGGTTCATTTATGCTGAACACAGAATGAATAAAAAGATTAAGAAGTTACCATTGTGAGGGGGGGAAAAACCCAGAACAAAAGCATTTGAGTACTCCAAGGGAGAAGGAAAACACATCAGGTCCACTGAGCATTTAGTGACAGTTTAATACCAGCCTGATTAATTCACTTAAGGTTCTTCTGACATCCACAAGTGCAATTTGATTAAGAACTGGTTTCTAATAGTGCATAAATCCTGTGCTGCCACACACCCACCCCTGCTCATCTGCACCTCCAGACTTCAGAAGGAACACTGGCAAAGGGAACAGCAGTTTCTAAACCCCGCTGCACGACTCAGTGCTGGAGTTACTTTTCCATATGAACTCACGTTTAACAGGAAGCTCAGCAAGATTATAAATTAGGGATCAAGGACTAGAATTTTACTGAAACAAAACCAAGAAACTACGAGAGAAGTTTGTCTTTTCACTGAACTGCTTCACATTTGGATTTCCCCCAGGTGTGGGAGGTTCGCCTGTGCAGGGGTCTCAGCTCTTGCTGGGGTTGGGTTTATTCCGTGTCTCTCACAGATTCCCCCTCTCCCTGGGTGTCCCAGACACGCTGGAAGGCTCCGTCCCCACCCGTGGTGGCAGATGTGAGGTCAGTGCACAGGATCCCTGCCAGTGCCAGTGCCTGCTCCACAAGGACGTTTTCCTGGTGTCTGCTCGCTCCAAACCCAGTGTTCCCTCTCTTCACCGCAGGCAGAGCAGGTGACAAGGGCAGCCGAAGTGACACCAGCACAGCACCAATCAGAGCCACGCCTCAGCCAGCAGGAAGGTCACAAACCGTGGAATATTTAGGAAGGAAAACCCCACAAAGTGCACCAAGAGGCTGCTGTGATTCCAGCAGCCCAGGAGAGATAAGCTAATCCCCACATCTACATCCCAAACCCTGCTGAGGTGGGTGGAACTCAGTGACCTACGGAGGTTTTGCTGTCTGTGTACAACTCCAGATTTAACTGTGACATTTGAAATCCACGAGGAGGGAGTAAAAGAGGAAAGTCTTTATGAGTTCCCTTCTTTGAGGTCTTAACTTTGATTTAATAGGAATATTGGCAGGCATTTTGTTGTTGTTATTCTCTACTAATACTCTATTTTAAAGAAGATAAAAAGAGGTAACTGTGAAAGGCAATAATGGATAACTGCCCTTCAGTAAGGTTTTACCTCTGCAGCTCCAGATAACATCTTCATAATGACCTACATTGATTTTACAGTTCAGATGGAACACGCTGCCAGCCTGACCAGCAAAGAGCATGAGAAAGACCCCTGCAGGTAACACAGGGGTGAGAGAAACAGGCTGAAATGTCAGGCTGTTCATCACAAACAGGAATTTACAGTGAGTAAAGCTCCTCCAGCACACTGAATCATCCCAGAGGCACACAATGACCTGGGCTGGAAGGACCTCAAAGCCCAGCCAGTGCCACCCTGCCATGGCAGGGACACCTCCCACTGGCCCAGGGTGCTCCAGCCTGGCCTTGGACACTGCCAGGGATCCAGGGGCAGCCACAGCTTCTCTGGGCACCCTGTGCCAGGGCCTCCCCAGCCTCACAGGGAACAATGACAGCAGCAGTGCAGAAAAATAAACAGGCAAAGCATTTCATGGAGACACACTCCAAAGGTGAGAGGCAGCTCGTGAACACAGCACCAGCCAGGGGCTTAAAGAGCCCCACCTGAAGTTTCAGATACATCCAACTTGAAGAACTGCAGTTTCCCAAGCGCATTTTAAAGATGACTAACATGGAGCAGCCTCTGTGGAACTGAGAATTTATAGTCGTGTTGTGATGCATTTGCCTAATAACAGCTCGTGCTACCACGCCGGGGTGGAGGGACAGAGACAACGGTGATGAAAATGTCTCACTTCTCCTGAGGCCAGCAGCTTTTTCTTCTTTCGGCCCACAAAGAAAACCATGAAAAATAAAAATGACGTTCCACAGTGTTCCCACAGGCAAACCAGAACCTTTTGTTCCCCCCTTGTGCTCCCCCATCACATTTAACCCTGTTAGTAGCAAGATGAGAAGGCAAGTCTTGAGGCAATAAAACAAACCCTAATTCAGAGTGCCCTGTGTGCTCAGTGCACACACGATTCACTGAGCTGAGTGTTCTGAGGGGACTCACTGTGCAGCAATCCACTTCTAGGTGAGCTCATCTATTGCTTTAAAAAAAAATATCTCCAAGTTGCTCAAACAATACAAGATTTGGGGGCTACCAAGTGCTGACTGATTAAGCCCAAGAGAAGCATTTATAGATATCAGAAGACAAAAGTTGCTGTGCTCATTTTATGGTAATATTCAGCGATAAAAAATGCAGTGCATGGCTAATTGTGATTGATTTGGGGATAACATTTCTGGGTACTGCACTGGCATCAAGGAAAGATAAGCACGAAGCATATTTTGTGCTCTTCATATTGATCATTGGAAGCACCAATGGACCTGAGGCTGCTGCAGTGACAAGGGACAGGACAGGCAAAGACAAGCCAGGTCTGCACACGTCAGCCCAAGATCACGGAACAGAACTTGCTGCTCCAGCCTCAGCGACCTCTCTGACTCTCCGTGCCATCAGCACCCACCAGCCAAAGGCAGAGCATTCCCTGGTGCAGAACCACAAGGATCTGAAAGTGATTCTGTGAATAAAATCCTTCGAGCACAACTGCCAAGTTGTGGGATGGAAAACACCCTCAACCCGCAGCTGTGGTTCACCCTTCGTGCAGTGCCTCTGAACTCATCAGGTCCCTTTCCACGGCTCCAGCAATCAGCCGCAGGGCTCTGAGGTATTTCAGGCAGATTACCTTGGAGGAGCAGGCCAGGAGAAGCCTCCCTGCTGCAGATGAGCTGCTCCACCCAAGCCGCCTTCCCTGGACCGCAGGAGCAGAGAAATGCAGGAGATGAGTCAGGAGCCCCCAGCACTGACTCACCAGTGTGGGGAAGGAGCTCTGCAGCTCAGAGCAGCCTAGAAGTGACCTCAGGTGCTGCTTTTCCAGGTAGATGGGTGCTCTGAGGATGCCTGGACTCCAGCTCCGTGCCATGAAGTGCCCAGGCAGGAGCACCTCCTGGTTAATCAGCCTTACAGTGACCTACAAAACTCCAAGTTTGCTCACTTCCCACCAACATGCAGATTGAGGAAGATTCCCCGTCTGCTCCCATTATTTTTTGCTCAATTACAGCTTTCTTGCTCTTTTTCCTTAATTAAAAATAGCATCTCTGACCCACTTTTTGACAGACTTTAGCAGGGCTTGCATCCCACCATCTGCTCTCACAGTTCCTTGCATAACCAGTCCATGGAAATGGATCCTTCCTTCCTCCTTTCCCTGCTCCTCCTCTTCCCTACACTCCCTCGTTATTTGGTTAAAGCTGCTCCATTGTTCCTGCCAAAATTGGTGCCCTGCTGCCTCCCTCAGCTTGGGAAAGGAACTAAAACACGGCAAACAAATAATTCAATTATCGACACTGTTGATTAACGAGGGGGGAAAAAACCATTTCACACAATAAATTCCGAAGTCATGTTTACTTTGGAGGGAAAAATGCCCAAATTTCCTAGTACCTGTACAGCTGGAGAGAAACAAAAACCTCAACTAAATTAAACAATTAAATTTAAACAATTAAATTTCAAAGGTGGGGACGTTTTTTTCCCAGATTTTGTTGTAATGCATCACCAGGATAATATCACTACTTGGGGAGCATCAAGGCCATGTGTGATATGGGAGACAAACTCCTCTCCAAGAAAGCATCAAAGAGAAACTTTGTACTTAATTACTCGGCTAATTAATCCAGGCTAATTAGCTGGCTTAATTTAACAGCCTATGTATAAAGTTTAAGTCAAATTTACACCTCCTTCCAAAAGAAACAATTACAACCTCTGCTGAAGTTACCAAACTCACCAGCAGGAGTTCTGATGACGGATTTGTCTGGCTTAATCCCAGTGTCTGTGTTTTTCGGACCAATCCATTTTCCCATGGCATCAATCCATCTTCCTATGGCAGCTCTCTCCACAGCTGCAGAATCCACTGCTTCAGACTCCTCCTCTGCAAGGAAAAAAGGCAACTTGGAACACACATTGTGAGGAAAGCGAAGTGGAAGGCAAACAATCCTCCACTTGAACGTGCCAGTTCTCCCTGCTGAGGGAGAAGAAACCCTGAGCCACAGGAAAACACAGATGAGGCCACGGATTTTAGCTCCTGCTTTATCCCTCATCTGATGCAGCTTTAAGGTCCTGCCCAGCCCTCTCCAGTATTTCAAATCCTGGAAGCAACCCATGGAAAAATTGTTTTATGGCCCGGCTACTTTTCATACACGGTAAAAAGCAGCTTGGAGAATGTTTTCTTAAGGTGCCAACGGAATTCAGCACCACAGGATTACTAAGGAAGGATTTCCATGGCCAAGTCCTTCTCATGAAGCATGGATCTAGTCAGCACTTTGCACAGCAAGGACACTGTATGCAATCTGCACCTTTATTTTTGCTGATTCGAGTCCCCATGGCACTTTTGGAAGCTGTGAAACCCAGGCCTCAAGCAGGGAGAGCTCTGCATACCTGCAGGACTTTGGCCTGCCAAGGGTGACGTGCTTTCCAACGCCTCTGACACTGCTGCCCCCTCCAAATCCTCCGTGGAACACCGGGATCCAGGTGCTTCGCTCCGCTCCTCCTCGCTGAAGGACTCAAAGGTGTCTCCTGAATAGCCCAAGGCAGAGCTGCTGTGACTCTGGCCGGCAGAGCTCTCTGCCGGGGCAGCGGCCATGGGGCAGCACTGCAAATACAAACAAAAATAAGGTCAGTTTCACAGGGTAACTTACAGCAACATGGGATATACATCGGGCTGTTACAGTCACATCGCACCCGATTCAACATCCACAACAAGTGGGTAAAATCACAGCTCAGTTGTGACCAAGCCAAAGCACAGATTAGATCAGCCCCCAGATTCACAGGGTAAATGCACAGTAACAATCAGCACCGAGCACTGGCCGTGAAATCTGAGCAGCATTCCTTTCAAGTCTGTAGTGGATTATAGCAATGCTTGGATAAAATTCTTCATTAAAAAAAAAAAAAAGCAAATTTCCCCCTTCTTTTATCTAGAAGGAACTTACAGGAAAGATGAGGTAAGACTATTTACAAGAGCGGGTAGTGACAGGACAAGAGGGAATGAGTTGAAATGCAAAGAGAGTAGGGTTAGATGAGATAGTGGGAAAAAAACTTCCACTATCCCAGGGTGCTCCAAGCCCTGTCCAGCCTGGCCTGGAACACTGCCAGGGATCCAGGGGCAGCCACAGCTTCTCTGGGCACCCTGCGCCAGGGCCTCCCCGCCCTCCCAGGGAACAATTCCTGCCCAATATCCCATCCATCCCTGCCCTCTGGCAGTGGGAAGCCATTCCCTGTGTCCTGTCCCTCCATGCCTTGTCCCCAGTCCCTCTCCAGCTCTCCTGGAGCCCCTTTAGGCCCTGGCAGGGGCTCTGAGCTCTCCCTGGAGCGTTTTCTTCTCCAGGTGAGCCCCCCCAGCTCTCCCAGCCCGGCTCCAGAGGGGCTCCAGCCCTGGAGCAGCTCCGTGGCCTCCCCCGGCCCCGCTCCAGCAGCTCCGTGCCCGGGACCTGCCGCAGCCAGGCCCGTGTCCGCCCCTCACGGGCTCCGGGGGCTGCTCTGCCCTTCACCCGCTCCTCACAGCCTTCATGGAGCCGTTTTCTCCTCCTTTCAGCCCCGGGAACTCGCTCCTTACCCCGGCCCGGCTTCCCCGGGCGGGAAGGGGCGGCCCCGGGCGCCGAGGGCGGAGCGGGGCGGGGAGCCCGGGCCGGCCGCGGCTGCGGCGGAAAATCCGGCCCCGAAACAGCCCCGGGCTGGCAGATTTGTCATTGTGGCCCACATCGAGTGCCAGGTGTGCCCCACATCGAGTGCCAGGTGTGCCCCACGTCGAGTGCCAGGTGTGCCCCCTCCCTTGGGAAAGGACGCTGAGGAGCGGCAGCGTGTCCAGCGATTTGTGCGAGGGCTGGAAAAGATGCCTGAGAACGGCTGAGGGAGCTGGGTTTGTTTAATCCCGAGGAGGATTGAGGGCATTACGTTGCAAGAACACCGGTTAAAGGGCTGGCCAGGGGTGTTACGCTGACTTCTGCCAAAAGCATCGCATGCTGCAGGTCAGCTACAGCTCTGCTTTGCCGTAAGGACAGAAAAGCCAAGAGAAACACCACAGGATTTTTAAATTACTTTTTTTACCTTTAGGACAGTGTATTCCATCCAAAAAGATGAACACAGATGGCCTTGGATGTGACACTTCATGTAAATAAGACGCAAAAACTATTCCAGGGCATGAAATCTTCCCATATTTTCAGGTACAGTTTCCACAGGTTACACCATGATAAAAGCAGCTCATCTGTATCCTGGGATCTTGCTTCAAAATTGCTATTTCAGGTTAGCTAACACGACTTTTTTTTTTTCTTTTCTTTCAGTGAAGCCTTTTTCAGCAAGAAAGGCTGGTTCTTCAGTCCTGGGATTCAGAGTGCGCTGTCTGTCACTGGGGTTTTATCCTCATGCTGAGTTTGGGCTGCCTGGCCAAAGGACAGAGATCTTGTCTTCTCTCACGTTTGGTGGAGTGCAGAGAACGTCTCTTGGAACAGAGAGCTCTGTGCTGATCTCTACATTTGCTATAAAGAAGGATTGGCCAGCGTGAGATGGATGTGGGAGAGTAATAAATGCACTGCTGCAGTGGGGTGTACAGCAGAGTGGAATAAACAGCTCTGCCTACACATTGTTCAGGTTTTAAGATTCAGTTGTTTGCTGAGTGGGCTGCTCGGGGCTGGCCCTTTTCTTCGAGTGTGCTGCAAGAGATTAAAATAATTCGCATGGGATAAGCATTTCTTTTACCTTTTTTTTTGCCCGTACAGATGAGAGCAGTGATCAGAGAGGTGTGTGAGTGGAAGGGCAGTTATGCCACTGTAGGAGGTGGGAGGAAGGCCAGGAGCCCACGGAGGCAGTTTTTTTGAATTCTGGAATTCTGGAATTCTGTGCCGTTTAGATCAGCCAAACCTGCCTTGTGTCCTAAACCTCTCCAGCCCAGAGGTTCGCCTTGCACTGGCTGCTCTGAGGTGTTTTCCTTCTCAGGAAGATAACGTGGCAGCCAGGCTGAGGGAGACGAGGCTCTGGAAGGATCTAGAAGAGAGCGTGAGAGATTTCATGCTCTGGGTTATAAACCATGGGGAAACAGGGCTGGGAGAAACATCACCTTTTCTTTAAAATTCTAATCAACATGCACAGAGAATAGCACAGAATAACTGAGAATAAGCCAGATCCCCACAGCTCCCACTAAATGCTTTGATTATTTATCGCTGCCCATTTTTTATGGAAACAGTTGACATTAGATTATTAGTGACCTGGGTGGTATTTGATTTTTTTTCCCCTGGAGGTTAAAGACTTTGTAGTTTCCTGTTCTAGGTACTCTTTAAAATTCATTTTAGAGCATGAAAAATATATTGTTCCGTCAAGTTTATTTCTCTGACATTTATTCAGTGCAGAGTGTGATCCTAATATTAAAGGGTTTTGATTTGAAGCCCGGGATACAGACAAGGCTTTTCAGTGGTCTTCCCTAAAACAGGACATTTCATCACATTCCCCTGCTGGTGCCTGGGAAGTTAATACATTGGAACAGCATAATTATTTGAAGGAGGATTTGTTTTTCAAGGATTTGGGGGTGATATTAGATGGCTCAGCCCAGTTGTGTCACAAGGTATTAAGGGTTCTGCCTGCTAATGTTGTGGAGCCGGGCCTGTATAGAGCCATAAATAAAATCGTGTGAGAGCCAGTGACAGACTTTGACTCCAGCTCAACTCTTTATCACACGTTATATTAAATTTAAACACGATTGTTGAATTCCTGTGTGTGGGCAGTGCTTTTTGATGTCTCCTTCTATGAAAGTTGCAATATCCCTTCTAGCCAGAGGGCTGCACGGAACTCACTCTCGCCAGGTGTGTTTCTCAAACAAGCAGCCTCTCATTAATGATGCCAGCAGAATTAATTGGGCTGTCACCTCGAGTTTGGGTATCCAGTTGGGAATTACAGGGTGAGGCCAGTGGAATTAAGCACATTTTGATTGTGGGGGAAGTTCGTGGGGCTCAATAATGAGATGCTCATGGGCATTATTCTGTAGGAAAAGGCAGTTTGAGGCTGGAGCATTTTTTTAACTCTGGAAATATGAAGGACAAACGCAAGAACTCTTGGGAAATTTGAAAGCATTTGTTGACAATTTAAGATACAGTCAAGGTTTTCCTCTTTATCAGCACAGAAAGTACTGCCAAGGAGCCCCCAGACACCATAAATCATCCAGGAGAGTGGAGAGGCTGGAAGGGTTGCAAAGGAAATGCTCTGGGGCAGGCAGCACCCTGGGAAGTCGTTGTTTAGGGCTTGCTGTATTTAAAATGGTCATTTCAGCTGCCATTAACTCCCATCCCTAATTACAAAATGGATCGATCTTTGCCTAAAGTTGCTGGAGACTGGCAGGTGTCCCTGGCAGACCAGAGCTCTGCATACAAATGAGATGGTGAACGTGTCCACTGAGTTCCAGACAGAAGAAAAAATCCATATTTGTAGGCAGCTGCTGTTAATTATGCTTTGGGGTTGGTGTAGGAACCAACATTCCAGTCAGCAAGGCCATGCTCTGCCTTCCTGATTTTCCTCGTGTGTTCAGCTGGATAAATATCCTTCCTCACCTTGTCCTAAGGAGGTGGTAAAGAGCAAATTTTTATCTTCTCTTTTGGTGCCTGCAAACTGCAGATTTCCTCTCTTCTTACGGGAGCGAGAATTTCAATAACCCGATGGGAAAACATCTGAAAATGCAATAAAGTTCCATTAGGCAGCATTATCCAGTCTCCATTCACAGGGATGGATAGATATCCATTTATATGGAAGCACCCAGATCCTCAGCAGACACTGAATTTCTGAATCACATCTTCCCCAACAGCCTTAACCTTTTGTGTCTGAATAAATCAGCACTGCTTTACAACAGCAACCTGGAAAAAATCCCCGGATCCTCCTGCTTCCAGGGACACACAGAGGGGTTGGTTCCTAGCTCAGTTTGGTTTCTTGTCTGCAGGTTTGCATCAGTTTTATTGTACAGAGTTATTGCAGGGGCTTTAAGTAGCTGGGTATTGCAGAGCAGTGGTTTATCCTTGTTCTTGCAAGGAATATTGCATTCCCTTGGATGGCCAGCCTGAACACGACGTTAATTCATGGGAAAGAGGAGAATCAGAAACCCGTCCAGTAAAGGCTTGAGGTTTCCTTCATTCCCTTCTCTCCTTTTATTATTTGTGCTTACTGGTTTCCCTGTGGCCCATCCTGCTGGACTCCCAGTGCATGGCTGTGGGAAGAGCTTCCACAGGGACCAGCAAAGGCATCCCAAGCTCTTGGCACATCAGTACTGGACTTATTAATCCGTTTGCTTTGGTGATGGGTTGACTCTTTTGGGAATCCTTCAGGATTTGCTTCAAGCTGATGAGTTATTTTGACAGTTCAGCAAATGCTTTAATTTAGAAATTGCAGCTTTTCATACTGGCTCTGCGTTTAACAGAAAACCACAGAATTTATTTGTTCCTCAGCCGATTTGTTGCAGTACTGAAGTGCCCTGCACATGCCGTGGGTCATATCAGCAAGGCATTTTCTGTTTTCCTTTCCAGTCCTTTGCTGGTGGAATATTATTTCTACTGGAGAAGCTGGATTGGCTTTGCAGTTCAGAGGACCTTTATGATCTCTTCTGAGCTTAAGCTCATTTCTGAGAAATCTCATGGTCCTGGAGGAAGGAACATCAGCGTTGCTCTGAGCATTTCCCTTCTGGGAAGGAGGTGAGTTGGAGGTTTGGGTGATTGTATTTTTGGGGAAAAAAATTCTCCCTTCGTTTTCTGGGACTGTTTGGTAACTCAGAAAATAAACATTAATCTGAAGTTTGGCTACCGGTTTGTGCCACTTTTGTGTGTAGATATTTGAGCACTTCAGTGTCCTAATCTAAAGCATTTATGTCCTCAATAAATGTAACCCCTATAATCTTAAATAATGATTTTACCTGTGGGCCACACAGAGCCCTTGGTGCTTTCTGGAACATTCCTCAGGTCTCTGTGCTGAGTAATGCTGCAGCTCCTGGGTAAACCTGTCCTTCCCTCTGGTTCTAAACAAAACAACTGTAAAATTGTTAACACTCAACTCCCATTAATAGAATGGCCCTCAGGTGTCAATTTTGGTCCCAAATTATTTCAGGCTTTTAAGAGTTCCTGTTAGACTTATGAGCGTGCATATGCCTAAAATGGCCTTAAAACCCAATTAAGGGAACACAATTTGTACTGACTCATGTAATTTTGAAGAACATTTAAAACACTGATTACTCTCCCAAGACAGGGCAAATAAGGATTAGTGCTGAGAAATCAAAGGCATAAAGAGTAAATGACTCCTGTAAGGTCAGAGTGACAGCCTGGATTCTCATGGTGGCACTTCTTGCTGTGATAGATGCATCTTGTTATCCATTCTTAACCTTTGATAATGTAAAATTGTCTAATTGCTTGTGTAATCGTTTGGAGTGAATCACCTTTCCACGGCACCCTCAAGACGAGAGCTTCACAAGCCCTGAGCGTTTTGCCCAAGTTTCCTGAGCTCACTGGTGGATATTTATGAAATAACTGTGCTCCCTTTGAGCGGCTGAACCACCCACAGCGGGAGAGGATTGACAGAGGGAAGCTGGCAGGGAGTTAAACGCTGCCATGCCCAGGAGATTCCCAGAGGTGGGGAGGAAAGGGGATTTCGGAGTGCAGAGCCTCACAAACGCTGCCAGAGCCAGGCAGTTCTCCTTGCGGGAGCCTCAGAGATCCCTCCTCTCTGTTTGAGATGCCTGAGCACAGCCACGCTCGTGATCCTTGCCATCTGATCTCACACTGATCTTTGCTGGGAGGGCTCTCCAGAAGGAAGAAGGGAGGAAATCAAGGCCAGGCTTTTTGGGTTTGACACGTTCAGCTGAAGGCTCAGGGCTCAGGGAGAGCTGATTCCTTCAGACTCCATCCACAGGCATGAGCCGGATTTCCTGATCTCTGCATTCCCAGCCTTCCTCTCTGAGAGCTGCCGGCCCACGTCCACGTCCACAAGTGCCACGGAACCTTCTTGAGGTGTTTATTGAATTTCTGGAAGTCTCAGAAAAGCACTAAACCGACAGCCTTGGCTCAGCCCTGGCGTATAGTCTGGGGTAAATCATCCTATCCCACGCCAGGAGACCAAGGCTCCAGCAGAAAAGGAACTTGATGATCTGATTCTAATTAGTTTCTTGATTTAATAGCAGTAATTTTACTTTCATGATGGTTGCCGTTGCCCCAGCTGGCAGGAATAATAGACCTGGTTTCCTCAAAGGCTCGTTTCTGATGCAGCTTCTGTTGAATCTTAAGCAATAACAAGCAGAAGCCCATAGTTACTGCAAAATTATGGGATTTCGATGGTTAAAAATGTCACGTTCTCTCACCTGAGGTTGTTGACTGGGAATTGCCAGTGGAAGAAAATGAACAGTCATAAAATTAAAATATAGTTCGAGTTGACTCCATTTCCTTCTAAGATGATCTTTTTGTTTCCTTGCTGATTTAAACACCTGCAAGTTAAAGTCCTCATAAAACCAGAAACGGGCAAATAAAATTTTAAAGGAAATTAAACAGCATGGGCTGTGATGTGTTTATACCAGTAGGAAACCAGAATGACTCCACAGAAGATAATTAAAAACAAGGGAAACGAGTGGACTGATCTTAATGACCTAATGGGGGAAGTGTCATTAAAGTAACATGCAGTTTTGGTTACCTGAACCAAAAATGCTGTCAAAAATTACACCTGAGCTGCAGAGCTATCAAAACTTGTAGCTTTAATTATTTTATTTTCCTTTTTAACTTGTAAAAATTTCGCTCTCCACAGCTGGGTCAGAATTGGATTAGGGACCTTCACTTTTCCCCCTCTGTGATTTGCACAATCCACAGATGGATTCAGCTGGGGAAAGTTGTCTGAAGGTTTTGCCTGGTTTGAGCTCCTTGTCAAGCTTTATTCCGTTCATTAAGCGTAATTCTACATCCCCCCTGCCTTTGTCCTGCATTAAATGGAATTTCCCATTATTATTTCTTGCACTTGTTTACCTTCCTAAATTCTTCAAACTAGGGAATGCTTACAGCTCTGAGCCTGGAGCTTTCCAATTCCTCATTCACAGTACGCCTGCTGACTCCTGTGATAACTCAAAAGCCTCTGCTGGATTGTTCCTGAATTTTGAGAAGCAAAATACATTCACAGGCCTCTCTTAGTTGTGAATAATAACAATCCAGGCTCTGATTCCCTGCATCCTTATTTGTGTGTTCAGGTGAAGCTGTATGTGTGGTGCCTTGGGAACAGTTTGTTAAAGAAAAGCCAAATTGATTCAACGTTGCATTTTCTGTGTTGTTCATTAAATGTTTGAAGTGAAATACTTGTAAAGAATGCACGAAGATGCATTTTGAATGAAAATGTGTAAGTGGGGAAAACACAAGCTGGAAATGTGCTGATTGTTTTAATTACAGAATGAAGTGTGAAGATGGATTTGTGTTCTATCAGGAATTTGTGCTCAAATGTTCTGGAAGATTCACAGATCCTGAACGTGTTCCCATCAGGCACAGCCACAGATACACAGGATTTGTGGAGTGAAGAGCTTCTGTGTTTGCAGAGCTCTGTGACGAGCAGCCCGAGTGTCTCCAACAACGGATTACCCCAAAGTACAGATCAGAAACACAACAAGAAACAAATCACAGAGAGCGAGATATTAAAACCATAATTCAGCCCCCAAGCTGACAGAGTCGGATGAGCCAGCGAAGCACCATCGGCACGGACCACAAGCTGTTCTGGGTGGCTAAATGCATTCCACCCCAAGAAAATTGCTCATCCTTACAGCAGGGCCTTGGCAGCAGCAGGGAGCATCAAACACCAGCCTGGTGTCTAAAAACTCAAAAGTCCAGATAAGGCGACCTTGATCAAGGCTGGGAGAATCCCAGGAGTTGCGGGAGTTTTATTAAAACTTAAATGCAAGGCTGTTGCTTTGACTTTATTCTCCTCCCTCCCCGAATAAAGGAAATATTGACAAAATCTCTGTGTCTGGCTGGGCCAGCTGAGGGCACCTGCATGAGGTGCTGCCATCCTGGCTGTGGGTGACATCCTGGCTGTGAGGTGCCAACCCCGTGGGTGCTGCCCACGGAGTCACAGGGTGATGCTGGTTCCACCAGGATTGTTCGTGGTGCTCAGGCTGTGTCCCAGCCACAGCATCATCCCAGCTGGAAAAGCGCTCCAGGACCTTCTCCTCCAGTGAAATTCCAGCCCTCTCCCAGTGCTGCTCCAAGGCTTGTTCCCAAAGCCCTGGGGCAGCTGCTGCCCACCCTGGATGCTTTGGAGGCAAAAGCAGAATTTCCTGGCCCTCTTCCAGCACTAATTCCACCTTCCCTTTTTGTTCCAAACCAGGTATTTTCACCAAGTCCCTGTGAACGCTTCCTACTCGGTGTGCACATGGAAATAATTCAAGAATTTAGGATCTTCATTTATTTGAGTCCTGGGGTCTTCTCCCAGAGTGACCTGGAAGCTTTCTCCTCGTTGCAATTCCACCTACTCCTCTGGAGTGTGATGTCCATGTGAGATTGGCTGTGTTTTCCTGGTTTCCCCTGGGCATTCCCAGATTTTTTGAGTTTTCCACAGGCACAGCTGTTGGTGCTGGCATTTGAGATCTTTTGAGCCACATCTAAAACACTTTCCCCCTAATTCCTTCCTGACCTGGATCACCTCGTCGGTCCTGCTATCCCACCCAGGCCCCTTGTTGCAATGATATATTCAGTGTTACTAGGACAAAAAAGCCCATTTTAGTGTCTTTTATTTATAAAGGAAAATAAATTGGTAGAGTCACAGCAAGTGTTGCATGTGGACAAGGCTTCCAATGGCTTCAGGTGCCTCTTCATTATTCTTTTTGCATGTTTGTTATTGAAGAGGAAGGATTACAGGTGCCTTGAGGGCCATCTGTGTCCATCTTCTGGGTAAAAGGCACTGTCCTAATGGCAAAAAAGTCATTTTAAAAATTACCTGCTTGGCTTTTCTGTTCTTATGGCAGAGCTGGAGCTGAGCTGGGGCATGTGATGTTTTTAACAGAAGTTATTGAAACACTCCCTGGCCAGCCCTTTAACCAATGTTTTTGCAGTGATTTCTGATTTTTAATCTAAGTTTGGTGTATCAGGCATGGCTTGGCGTGGGAGGCCTGGCAGGGAGAGCTCCTGGTGCTCCCATTCAGAACCTGTCCCCAACCCCAGGCGGGGACAGAGCTGCTGGTCTGGGCTGGGCGTTGGTCACGAACTCTGAGCAGTGCCAGTAAAATGTTCATTATTCTGCTTTAAGGAGGCTCAGGGGGTGCCTGTGCTGGGGACCCTGAGGCACAAGTGAGACAGGAGCGGGGAGGTCGTGTCAGGCCGTTCCTGCCCGCCTGGGCCAGCCCTGGGCTAAAAAAGGCAGCTGATTCAGGAGCAGAAGGGGATTAGTGTCCAATGCAAGGTCTGGAATAGCAGCACATGCAGAGTGCCCTGATTTGCAGAGCTGTGGATTGGGCTGGGGAGGTGAAGGGAATTCTCCCAGTTCAAGGCAAGTCAGTAACAAAATATGATTTACATTGATCCTCACCCTGCTGACGGGACATCTCTCCATCATTTATCATTTTTCCGTGGGTAGAAATTCCATGTTTGAAAGGCAGAATGGGTTCTGATCTGTCTTTTACAGCCTGCTAAAAGAAACCCCCAGCTCTAAACAACCCCGCATTTTCTCATAGTCAAATTTTAATGCTGAGGCTTGAATCCACGTGTATTTATTAACTACAACACATTAACAGCAGTTTAATTGGAAGCACCCCTTCTAAAGCCAGTGCACTTCTGATGTGAAGGAAATCCAGGATATCAGAGTGCTTTCAAAGCCTTCTTCCTGCTTTCCCCCAAGAGAGTTAAATTCTCTTACATAAAACCTGTTGCCGTGCTTCTCCCCGAGCTCCATCCCTGCCTGTCTCTAACTGGATGCTCAGAGGAGTTGCTGGGTAATTTACTCAGTCAAACGTGCATGGAAGGCTTCAATTGCTTCCTTGAGGTAGAGCCCCCTCATTCTGGATTTCACAGAAAAACAATAGAGAAGTGAAGGTGTGAAACTGAGTGCTTAAAAATGTGCTTTGCGGTCCTGGTTAACTCTGTCCACACCTCTGCAATCCTTCGAATTTACAGAAACGTGGTAGAGTTCATGAGTGTAATGATATTTTTCGTCACCCGTCCCAAGCAACTCTGTCCTCCAGGAGAAGCTGAAGCAGCAGCAGTGCTGTGAGCCCTGTGAAACCGGGTCTGCCTCTGGGTTTTTTTTATGGATGTATCGTAATGCAGCCAGGGCTCTGCTCAGCCACCCGAAAACGTTCCGCAAGATCAGCCTCGACGTTTGGCTCCCCTCTCTTGGTTCACGACAGGAGAAAAGCTGCCCTGGCTCCCTGGGATGGATGAGGGTTGTGCAGGGATGAGATGCTCCAGAGCGTTGTTACCACAGTGAAATATGGGGGCTTGTGCTGGTGGTAGGAATTACTTTTATTTATTTACCAGAACTCCCTAAGAATGTGAGGCCATTTGTTGTATTAGCTGTGCTTGCCTCGAGGAAAGAATTTTACACTCGTTGTGATAAACCTGAAGCCATTGTTTTAAAAGATGGGCTGGAGCTGCATTTCAGAGGGGGAGAATCCACTGGGGAATTTTAATTGCTCAGATATTGAGAGACAAAAAAGGTTGTGGCTATGTTTTACAGCACATTTTGCTTTCCTGGGTTGAGATTTTTCATCCTGATGAGATAAGCTTCATTTTTAAGCCAAATTTCTCTCTTTCCCAACATATCCACTTGGGAGGTTTCAGCCCCTGGGCTGCTTGATAATGTGATTGAAGATGTTTGCTTTTTTAAACAGATTACTGAGGTGGCTGAACGCGATATTGAGATTTAACAGTTGTTATTAGGACTCGTCTTCCTGCAGGTCTGGGCTGGGAATTTCAGTTTAATCACTGCAACTCAGAGTTATGAAGTTCAGCTGAAATAACTATTTGCAATTATGTGGCTGGAGCCTCCTGAGAGAGCTAAAACTCACCTCAGACCGTGATTCAGTAAACAAATTTCCAGCCCTTCCCTTCTCTTTCCTTCCAGGATCCTTCTCTCCAGGAGCTCAGGTCCAAGAGAAGTGTCCAAGGCTGGGCTGGACAGGGCTGGGAGCAGGCTGGGGTAGTGGGAAGTGTCCCTGCTGCGGACACAGCCAAGAAATGCAGAGCATTTCACTCTGGGACACTTTCAGGAGCTCTTACCAAGGGATTTAAAATTATTTTACTTTAAAACGTGACTTGGTTAAACTTCCTGGATGGTTATCCCTGCTCACCTGAATGGGGAGGAGGAAAAACCTCCTTTTTTCTTCGGAAAAAACCTTATTTGATGGAAGCTGTGGTGGATTGCCCCCTTTTTCCTCTCTGCTCACTGCAACGTGTTTTGCTCTTTCCTTTTGGGATCTGAAGGAAGCTCTGCCTGATAGAACAGAGTGAGAAATGTTTGCAAAGCGCTCAGAGACCGCCCCACGTCTGGCATTAACCTCTGGAGAACAGGGCGAGCCCCACCCTCGCTCACCTCAGTAAAACTCAAGGCCATTTTCTCCGGTGAAAAGGGACGAGCACGCCCTGCTGACCTGCGGAAAACGGGGCATTCGCCCTGCTGACCTGCGGAAAACGGGGCATTCTTGGTGTGGGGGAAGGAGTGGTGGGCGCTGGGAGTCCTGCAGGCTGCAGCTCCGCAGTTCCGGCCGCGTTTCCGATGACCTCTGGAGCTCTGACACATTTGCATCCCCGCATGCCCACCTTGCCCGTGGATGCTGAAATCTCTCCTGTTCTCAGCTCATCCCACTTGGAGCAGATTGAATTCCAGCCACAGAGGAACATCCCCTGGATTTTTCTTGCAGGAGACGCTGTGCTCCGTTCCTTCAAACCCCAGAGCACGACTAAAACTTCAATTATTGAGGCAAAGAGCTTGGGGAGTTTCAAATAAGGATTAGGCAATTATCTGAATAAGAATGGCTGAGATAAAAAGATGAGGGCTGTCGAGTTGCCTGCATCTGCTTACAAATTCCTCGCCAGCACCCGAGGAAGGCAGAAATCCCACAAGTGCTGGCACCAGAGCTCTCCTGCAGCAGTGACTTCGGGGTGTCTCTGGGTTGCTAAGAGATGTTTTAAACAGCCCTCGTCGTTCAGGTTCTGCTCCTCCTGACCCCCAGGTTCCTTCACTGGGGGAGGAGACGCTGCCCGAAGTAGCTCAAGGCCTTGGGATGCCTGTTCCCTGTGGAACAAGGGGGTTGCCAATCGTCTGGGGCTCAGCTGGGCTCAGAATAGGTTGATCTTGCTCATCTTTTTAAATTTCTGCCTAATATATGGAGCAATTAATAGCAATTATCCCCCGGTGCCTGAGGGGAAGGGAGCAGCACCCCAGCAGCCTTGGCACTGTACAAATGCTGCAAAATCTGGGGGAAGAGTTTCATTTTTTAGGTTTCTCTTCCCCCAAGTGCCTGAAAGTGAAATGTCCTTCTTGGGGGGGAGAGGGGTGCAGATCTCTGAGGGTTGCTGGTGGTAAGAGCTCGGCTTGGTGTCTGAGCTCAGCTCCTGGAGCGTCTCTGCCCGGGTTCTGCCCCCAGGGAGAAGCAGAGCTGGGATATCCGGGTGAAGCCGCAGCTCACGGAGGCTTCGTGGCTCTCCTGCCTGCACAGTTCCCGTCCCTCAGCCCAGGCCCCGTCCCTCTGTCCCCCCTGGGCTGTGCCAGCCCAGCTCCTTGTTGGGACCAAGCTGGAACGTGTCCCAGCATCTTCTGGGACGTTTCCCAAACACTCCTGGTGTCACGCGGGGCTGTTTCCCCCCTCAGTGACAGCCTTGAACCACGTTTGTGGCCTCCGGGGCGCTCCCCAGTGTCAGCAGCACATGAGGTGAGTCAGAGCCTTCTGAGGCAAAAAGAGGCTCCTTCTCCCCAAAGCGGGGGTCCTTTCCCAAGAAACAGGGAATGCATTTCCCTGAGGCTGTGGCACACCAGGATTTGTGGCACTCAGGAGCAGTTTGGGCTCTCTCCAGCACAAAGATGCAATGCACACACAAACTCAGGAGAGATCAGCATTGCTCCCTCTGGTTGGTGAAATGGCACTCGCTGAGGGGCTAAACCCACATAAAGAATATCTAATAATAAATATCGATTTATTTTAGATCAATCTCTCTCTAAATTACCTACAGAGAGTTTCTCTCTCACTCTTCCCCTCATTTCACAGATCATTGACCAATATTCCCGTGCAGCCATTTTCTAACAGAAAGGAAAGATTTCCTCCTAGGCAGGGGGAAAAGAAATGAAAATATCATTTGCTTGCACAGATCACGTGGAGCGGGGAAATCAGGTGGGATTGTTTATTCAGCAGAAGGAGCAGGAGCACCAGTGACAAAAAAAAATCATTTATAACCCAGGAGACACAAACACTTTCCCTACACATGGAATCCTGCTTATGGGTATGGCACTGATATAAATGTGTTTTCCTGGTCTGTTGTTATCACCCAGGCAAATTTCAGGGTTGCTGGGTGGGCATCTTCACTCCTGAATTCTTTTGTGATTGAAACTTGAGTAGCTGTGTTTGATTTATCTCTGAATGGTTGGTGCCAATAATTATCTCACTGATTGGGGCATCCTTTCAGCAGCTCTGGGGTACCTCTGATGGGGATTTTCCCTCTCCTTTGAGCTCTCCCAGCACCCTCTCCACGCCAGGCTGGTGTGCCTGGTGAGCTCAGCAGCACAGGGACATTTTCAGTGCAGTGTCCGGGTAAAGGAGCTCATTTCCAGCAGCACCCGTGGCAGCCTCGGCTGAGCACCCGCGGGATCGCCACGCCCGAGCTGTCCTCAGCCCCGGGGAGGTGACAGGAGGTGCTGAGCAATCAAACAAAGCCACCCAAAGGCAGCAGGGCAGCCGGTCCGGCAGCCTCTGCTGGGATCCTGCTGCTCTCCACAGCCCCATCCCTTTCTGGTTCTTGCTTCAGGGTCAGCTGGATTCTGTGAAATTCCTGATTCGCCCCCCTGGAAGAGTCAGGAATCATCAAATTATGACTTTTTCCCTACAAATGAGGCCGCTTGGATACAACACGAGCACGACTGTAGGACTCTCTGCTCACCACAACGCTGCTGTAACATTCTGCTGTAAAATAAATCAGTGTAAGGCCGTGTTTGTTTATCCAGAGGCTGGGAGTGCCAGAGAGTTACAGGAAACGTTTCCAAATTTTTTGTTTTTCCAGTCTGCTCTTGGATAGGCAGCACTGGGAGGGGGAAAGCTCCAGCATTCCCTTCTATACAGATAACATTTTTAAGACCTCTGCTCCTGCTGGTGACACCTGTGGAGTCCTTTTAACAACCCAGTCCCTCAGGATTCCCAGCGGGCGGGAGCTGTTCAAACACTCCAGCAGCGACTTGTGGATTTTGACAACTTCTTCCCATCAATATCCCACTGGGAAGGGCATGGCTGCAGGCAGGAGCTTCTCCTCAGGAAAACTGCCTGGAATCTTGGTTTGTTCTTCCCTCACCCTTGCATTCTTCAGCCGTTTGGAGTGGCCAGTTGTGGAAAGAAAGGGAAAAAAAAAGCCCACTAAGGCACTGGAAGAGAGGAAGCAACACATTTGGGATTTATTATCTTCATGTAGCATGAAGATACGTTTATTGTAAAATGTAAAATTACATTTTAGTGAAATCAGGGATGCAAGTTGCTCCTTTAGCAGCACTGAGAGTCTGTGAGGGGCAGGGCAGAGTTTCACCATCGATTTTCTGCTGGAAGTGAGGGGTTAAGCCCAGTCCTCCTGTGCTTTACAACCCCACAGTTAAAAACCCCACAAAGGCACTGCCCTGTCCCAGCTGCTGGGCACTGACAGCCACAGAAACGGAGCCCAGATCCTCTGAAATGTCCCCAGAACGTGGCATGGCAGCGTGAGAGGACCAGGGCAGCCTGGGATTCATTTTCACACTTCAGTCAGTCCTTGAGCAGGTGTGCAGGCCTCAGGATCTCGCAGTAAAATAATCCAAGTTAAAAAGCCCGAGGAGCTACAAGAAGTTCTAAAATGGCACCTTCAGAGCTGTAAAAAGCCAAAATTGAGGCACAAAATTGCTGCCAAATTGAAAGTCTTCTGTTCAGCCCCGAAGAACTCATTAGAATGATGAGGTGGTATCCAGCTGAGAGAGGCACCCTCAGACACGAGCCGCTGGGAACAGCGCTGGGTCACCCGGTGTCACCCCAGTGGGGACAGCGCTGGCCCTGTGGCCATGGGTTTTGAGGAAAAGAGGAGCCCCGAGGGCCGTGTGGTCAGTGGGGATCCTGTGGTGGCCACGGGAGGGGTGGGAGAGCTGTGCAGAGCTGGCAGGGAGGGGGAAGAACCGAGGGTCTGCAGCCAGCCCCGGGACAGGAGGGGACGGGGACAGGGCCACGCTGCTCTGGGGGGCCCTGCCCACGGAGCTGGGCAGGGGACGGGGGACAGCGGCTTCCAGGAGCCACGTCTGGCCAGCCCCGAGCCCACCTGGCCGCCCCTCACGCCGGGATTTGAGGCATTTGCAGCAGCAAATTCCAACGCAGGCACCGCCAACAACGAACGCCACGAACACGGAGCCGACCAGGAGGAAGGGCAGGTACCCGGGCACTGCAGGGCAAAGGGACATCAGCCAAACGTTCCCGTGGGGTTCAGGTGCCATTCCCATCCCTGTGGGGTTCCAGGCCATATTCCCGTTCAGATTCCAGGTTCTGTTCCCATTCCCATGGGGGGTTCCAGGTTATATTCCCATTGGGATTCCAGGTTATATTCCCATCCCCGTGGGGGGTTCCAGGTTATATTCCCATCCCCGTGGCAGTTCCAGGTTCTATTCCCATTCCTGTGGGGGTTCCAGGTTTTATTCCCATTCAGATTCTAGGTTATATTCCCATTCCCGTGGGGTTCTGGGTTAAATTCCCATCCCTGTGGGGTTCCAGGTTATATTCCCATTCAGATTCCAGGTTAAATTCCCATTCCCATGGGATTCCAGGTTATATTCCTACAGCATCTTGGGACCAAACTGCAGTGCAGAGGCTCAGAGCAGCCAGTCCCGCAGCCAGGAGCTGTTCCAGCCCTCGGCTGTCACAGTTTCACTGTACACCAGTTAGAAATTCAGACTGGTGACCAGGTTTCGCCGTTAGCGCTGGAGCTGGTGCCGGGTTCCCTCTGGCTCGGGATTTGAGGGCTGGGGGGCAGAGCTGGAGCTCGATGGCGTTGGCAGGGCAGCACCACCCGTGCTCACCCAGCCGCTCCCAGCTCGCTTTGGGGGCAGCTCCGAGGCTTTCCCGGGAGGAGAACTGACAGAAAACTGAGTGGAACCCCCCAAGTTATTCCCTGCTCCCAGAGACGGGACCGGAGCAGCTCTGGCCACAAACAAACGCCGTGCCAGGCGGGGAAGGGCGGGACGTGACCAGTGCCAGGGGGGGAACGATGCCCAGGGGAGCGCAGGTGGCAGTGCCCAGGGCTGGAGCGGCAGGAGGTGGCCGGTGCCAGGGGGGAAAGCGCAGGTGGCAGTGCCCAGGGCTGGAGGTGGCCGGTGCCAGCGGGATGGGATGCCCGGGGAAGCACCGGTGGCAGTGCCCGTGGGGTGGAGGCGCTTACCTGGCGCAGGTGTCCCGGGCGTGGGCAGCGCCCCGGGGCAGTGCCCCTGGTCCAGGCGGGCGGCAGGGCTGGCA
>VZTF01008300.1:992867-1004508 GCA_013397755.1 Cnemophilus loriae | reverse complement strand
CGCAGGGCACAGGAGCCGCAGCACAGCGTGGCCGCGGGGCCGTCCCAGCGCTCGGGGCACTGGAAGCCGCGGTGCCAGCGCCGGGCACCGCCAGCCCAGCCGTGGCAAAACTCCCCCGCCCGGGCACAGCCCAGGGCCAGCAGCAGCACCAGGGCGAGGCCGACAGCCATGGGGAGTCACCGCCGGCTGCCCGCTGGGTTTTCGCGGTGATTTTGGGGAAGGGCAGAGGCCGAGGCACCGCCTGAGCTCTGGGGCCGGAGGTTTTATCCCCTGGCCCGGGACCTGCCCTAATCCCCTCTTCACAGCAACAAAAAGGACCCGCTAATTGAAAACCATTCGCGGCTCCTCCAGTTCCACCTTCCTCATTTCCCTCCTTCATTCCCACCGCCCATTCCTGCCGGACCCGGCACAGAACCGGTTGAGCATTTCCACTTGTAGGGAGCTGGGATATGGAAGACCCCGGTGCCAGAATTTCATTCCTTCAGGGTCTCTTTAGTGGCTGAAGTGTCAAACTGGGGACAGCACATGGTGACAAGTGGGAAATCAAATTTCTAGAGCAGGAATCAAACCCAGGGATAACCAGCTCCTAGCAGGCTCTGAGGTGTAACTGATTCAAACTGATTTGAGGTAATTTTAGCCTGGTTAACATGGATAATCCATGGCATAAACATAAAGATTTTCATCTGAAAAAGTAGGAAAAAATAATCTAGAAAGCTTTAAGGTGGTCTGGTTTCTGTCTCTGTAGTTGAAGAACTGGAGGCTGAAAATTTGAAAAGGTCTTTGACCCTTCTGCTTTCCCTCCACACGATGCAATCCGTGAGTTAAACCCCGTGGTTCAGGGAATAAAATGCTTATTTTAAGATCTCCAGAAGTTTCATCTACACAGGAAAATCTAAAAATATTCCAAAGACCCCCTGGCAGCACCCTCAGACACGACAGGAGAGGTGGGGACCTGCTCAGCTTTGACCTAAAATTAAATCCAGACCGTTTGGGGTCTTTCACAGTCCTCTGCCAAGCCCAAGAGCTGCAGCATTCCCAGGATCCCTGTCTGGAGGCTCCCGCGAAGACCCCAAAATGCTGAATACACACAAGAGCTGGGCCCACAGGATTTTTTTAGGAGTGTTGCCATTGACTGTTAAGGGAAGCTGTTCAGCGATGCCAGCTTTTGGAAAGATTTGCACAACGTGATCCTCTTTCTGATGGTTTTCATTTTAATATTTGGTAACAGCTCGTGCATTTCTGCTTTATTAACTCCTCTGGAGGTTCATTTGAGTCATAATTCAACCTGCTTAAGACACCAGTTGCTCATCACCTCTCGTGCATCGTTTTTAATTGGCTTTTTGGCAGTCCTCATTAAAGAGAACCTTGGATTCAGAGCTGTTAAATGTTTGGAAGCAGAGGCACGTTGGGATGTGCCTTTGCCCTGCTGAAGGGTTGGCTGCCTGCTTGGGAGCTGATCCTGTAAATCCCTGGGGATGATTCAGGAAATCCTGAGGGATTTCCAGGCAGCCAGGGGTGAGAGGTGAGCGACCAAATCACTGAAGTGATGCTGCGAGTCCAAAGCTCCATCTGCCTTCGGGTAAATCCTGGTTCACCCCCACATCCAACCCCAGCTCTCTTAGCCCAGACTAAAAACCAACTTCCATTATTTGTTGTTGTGGGAAAAGCAGCCTCAGCCGGGCTCCTCCGAGTGCTCAGAGCCGGGCAGAGCTCAGAAGAAAATGGGCCTCCGTGAAGACGACAGGATGCAATTATTTCCTCCCATTTTCCAGGTTAACGGGGTTTAAAGCCTCCTGCCAAGGCAGGGATTCAAATGCAGGAGATTCCTGAAGGTGAATTCCATTAACACTCCGCTGCCTGCGCTGGCTGATTCCCTCTCTCTGCATACACAACAATGTGGATTATTTTCCCTCCATGGGATTACCCCGCCTCACTTTGCAGGGATAAAATCCTGGAAGCTGACTGGAGAGTTCCTGTTCAGGGGCAGAGTGTGTTTGGGTAGCTTTGTGAGAGGTTTCTCTGTGTGTTTCAGGGGGCATTTTTTCCCCGTTTCAAAATATTTCACTTTTATTTTGCCGTGGACTGTTGTGTGCTGCAATGTCCATTTAACCACTGCAGGAGCAGATGTATAATTGAATATAAAATTGTATAAAATCACATAGAATTGGGCATAAAATCGTGAATCCTTACATAACTTGGGACTCCCTCCGAGTTCTGACAGGATCAAAAGGGGTGCATGGATATATTGGGATGACGGCTGTGAACCACAGTGTTAAATTAGGGATAATTTTCCCAATTTTTTCCTAATTCCTTCTGTTCTGTCACTCTCAGCTTTCTTAGGCTTGCAGCTGCCAGGGTGGAATTTTGCAAACTTGTCCTCTGCCAGCTTTGGGGAGGTTTAAAACCAAATCCAGCCTGATTTGCATGAGAGGACAGTGGTGGTTTCATAATTATCAACAACCTTGTTACCTTGGCCAGTACCCCTGCAGCCAAAACAGCTGGAGGTTGGAATTTACACGTTGCCATGGAAATAGCCCTCGGAGAGGAGCCTTTTTTCCATGTGAGGCTTGCTTCTCTTATTTAGGGAAATGCACATTCCCCCCTGTCAGTTTTATGTAGGCAGGAAGGTGATGAAAAATTCCTGTTATTCTCCAAGCACAGACTGGAAACTTCCTGATGTGCAGCTGCTCTGCCTTCCCTGCACAACCCGGGTCTGGAATCGGGATTTGCCAGGGGAATTGTTGCACCCTCAGACACGCAGAGGTGGAGAGAGGCTCAGAGGTGAAGAGAGGATCAGACCTGGCTGAGCAGGGAATGAGCTGGAGGTGGGGGGATCATCCTCAAAGAGGAGGGGACAGAGGCGGCTCAGATCCATGGATTTAACCCCTCCACGTGTTCCTGTGCTCCCTGCTGGGCTCTTCCCAAAGGCTGCCCAGCCCTGAGGAGCCCCACACGTCTCCCCGGTGGTGGCTGAGCTAATGGAGATGGAGATTTCCCCAGGGGGGGTTTGGGAATGTTCGGCCCCAGTTCTCTGCGTTGTTCAGCCACAATAAACCTGATTTTCCAGAGGAGATTCCTCGTGGCTTCATTGGGAGGCAGCAGGAGCTGCTGGGACTCTGTGTAAGGACCAGGTGAGCTCTGTCTGTGCTGGAAATTATGTAATTGCCCTCATTTTTAATGAGTTGTTTTAATTAATGGTAAGCCATGCCCACTTCTTGCACCAGTTCCGTTTTTTCACAGACATTGTTACATTGATCATTAAATCACCAAAACCTTAAATTTGCTAAAACTTACCCTGCCAAGCTTCAATAAACAGAGCCAAAGGGAGGTGAAGGTTGGACATCTGGAATCTTAAATTTATGACCCTTCGAGGATGTTGGAATAACCAGAAGATACAGGAGATTAGGGCCTGGAAAGTTGGAAATTCCTTGTCTGAGCAAAAGATGACAAAAAGGACTAAAGAATGTGGCGAAGCTTAGCATGAAGAGAGAGAAATCAATAACCAACAGAGGATTAATTATTAATTAATACTGATTAGTGAAGAGAATTATGTGTCTTAGAACCAATGAACATTAATTTCTTTGCTAGAAATGGATAAATAAATGAAAAACTTTCGTATCAGGGTCTGTGAGGAGGCTGGAACTTTGTCAGCCACACACAAACCTGGGCCAAGAATAAAGTAAAGCCTGACTTGCAGTCGATACAAAAGACAGTAAAAGTTAGAGAAAATCTTATTTTTCTCAGTGTTTTCAGAGGATTTTGGTAACATCCATGGAAAGCTCAGGGTAGCTCCATTCATGGAAATCTCTGGCCCAGGTGGTGCTGAACATTGCAGTGGAACCAGAAATCCAACCCGGGAAGAGCTGAGCCAAACCTTTGCTGCCACAACATCTCTGGACTTCAAACACGGCTGGAGATTTTCTCTAGTTAGGCACTTGTAAGTTTTTCTTTCCTTTTTTGAGATGCAGCTGCTCCAGAATTGAAAGGATTAAAAGCCTGAAATGCTGCAACTCTCCCAGGAAAACCCGCTCCTAAAATCTCCAGCTCTGAACTGGCTGAGTGTCTGACCCTTGGGCTCTTGTTATTTTCTGTTGAATCTTCCTGCAGGAAGATTCTTCCCAGGATTGCTGAGCTGAGTGTGAGACTCTGCTGCCACAGCCTGGGTTTGCAGCTGAAGTCAAGGCTCTGAGAGGACCCTGACAGCTCAAACTGTGCTGAACTCCAGCTCTCCGCAGCTCTCCAGAGCACGGCTAGGGGTGTTAGGCTGGGGAAGAGCAAATTAATTTGTATTTCTGTGTGTGCATTCCGTGTCAGACAGGAGAGCTGGGCAAGGTGCTGTGGAAAATAAGCCAGGAATGATTTGCTGTGAGGAGCTGTACGATGGAACAGTGGGGCTGTGGATCAGCTCAGCGAGAGCTGCAGCTGCCAGCACGGCAGAGATGCCTCGGAGGAGGAGCTGGGAGTAGTTGCAGGGACCTGCTCTCAACCAGGGCAATGGAAAGTGCAGAAAAAGCCAATTTCACTGAAGCTTTAACAAGCTGGAGGCTCTCTGTGGGCTGGCAGGGAACTGCAACGAGCATCCTCAGAGCAAAAGGTGAAGAGCAGTCATGAAGATTTTGGAAACTGGTTGAGGAAAAGGATGTGGAGATGCTGGAAATAAAGAACAGAAACTTCTGCTTGAGAGGAAAAGTCAGCAGGGAAGACTCAGAGAGAGGGGGGAGCAGACAGAACTGGGTTATATTTCTCAAGGTGATAACCACAACAATATGTTGGAAGTCTGGCAGTGCTGCTCCTAAGAACACTTGAAACACTGAAAATCAAGACAAGAAAATCACCAGCTAATTCCATGCAGGAACACATCCTTCACAGTTCCGTTAAGAAAAGAAGATGGGATAACAGAGGAGCTTTGCTAAATCGCTTTTCTTTTTAAACAAGGAACAAGGTGATGCCACAAATGGAGATTTGGAACCCCAGAGCTGCAAGACAGACACAGAAAACACAAAGCAGCAAAGAGCAGTTCTGAATAAAAGACTCCGTGTGCAAGGACCAGTGGGGATGAAACCACGAAACTGGGCTGTGAGGAGGCTGCAGCCCCCTCCCTCCAGGCTGTTTATCCTGATTTCTCCCAAAACAAAGCCTGGCCAAACCCTGGGAATCTGGATGTTGTTTCACATTCCAGCTCCACCACCCAGGCTGGAATAAAAGCAGGACTCAACAGGCTACAAACCCTGGGATACCACAGGCATCAAATCTTTTCCTGGTGCCCCTCTCTGCTCTTCCCTCAAAGATACACCAGGGATGAATTTGGATCTGGAGATCTCAAATGTCCTGGCAAGACCCACGTGAACACAAAAGAAAGACCCAAAGTGAGCACAGGAAGGAAAAGCAGCTGGGAAGTCACTGAACCACAAGCTCTGGCATGTCCAGTAAAACTGAGCACGTGGAATTCAGGCAAAGGGAAATATTTAAGACCAACATTTCGCCAGACTGTGCCCGCAAATATTTTGAGAAAAGTTTAGTTCACTTGGTGTTTTTACTGTATTTTTATTTTTGCTCCACAACCATTAAAATAGAATCACAGAATCACAGAATCACAGAATCACAGAATCACAGAATCATAGAATCATGGAATCACAGAATCATGGAATCACAGAACCAGAGCCTCTCTGATTGATTTTGAGTAGAAAAAGAAGCAAAATGGCCACATTTCATTAATATTCCTATGGCCAGGGAACAACACCACATTGGGTTTGCCTTCCCTTGAAGCTGCCACTGTCCCCACGGATAAAGCCAGCAAAGGTTTCACCAGAGTGTGTTTGGTTTTACTGGGTAAGGACAAAGTCACCTTGCTGTCCTTTGTCACCCAGAGCCTGAGCCCTCACACGCTGCTGGTGACAAACACCCTGCACTTGTCCCTCTGTCCCCCCCTGGCACTGGGCTGACTCAGGCCAGCCGTGTGCTCTGGGTGAGCACAATTTCACAATGAAATAATCGGTCACTTCTCAAAAAGGGGCAAATTTACCCAGCCACTTGGAAGAAAAAAGGCAAACGCAGCCTAAAATTCCTGTTATTTACAGTGGGAAATGAAGCGTGAGTAAGATGATTAGAACTGTAATTAAACAAGAGAGTCAAACCCACAGACTGGCACAAGATGGAGAAGGAGGCTTTTGGAGAGACAGCATCTTGAATCCTGAAGTATTTTTCCCACTGCAAGCCCCAGGGACACCTCTCCTTAATTTGCTGTCTAACAAGAAGCTCTGCCCAAAAGCCCCTCTGTTTACCTAGGAATGAAAGCTGGGCCTGAGGAAAAGGTCGAGCCAATTTTCTCACTGAAAATATCCTGCACACAGAGATCCTGAAATCTGAGCTTCGTTACAGAGGGGAAAAAACAATTTCCTAAGGATGGCAGGGGAAAAGCCCAGAGGAGATTCTGTCTGCAGCCAAGGAAGGCTGGAGTCTGGCTCCAGTCCTGAATTCCATCCCTCTCTGGCACTCACCAAACAGCAGCTCAGCTCTGCAGATGCCGTGAACATCCTCAAACCATGCTGCATTTCAGTCCTGTCGCTGCTCTCCTTCCTGGGTGACACAGTTCTTGGCATGTTTTCCACAGCTCTCCCAAGCCCATATCCGAATTCCCTGGGATAGGTTCCGATATCTTGCTGAGAGGCAGATAATCCCCCCTTTGTCACTGGGGATTGATGCCTGTCTCGAAAAAAAGAACAACTCCATGGCATCAAAGAAAAGCAGTTAGGAATAAATTTGCCACTGCTAACAAGCTTGACTGGGTCAGAGCTTTGTGTGCTGGAACAAAGAGTTTAAGACCCTGGAACATGTTTGGATTGCAGAGGAAATTCCATTCAGTCTCGGGAATGCACTGGATCACTTGAGTTTGTAGATCAGGTCTCGCACTGGACGAAGACCAGACCCTTACAGGGCACCTGCTCTGCTCTGGAGCTGCTTCAACACGATCTGGGCTGTTTTTGAGGTGTCAGTGGCAGACAGAAGACACCAAATTCAGCACAGTGCCAAGGGGAAGACAATTATTCCCAGCTCTGTCACTGGCTCGTTCATCCATGCAGGGCTTCAATCCAACTGGGAGCCCAGTGTGCAGTGGGAGCTGGTAAAAAAGAGTTCCAGGAGACAACTTTGCCACTTGGCAGGGGGGTGAGGAGAGCAGCTCCGTGTCCTGGGGGATGTGGGGGGCTGGAGCTGACGGGCTGTGCTCTGCAGCAGTGACAGGCTCGCTGCACTGCCTGAGCTGCAGAGATTTGTCTGGAGCTGTAAACACATCTGCTCTGGCCTTGCTCAGCGCTCCCTCCCGCTCCCAGTCCGGGAATGTTCATGCCAGGGAGTTCTCAGGAAGCTGTCTCGCTGGGAAAGGCAGGTTGATGTGTGTTTGCTCAGGTTGAGACAGCAAGGAGAATTTCTGTGAGTGTGCCTCGCGGTGCTCAGGAGGCTGTTCCTATTCGGGGTACAAACCATGCCTCTGAATTATTAGACTGTTAAAAACAAGAAGTGCAGCTCAACTTGCAAGACAATAAACAAGAAGAGCCTTGTAGAATAATTTTGAAACTGAGGATCATCACAACCTGTTGTTCACTGGAACAGAGAAGGAAGTTCCCTGGGTGAGATGTTTGTCCATACACTCAGTCCAGCTCCGAGAGCGACAGTGAAACTCTGTGTTCTTCACTTCCCTTCCTGGACTCTGCTGGAAGTGAGCACGAGTGTCAGGTGATTCCATCACACTCACTAAGATGACATTTTATTTTCTTGCCATTTAAACCATCCAGCCACAGCAACTGCGAAGGGAAAAAAACCAACTCTACCAAACCTTTGCTTCCCTCACAGCCCCTCAGTGATTTTCCATGTCTGCGAGTGATGCTTTAATTAATGAAATCCCCTGCCTGGGAGCAGGGTGGGGACCTGTCCCAGAGCCCCAGCACAGCGTGGGGAGCAGGTCGTGAATCCAAAGCAAAGCAACGCAGCCAGGGAGGCTAAAAATACCCAGGACACCTGATTGCTCCACCTGATTGTAGGGAACTGGGAGGAGGAGAGAGACGGGCCCTGCATGCTGAGTGCTCGGGGCTGGTGCAGTCACAGCCTCCTGCCTGGTGTAAAACCTTTGGAAAGGAGAGCAGCGGCTGGAATGTTGAGTTCCTGCAGCAGGATCAGCTCAGAGGCAGCACCTGTGGGACTCCTTCAGCAGCACAAGGGATGAGCTGATCGTGTCTGGTGCAGCAGATCCCTGGATATCCCATGGCACGGAAATACAACATCAGCAACCACTGCACTGCCCCAGACCCGTGCCACTAAAATCACCTCTGTCCAGGGGTGTCAGCAGGAAAAGGTGGAAGAAATGGCACAGATTTGTATCACGAGCTACTTTCAACACCTCCAGTTGCCTAATTTCAGGTCTGTCAGCACAGGCTGTAATTATAATTACAGAATCCCAGACTGGTTTGGGTTAGGAGGGACCTTAAAGCTCATCCCAGCCCCTGCCGTGGGCAGGGACTCTTCCCTAGCCCGGCTTCCACAGGGATGTGCAACTCCTCACACAAGGACCCTGACACCAACTCAGGAGAGCAAAACTCACTTAAAAATCCCTTGGGGACAAGGACAGTTCCAAGGGTTAAAGTCTGCAGGAGCCCCTGCCCAGCTCTGCTTTCATTCCTCTCAGCAGCCTCATATTCCCCGAATTAAGCTCCTCGTATATTTTTCCTCTCTGGGAAGAAGCTTCACAATCTATTCGAGACAGTCAAAATTCTAAAATGCGCGCAGGATCTGTTCTCCCCGAGGCTCTTTTTGAGACAGCTCTTTCTTGACTATCACTCAAGTGAGGAAAACAAACTCGGAAGGCCAAATTCCCGCTGGTGTTTCAGCCGGCCTTGGCACCCCGTGCGCATTCCTCGCGCTCTCTGCTTCCCAAATGACAGGAGCCAGTGTTTGGGCAGGTGCTGGGGGTGGAATTGTATCTAAACTCATCATCTCAGGGTATTTTTGGCAGCATTCTCTTGATAACATTGCAGACAAGGCTCTGCGACAGCACCTCCGGCACTCGGTGTGGGTGTCTGGTAATGCCCCCTCCCACCCTTCTCGCAGTAAAAATAGCACAAGAAATTGTTCTTTTCTCAAACATCTCCCCCCAGAATGTCATTTTCATCCACATCACACATGATTTCGCTGCTTTGTTGATAGGGATTTATTGTGTTAGATTTTATCTGCCTTTAAACACTTCCTAAGTGGGGAGTGAGTAATAAAAATGAGATTACAGGAATTGCTCGGTGGGGAACAGACCAGACCTACAATTTAGCTCACTTGTTCCTGCAAGCTGAGGAACTTCAAACTGATCTGCAAATTGCAAAATAAATTTAGAAACTCACTTTTCTGTCAGTACAAAGCCTGTCCAGCGTGAGGGTGAATGGCAGAATCAAAGTCAATGTAAGGAACTCAGAGCAAGATCAAAAGAGTTACAGATTCCTGTAGCACAGGGGAAATTCTGGAATAAACGTGACTTCAAATGACAGCAAAAATGGGGATCCTGAAGATGCTGTGGGCTGTACTCAGCAGATCAGTCAAGGCTGGGACATTGCCTTGGTGGCCTTGTACAGGACACTCCCTGCACTGCCAGCTCTGTCATCCATCCATCCCGCCATCCATCCATCCATCCATCCATCCATCCATCCATCCATCCATCCATCCATCCATCCATCCATCCATCCATCCATCCATCCCTCCATTCATCCCTCCATCATCCATCCTTCCATCTGTCCATCCGTCCATCCATCCATCCATCCATTGTCCATCCCTCCACCCATCATCCATCCAACAAAAGCAGCTGGAGGAGAGGTGGAATTGCCCCTTTTAACTCCGATTCATCTCTGATCTGGGTGGGTTTTTATGACTCCACCTTCTTCAAACATACTCAAAATGTATTTGCTAAGCTCGACACCGTGGCCTCGTTCTCTGTTTATCTCCTTCTGACACCTCCCTTTGCTTCACCTCCTCAGGCTCAATAAACGCAGATTTCAGACAGAAGATGGGCACAACCCATCTGTGACTTGGGAAAAGCTCCCTGGAAGAATTCAGCTCTCTTTATTCCTTGAGATTCCTGCTCCAACTGATCCCTGTGGCACAAGTTTGGGAAGAAGCTGCGAGGGCGGCAGTGCCTGGCTGAGCGATGCAGCTGTTCCTCCAGCTCTTCTCATCTCCACATCCTTAGTTCTTCCCTCGTTTTTAGTTTTTGCCTTGTGTTTTTGCACTTTTCCTTTGGGAAGAGGAGGAAGCAGCATTGCTGTTCCACAGGTACATTTTGTGCATGAGTGATCCCCACCCCGTTTATTATTAACCTTATAAACCATCTGCATCTTCCTGCAAACCCCAGGAGAAGCTACAGGGGAAAAAACGACTTTGGCTCACGCGGAGCACAAACGCAAAGCCTTAATTAATGAGCGCTGCCCCCACTAATTGCAGAGGAGGAGCCTGTGCTGCTCCGCACCGGGAATTGCAGGGAATTACAGCCCGTGTGTCTCTTTCCTTGATCTGAGCTTGTGTGGGTTTGTACGAGTGGTGGAAATTGTAGAATACGGAATAAAACCCATGGAAGGTATCCCTGCCCACGGCAGGGATTGGAACTGGATGAGCTTCAATGTCCCTTCCAACCCGAACCAGTCTAGGCTTCTGATTATGGAATAATTAAAAGCTGTCAATTCTCAGGCTCAACACGAGATCACCAGTTAATTAAAACATGTAAATTTTCAGGTTCGACACAAGATCACCAATAATTAAAACCTGTAAATTTTCAGGCTCGACACAAGATGACCAGCAATTAAAAGCTGTACATTCTGAGGCTCCTGAAGAGAATTTCTTTGGAACAAACTCCTGGGAAGCTGCCGCCCTTGGGGCTGTGAGACACCAACCCTCACTGCAGCAGTGAGCAGCAATTCCAGCAGTTCCCCGGGACCCGGGCTGGGCATCCACGAGACATCGTGGCTGGAATTTAAAACACACGGCAAACAGGACGAGCAGGTGTTACTGGCTGTGGGAAGCGTGACAAGTATTAACGTGATCAATGTGCCTCCAACCCCTTTCTCGCGGGGAGGATGCCGCCAGCCTGCTGCCCGTCCAGACGGGCTTTGAGGGAAAAAGGTGTTTTTTTCCTGAAATATTCCCTGAGAGCTTCACAAACGCCGGTGCTGGGAGGGGAAAAGACACGAGGAGATAGTGGGACCACAGCAGGATGGGGCGGAGGGGGATGGAGCGGAGGATGGCGAGGCTCCATCCTGCGGTGGATGAGGGGCTCCCAGCGCTCTCCGGGCGCATCCCGGGGGCTCCGGGCACACCCTGAGGGCTCTGGGCACATCCCGGGCTCCGGCTACATCCCGGGGGCTCCGGGCACACCCTGAGGGCTCTGGGCACATCCCGGGCTCCGGGTACATCCCGGGCGCTCCGGCACATGCTGGGGACTCCGAGCATACCCCGGGCTCCGGATGCATCCCAGGCTCTCCAGGCACACCCCGGGGGCTCCGGGCACACCCCGAGGGCTTCGGGCGAGGGCTCCGGGCGGGGTCTCCGGGCACATCCCGGGATCTCCGGGAAGGGGGTCGGACAACATCCCGGGGGCTCCGGGCACATCCCGGGGGCT
>VZTF01008300.1:962816-992819 GCA_013397755.1 Cnemophilus loriae | reverse complement strand
GCTGCCCATCCCGCTGCCCATCCCGCTGCCCATCCCGCTGCCCATCCCGCTCCCCGCCGCCCGCTGCCTCCGCTGCCCCGCCGCGGATCGGCCCTTGCGGGTGCGGGGTCGCAGCCGCGGTCCCAAGGCGCTCGTGGCCCCGGCGCTTTGTGGGGAGCGGGGTTCGGTGGGGGGCTGATGCCGAGGTGGTTTGGGGGTGATCCCGGAGCGTTTCCTTTCTGTCAAAGCGCGGAGATTCCTCTCAGTCCCAGCGAGCGAACCAAAGTGTGCTTTCTTACCCATTGAATTAAGTCAAACAGGAGCTTTGGGAATGCTGTACTAAAAAAAAAATTGCTTTTATACAGGCAGCAGTTGATAATTTAATTTTATGCTTTACTGCAATGAAGGTTATTGTTATTTGTTTTACTCTGTAGGACGCTGGTTTGGGGATGCTCCTTACCCCCTGCCCTGAGGTGCTCTGCTGCTCCTGCATGTCTCTAGTGCCCTGAAAAGGGCAATATTGTATTTAATAGTTATATCTGCTGGAAAACACGAGCTGCTAAGAGGACACTGAGCCCAGGCCTCTGCTCTCCCATTTATTTGCAGAGATTTTCCATGATTTACTTGAGACGTAAGGAAGCTCACACATTCAATACCCAGAACTAATCTGTCATTTACTGCTAAAACATTTGTTTTCATTGTCCATCCAATTATTTTTTCCCATTATTTCTGCATAATAGCGAAAGAAGAATTCCATCCGCGTTCATTAGGCAGCAAACAGGCCAGAAGAAAATCAATCCAGCTCTGTAACGTATTTTATTGTGTCTGTGCTGGTGTTTTTTAAAGCTGTTTTTTATGAATTAGCTTGGTGTGGTTTATGAAATGCACTTGGAGGCCAGGAAGTGAGTTACAAGAAGTAGCTACTAACAGGGAATGAGCAGTGGGAAGTCAGACTGGAGAGGGCTGTTCCTTTCAGAACAGCATGTTGATCACCCTGAGCACAGACGAGTCTTTCCTTTGCAGTCCTTTGTCTTGTTATTTCTGCAGCCTTGCATGGTAACAAACTGGGATCATCTTGGCTACAAATCCAGTAATCCTGTTAGGATTTCCTGGTGCTGAACCACGGCTGTTTGCTTAACCTTTATGGCTTTAATTCATGGAGAAATATTTTGAGTTTATGGTGTAAAGCTGACTGGGTGTTTCGGGGGGGCTTAAATTCTTGTATTTTTCTGTCTTGCTTCATGAGCACTGTATTAGAAGTTGAATGAATGGAGTTCAACAGGTGCTTAGGTGGTTCCTCCATCAAAGCTGGGCTTGGAGGAATTTCTCCATGGAAAGGGAGGTCAGGCCTTGGCAGGGGCTGCCAGGGAGGTTTGGAGTGCCCATCCCTGGAGGTGTCCCAGGAACAGCTGGACGTGGGCTGGGTGCCAAGGTGGGAATTGGGCACAGCCTGGACTCAGTGATCCCGGAGGGCTTTTCCAGCCTCAGCAGTTCTGGAGTTCTGTGGTGTTTTCACCCTGTGTTCCTGCTGCAGGTGGAAAATGTGAAGCTGCTGGATCGCTACGCCAACAGGAAGGCAGCGAGCGGGACCCTGTACCTGACAGCCACCCACCTGATCTACGTGGATGCCTCTGCTGAAGTCAGGAAGGAAACATGGGTATGGTGGGCTGGGAACACACCTGGAAAAGCTGCTTTGGGTCACAGAATGGGTTGGATGGGGAGGGACTTGGATCATCCCATTCCACCCCTGCCATGGACAGGGACACCTCCCACCATCCCAGGCTGCTCCAGCCTGGCCTTGGACACTTCCAGGGATCCAGGGGCAGCCACAGCTTCTCTGGGCACCCTGTGCCAGGGCCTCCACACCCTCCCAGCCAGGAATTCCTTCCCAACATCCCATCTATCCCTGCCCTCTGGCAGTGGGAAGCCATTCCCCCTTGTCCTGGAACGTAATGCTCTCATTTCCAGAATAAACAGGTTTGGGAATTCTGAAGCTCCAGTGGTCTTTTATAGCATTTTGATACCAAATGCTTCCCAGGAACAGCTGGGTCGGAAGGAAATGAGCACAGTGGTGACCTCACTTGATGGAGTTCACGCATGGAATTAGTGTCAGTTCAAGGGATGTAAGAAACTTGTGTAATTTCCTATCCCAAACTCAACATACAAGACCACTAAACGTGGATTTGCAGCTTTTAGAAGTGCAGAATTGGCACTGAGATGAGCCTACTTTGTGAGTTCTAGGGTAAAATGGGAATGACAAGAACGTGTTTCGTATGGGTGTGGAAGGAAAGCAAAGTGCACCAGGTAAACTGAGCTGCACGTCTGCTTCTGAAAGTAATTTCTGTACATCTGTGGTTTTTCAGTCCTGCTTTAGTTCTCTGGGTTTTGGGTGCAGTTCATGTTTGATAAATGCCACAAATAAGCTCATTTTCTGCTGCTCCTTAGCTGCAGGAAGCATAAACAGCTGATTGTATTACAAAGGTTTCACATCTGCTTGCACGGCTCAGAGCTTTAGCAGTGACAAATGATGTTTATTCTCTGTTCTCCAGATCCTGCACCACCACATCTCCAGCGTGGAGAAGCTGCCCCTGACCATGGCCGGGTACCCCCTGCTCATCCACTGCAAGAACTTCCACGTGGCTCACTTTGTGATTGGGCAGGAGAGGGACTGCCACGACGTGTTCACCTCCCTGCTCAAGCTCTCCCAGCCAGGTGCTGGGGTTGGGAATCTGTCCTGGGAATGTCTGGAATGCTCTGAGCCCAGCCCTGGGAGAGCTGTGCTGCCCCACGGTTGGGTTGGGGAGGGAGGCTGTGGGATCAGAATCAGCTTCCACCACCAAGGACAGTGGCGGGGCTCAGGGAACTGAGCTCTGTGGGGCAGCACATTTGCTTCCAAACTAAACACAGTCTTGGGAGCCAACAAGAAAGGTGGACAGAGACTGTTTACAGGAGTGTGGAGTGACAGGACAAGGGGGAATGGATTCACACGGAGAGAGAGCAGGGTCAGATGGGATATTGGGAAGGAATCCTTCCCTGGGAGGGTGGGGAGGCCCTGGCACAGGGTGCCCAGAGAAGCTGTGGCTGCCCCTGAAGGTGTCCCAGGCCGGGCTGGATGGGGCTTGGAGCACCTTGGGATGGTGGGAGGTGTCCCTGTCCATGGCAGGGGCGGAATGGGATGAGCTGTTCCAACCCCAGCCTCTCTGTGATTCTGTGACTCTGTGGCAGTGGGAAGGACGTGGGCTCGCATGAGGAACTTCTGGAGAGCTGTGCAAAGTTCATACCCCCAACCTGGCCACCGTCAGTCCCTTGTGTCACCCAGCTGTGGGCTGTGTGCAGTTCTGCCCTTTGCAGCTGATCCAGGCATTCCCAGAATTCCGGAATCCCACAAATTGGCATCTTTGCTCTGTTTCCAGCAGTGTGTTTAGGCTGCTCTGCAGTGTTTGCTCCATTGTGAAAGCCTGTGCTTCACCCTGCCCTGACTTGGAGTCACTCCTGGAGTGAGCCAAACAAAGCCTGGGCTCTCTTCTAGCTCCAGCTTTTTATTCCAGCATGGATGAATTTTCAGGCTCTTCTTGCAGGACAGCATTCCACTGAGTTCCCACCTGGCTTCTGCCTGTGGCAGCCTCTGCTTTTTGGGTGCTAGAACCAGTATTTGGAGTTGTGTTATTACAAGGATGGCATTTGTAGCTGCAATTTGTGATGGTGTCACCAGGCTGAGGGAGGGGACTCGATGGCACCAGGCAGCTTCTTGCTGGCCTTCACACAGGGCTGGGCTGGAAATCCTGTAGGAGAAATGGGCTTTGCTGAATTTGGATTTTTTTTTAAATTTATATTACGGCTTGTGTCTATTCTCAGCATCCCCCTTGTGCTCTTTGAAGTTTTCTTAGTTCTGAAGTTCTGCCTCTGATGCTGTGGCTGCCTGGTTTGTGGTGTTATGTTTAAAAGCTGTCACTGCTCTTTGAGGTTTGAAAATTCGAGGTTTGGGGAGTGCCTGAAGCGTGGGAGGTGTCACTGCAGGGACTCACACCAGTTTCCTTTGTTCTCTGCTTAACTGTGTAAATGCTGTAGCTCTTTTCTTCTACTTCTGGATTTTAACAGTGCTTTTTTTTTATTGTTTTATGATGTCTCTGAGTGTGCTCCCTTCACGGGTTTTTGGCAGAGCACATCATTACTGATGGTTTGCACACATGTGATGGACAGCTCTGGGTTACCTGCCCAGTAACCAGCTGCTTTGTCAGCCTCTGACAGGTTTCCCTCTGTCTCTGGAGCTGCCCTGGCAATCAGCTGGATGAGTTATTGGTTGGGTTTGCATTTTGTGAGGAGAGGGAAGGAGATTGGGATGGTGAATGGGGGTTTGTCAGAGCCAGCCTGAAGCCTTTGTTGGCTGTGAGTAATTTCCAGACATCCCTCAAGTTTTCCAGTCTCAGGATTTGTTGTTGAGCAATGACCTTACAGGTGTGCAGGAGCTCCTGTATGAACTCTCCACAGAAAACAGATCTTTTAATCCACGTTTTCATGTGGGGATTGATGGTCATGATATAAATCCCATCTAACATGCTTACTGCAGAGTTCAGGAGGAAATAATTTGTTTAGGAGAAATTACTTCTTCCAGCCTGGGCTAAAACACTTTGTTGGAATTAATGCGTCTCCCTGCATTTGGGAACTGAGTCCTGAAAATTCCTGAGGATTCCAGGATGAATTGTCAGCACTTGGTACTACCCCAAACCAGACCCTATAAACCCTATATACCCCCCAACCAAAACCCTATAAAAGGCTGAGAAGTTTTAAATACTTCGAATACTCCTCTGTAGCACTCAGTTATTGATTTCCAGTAGTTTTGGCCTCCCTGGATGTCTTTGCATCTCTAACTTGTTGATTTTTTTCTTTCTCCTTCCCAGTGAAACCCGAAGAACTTTATGCTTTCTCTTACAACCCCAAAATGTCCAAAGAGAGCCGGGAAATGGGATGGAAACTGATTGATTTGAAACTGGATTACCAGCGCATGGGAATTCCCAACGACTACTGGGAAATAACGGATATTAACAAGGACTACGAGGTAATTCCTGCCCAAAGGAGCCATTTCATGCACTATCTCCTTGTTGTTATTAATGACAGCCCTGCTGCTGCCTCTGGGGAGGAAGGAGCTGGCTTGGTTTGAGTGCAAGCACATCATCCTGATGAGGAGTTGCAGATAATGATGCTCCAGGAGAGCTGCAGAGTCACCTCGTTGTGCTTTGATCCCCCTGGCAAGGGAGCAGAGCCTTGTTTTCCTGCAGAAATGTCAACCCATCTGTTAGGCAAAGCCTCAAGTACCCTGAGCTGCTTTTGGCATTTCCAGAGCCTGTCCCATCTGGCTGGTGACAGATGTGGAGGAGAGAAGGAAATGGCAGCACTTTGGGTTGGGGAGGAATGAGGCAGAGTGGAGAAGAACTAAGGAAGGAAGGAAGGAAGGAAAAAACAGCAGTGGAAAACAGACCTTTTTTGCTTTCTCAGTTGGATCTTCTGATATCTAAGGGCTCTCTGTCATTCCAGTCTGAACTGCCTGCTGCTGCTATTTTCCCTGAAAGGGCAACTTGGATCTAAACAACATTAAACAAAAGCATTTGTCAGCAAGCTTGTTCAAAATCCTGCTCCACATTATTTCCCTTTTTATTTCCTCTGAGGCTGTGTGCAGTCAGACCTGGCTGTTGAAAAGCCAGAGCAAGCACCTCCAAGGAAGACAGCAAAATATTCATAATCCTGGATCCCTTCCCCTGGTAACTTTCTTCACTTTGGGCTTTGGGTTGGAGAGATCCAAGCCTGTGCTGTCAGAGGTGACTGCTGGTTTTACCTGCCTGAACTGAGATCTGGTGTGAGAGGTGCTGTTTCCAGCAGCTGCTGAGGGCACCTGGACGTGGCCATCCCAAATCATGAATCACTCTGAGGCTTTGCTTGCTGCACTGGAACTCTCAGGTGCTTTAGAGTTTCTTCAGGGTTTCCAGCTTGTGTTTTAGAATTGTCAAGCCTGATGTAAAGCCCAGCTTGGAGAGCAGCTTATCTGGGAAGTCCACGCTGCAAAGGCTGTGCTTGTTTGGGAGAAAGGATGAAGCTGCTCTCTGAAGATTCCACCTGAGTGCTGGAGGTGCCTTTTGAGTTGCATAAGATTTAGAGAGAACTTTTTAAATAGAGTTGTTCCTAATTTCTCGTTTTGTGGGAAGGAGTTCTTGGCTGTGAGGGTGCTGAAGCCCTGGAACAGAATTCCCAGAGAAGCTGTGGCTGCCCCTGGATCCCTGGCAGTGGCCCAGGCCAGGCTGGACGGGGCTTGAAGCAACCTGGGACAGTGGAAGGTGTCATGGCAGGGGTGGGACTGGATGGGCTTTAAGGTCCCTCCCAACCCAGTTCTGTGAATCTAAATTAGAAACTTTCCGAAAATTTCTGGATTTAAAGAACTCCCTTTTAATCTGCATTGTGCAGTTTTTCGGTTCAGAGTTGATTATTTCCTGCATTGTTTTCCTGAATCCCTCATAACCTAATAAGCTAAAGACGAATTTTTCATGAATTTTGAAGTGCTCGGGAGCAATATCTGGCTTTTTTTCTCTGTTCTCCCTCAGGTTTGCAGCACGTACCCTCCTGAGCTCGTGGTGCCGCGAGCTGCCACCAAGGCCGTGCTGATGGGAAGTTCAAGGTTCAGGAGCCGAGGGCGGATTCCGGTGCTGTCGTACTTATACAAGGAAAACAATGTTAGTGCTTCACTGCCTGCTGCCTTGAGGGGGGATGAGGGTTCCCCTTTTTGTCCAGTTCCCTTCTAATTAAAGGAAGAAATAAGATAATTATTAGATTTGAGGCCTTTGAGAACTGTGCTTCTCTTAATGGCTTTCATTCTGAGTCACGGAATGAGCTAAAGGCAAACACTTGGAATGCATCCAGGGCTCTGCCAACAGCACACACTTCCCAAGCTTCCTGGTGGGAATTTTTTCTTAATCAGCTTTCAGCAATTCCTTCTGATGTGGGGATTTTTAATCTCCTCTTTAGCTATACTGGATAATGTTTTATCAAGTTATATGTTGACTTGGCTGGATTTTCTTAGTATTGAAGAGGAGGAACCAGCCTGAAATAAATCCCCACTAGTTCAGAATAAGTGAAGGTTTCATTTTTTTTTTCCACTGAAGACCAGAATGTAAATTTGTAACTTTGCTGCCTCAGCAGTGTTTCAGATGCTGATGTTAGGAAAATTCTGTCACAGCCAAATTGTTGTTTTCCTGAGGAAGCGTGCCTTGACCTGGGCACTGCCTGGAGTTGTGCTGGAAACTAATGAAATTTCCTTAAAACACACCCAGTGCTGCTCTGAGGGTGCAACAGCAACAACTGATAAAGAGAACTCAAAAGAATGGTTTGGAAATAGAAACCAAATGGAAAACATGAGAAATTTCTGCTTTCCAGTACCTTCAGGAGGCTCATGGAAAGGAGGCAGAGGGACTTTTATATGGGCATTGTGACAGGGCAAGGGGGGATGGTTTTAAACTGCCAGAGGGCAGGGCTGGATGGGATATTGGGAAGGAATTGTTCCCTGGGAGGATGGGGAGGCCCTGGCACAGAGAAGCTGTGGTTGCCCCATCCCTGGGAGTGTCCCAGGCCAGGCTGGAGCACCCTGGGATGGGGGAAGGTGTCCCTGCCCATGGCAGGGGGTGGAACGAGATACTTTTAAAGTCTCTTCCGCCCAGCCATTGTGGGATTCCATGGACTGCTGCCACCTGGGGCAGTGACCATCAGGCAGAGCAGTTTGAGCCTCCTCATCCTCGCCACTCCAAGCTGTCACTTTGTGAAACGGCCCAGTGGCGTTGCCGCGCGTCCAGCCAGGCAGCAGCTTGTCCGAAGGAGCAGGCAGGACAGCGAAGCCGTGCCTCCGAGGGGCTCGGGGCAGGAGGAGGGGCCGGGGAGCAGGCTGACACTGTGTGCGTGTGTTGCAGGCCGCCCTGTGCCGCTGCAGCCAGCCCCTGGCCGGGTTCAGCGCGCGCTGCCTGGAGGACGAGCAGATGCTCCAGGCCATCCGAGAGGCCAACCCCGGCTGCCCCTTCATGTATGTTGTAGACACAAGGCCAAAGGTACCTCCACGGGCTCGGGGCTGCTTTGAAATGTCTTGTCTGAAGGAGCAGTGCTGTTTGCAGTTCGTTCTGGGTCGGTCCTGCAGCAGCGGCGCGGGCACAGGCTCCTGGTTCAGGGTGTACGACTGGAATGTGAGGTGCTCCTAAGGATTTGCCCTCCTGGAGTATCCTGGTTGAGGTTTGTGTTCAGGATGACCTGATGGAACTGGCAGCTGTGAACCTGGCTGGGACCCTGAGGCATTTTCTTGCAGAGTCCTAAAGGATAAAGGAGAAAACTGGAAGTGGAGTTGGAGAGAAGCCTCGGGGTTCAGTTCCACGAGGCTGAAGTGCTTTTATTGGCAGATCTGGGAGGAAGTGAGACTGGGTGAAACAATCCCTCCCTTTTTTTTTTTTTTTTTTTTCATTTTAAAAATAACACTCATGATGTTCTCAACTCAGTCCCACTATTTGGGGCTAGAACTTGAGAGCTGAGGGTTTATTTGAGAGGAAGTATTTGCAAAATGAAATTTTTAATGACTGTCATCTTGAGGAACTGAGTTTAGAAACCAATTCCAATGGTTCTCTTGCAAGCATATGGATTAGGAGTGTTGCTAGAAGCCAATTAGAACACAAGGGTTTTCATAGCACACAATTATTTAAATGCAAAGATTTAAAAGTGCTCTGATTATTTGAAAATGGAGCTTTCTGAGAACTTGCTTCACTGTTCAGATCTTGCAGTTATTTTATAGAAACCACAAATTTAGTTAAACTATGGCAAGGGCAAGAAATAAAAAGTCTTTTTGGGGAAAATAGGGAGCGTTTCACATGTCGTTGCAGTGTGTATTTTGGCTTTCAGTGTGGCATTTCCTAGAGATCCCCCGTTCTGTGATGAAATGTGCATTTCTTTTGGTACAGACAGCTGCCAGTGGCAGAGATGTGCCACTGACATCCGTCACTGGTGGCAATTTCGTGCTGAAGCATTTGGTGACAGGGAGAGAATTTATAATTGGTGACACTTCTCCTTCTGTCCCACCCACCCAGCATGTCCCACTCTGGCAGAACTGAAGCACTGGGGTTATTTTACAGTTCTAAAGGTGTCTGCACTGTATCTGACTCTCCTCTCTCAAAATCTGCCCAAACTGACAACGGGGGGTTGAGCTGCTCTGTTTCCTGTCCCCACCAAAGATGTCCTGGCAGCTCTTGAACTGGTTTGGGGGATTGTTAGAGCAACTGGCTTCTTTTCTACTTCCTTCCTGCACTTGCTGTGTTCTTTCTGCTCAACTTGAATGTTTCTGTGTTTCCCTCAGGTGGCTTGATTTCCTCTGTGCATGTTTGTCTGTGAAAATTGGGAATTCCCTTCCTATTTCTATACCACCCTGTCAAAATTGGCTTTCCTAGTTTTGCTTTCCTGTGCCTCTCTCTGAATTTCCTTCACAGTCAGGGCAGGCTCAGTGTCTCTGATGACAGCAGAAATTGGGGGTTGATACTACCCTAAGCAGGGTCTTAATGAGCCTCTGCCTAATGAACTGCAGTAATTTGAATGAAACAGCTGAAAGAACTGTCTGGGAGGTGGGGAAGCACAGCTGAGGAACAGCTTTGTCCAGTATGTTTTCTGGGAGATTTAAACAAAAAAAAAAGGGCTTGCAAAACAACCTCTCTGAATTTTGTTGTGATTTTCTCTTTCTTTTCTTTTCTGTGCCCTTGAATTTGCCAGTTGAATGCCATGGCCAACAGAGCTGCTGGGAAGGGCTATGAGAATGAAGACAATTATGAAAACATTCGTTTTAAATTCATTGGCATAGAGAACATCCATGTGATGAGGAGCAGCCTGCAGAAACTGCTGGAAGGTGGGTACAGCCCTGGGAGGGGTTTGTTTTTCTTGCCCCTCTGGACAGAACCTTCTGCTGAATATCCAGATGTTCCATGCACAGATGTGTTCTGATGGAAGCAAAGTCAGCATCTTGCTTTGTTTGCAGCATTCAAGTGGCTGAAAGTGTGAATGCTGTCAAAATGCTTTCCCGCTTGACATTTTATTTGTTCTTGTGCTTGGTTTTGTAGTGGTTCAAAAAGAGCAACTAATACTCAAAACACTCCTTAATGAGTGTGCCAAATCAATAGAAAAAGGGTAGAGAAATATTACATTTTACAGCTAAGACAGTCTCATGGTTGATTCCTGACTTACTGAAAGAAAACCAACAGAGGCTGTTCAGAAATAGTTTTTGGGGTTTGCTATATTTGGAGTATTAACAATATTTCTGAGTTGAAATACAGTTTTGGCATGATCTTCCAAAGACTTAAATCTCATACATGCTTTGTTCCAACTTTTCGTTTATTTCTGCTTTCCTTTAACTAAACTTCTTTAAAATGTATTAAATGAATGTTTTAAAACATAAATGTATTAAAATGCAGAGTAATTAAGCTCATTGTGATCACAGGGAAAAATGCAAAGCAGGGCAAAAGAACCGCCTGAGCTTTGGAGACCAAGAGGGGAATCAAGCCCAGAGTTTCACCGATAGAATTTTGGAGAATTTCCATAAAGGTGGTGGCAGAGCTTGGCTCAGCCCAGACTCTGCTCCCTGCTTTCCAGCACTGCTGCCATTCCTTGTGGAATGGGGCAGAGGAGATGCTGCAGATCCTTCTGCTTGGTGCCTGTGCTTCCTTTTCTACCATGCAATTCACCCAAAATAGGAGTTTCACATTTTAGTAACCACCATAATGCTCCTCTTGTTTCAAAACAGTTGGGTAATTGATGCTCCCAGGTGGCCCTGCAGGATCCGTGGGGACCTTGGACAAAAATGGGGCTGTTCCCACCCAAAAGAGTGGCCCGATCACAACTCTGAGTCCTCAGCTGCCTCTTCCTGGCAGATTTATTTTGTGGTAGGAGAAGAGGCAGAATAAAAACTTGTTTGCTCCCATGTTCTTCTCCAGCAGTGATAAAATCTCCTTCTCTGGGGCTTATGGACTGTTCTGAACTTTATTACTCCCAGTATTTTCTGTGCTGGGTTTCATTAGAGCGGCTGAGTTGCCTTCAAGGTTAGATTTGTTATTTCTGTCTCTAAATTAGAGAGAAATAACTTCCAGTCTTTGGGAAGTGAGTGAGTGGTTGTAGATGTGACGGTGATTTAGAGTGAAGTACCAGCTCACTGCTGGAAAAACCACAGCTGAATAAAGAATGAGTTACCCTTTAAACAAAGAGCAGGAGGAGATTCCCAGAGCCTCAAATTCTCACAGAACCAGCGATTTTTTAGTTCTGAATTTTAGATATCCCACCATTAGTGTGTCCTTTAGACGGGATATTGCTGCAAGCACTTCAAACTTCCGGAGGGATAGTGAGGACGTGCAGGAGATGCTGTTCTGATTCTCTGTGTCTGCTCCCAGTGTGTGAGATGAAATCCCCCTCCATGAGCGATTTCCTGACGGGGCTGGAGAACTCGGGCTGGCTGCGGCACATCAAGGCTGTGATGGATGCAGGTGTCTTCCTGGCCAAGGTAAAGCTGCTCTCCAGCTGCATTCCAAAATGCCTCCTGCGTGTGTGGTAGGGGCTGCTGCAAGGCTGGGAAGGTGACTCTGGGGAGAAGGTGTTGTTCAGCTCTCCAAAAATGTTGGAGAACATAAATGGGTCGAGCAGCTGCTGGGTCAATACAGGTCCTGTGTCCTGTATTGTAACAGGGCTTAATTAGAGCTCATTTGAAACATAAAATCACAAAATGTGGATAAATGACCTTTATAAACCTTTCTATATAGCACTGAAAACAACTCCTAACCCTGTGCTTGTTACTCATCCACTGCTCTGCTGTAATTGAGGAGTTGTTTATTCTCTCCTGGTTTTGTGTGAGGTTCACGCTGTAATTTTGATTATTCGACACAGCCCTCATTTCTGCAGAGCTGGTGGCTTTGCAGGTCAGGCAGAAGGAAGGAAGTCACTGAGGAGCAGTAAAGGGTGTGCAGGAAGTGTGTGGTAAGAGGAGTGAGCAGTAAATGTTGGTTTTCTCTCACAGTTTGACCATATCACAAGAAAGAAACTCTTTCATGTTTCTCTCCTGCCCTGAGGGCCAAAAGGTGATGGGATGGGGGGAAGTTGGGATCAACTCTTCTAATTTATCTTGAAGTTCTAATCCCTGGGTGTCCAACTATTATTTTTTACTCATCCACCAATTTTTTTCCTCAGAGGAAGAGCCTGGGAACCCTTGGCCTTCCAGAGATCACAGGGGCTGTGTTTTTACCGGCCTGCTGCAGCACTTTGTTCTAGCTGGGGCTTCTCTTGATGCAGCGGTGCATTTCCACGGGCCAGGGGAGAGATGACCACCGTTCCCCCGGGGTTTTGGGGTGATGCAGATGGGGGACAGCGTTTCCCTGAGCTCTGTGTGTGTCCTTGGCAGGCTGTGAGGGAGGACAGGGCCAGCGTGCTGGTGCACTGCTCCGACGGCTGGGACCGCACGGCCCAGGTCTGCTCCCTGGCCGGCCTCCTCCTGGACCCCTTCTACAGGACCTTCAAAGGCTTCATGGTAAGGACACGCTGCAATTCCAGCGCCAGCAGGCCCCGAGGAAGTGGCTCAGGCCATCTCCTGGGCCAGGCATAGCTGACCTGCATAAAGCAGCTTCGATTCTGCAACGAGCTGGAATTGCTGCGAGCAGCACGGCAGCAGCTGATTGGCAATTCCCAAATCCGTGTTTCCTGACACGAGCTGGAATTGCCGGCAATTCCCAAATCCATGTTTCCTGCAACATCTACGTGGGAGCCACTAATGAGAGATCTCAGCAAGGGATGCAGCTCTGGCAGCAATCCACCAAAAAGTGCTGGAGGAATTTGTCCTGCAGGTCTCTTATCTGGTGGGATCTGAAATTGGGTGAACTCAGTCCCGTCCCCTGTCCCTCAGTCAAATCTGCATCACTTCACACCTCTTTTGGAGCCATTTCACTTTAATTTGGCTGTTTGCTTCTAGTGCAGGCTTCTTAATTTGCAGCCATCCCTGTGTGAATTCAGGGCAGTCTGAGATGCTTCCCAGTCATCTCCTGTTAAATACCTGAAGAGCTCCTTGTAAGAATCCCTGAAATCAGAACAACGCAGACTTTGCCTTTTCCAGTGCCAGGACTGTTTCCTTGCATTCCATGCTGCTTTTATTGTTTCTAATTTTGTTTCTGGATTATACTGCAGCCCCTTCACAGTTAAAATTCCATCAGCATGTGAAACATCTGCCCGGGCTTTGTCTCTGAACAACTCTGCACGAGCTGAGGACAGGATTTAGCTTAGGAGCAGTGACACAGACACATCCTTGCCTGTCCTCATGGTTTGTAGGCACAAGCCCCCTGACAGGGGTTATTCCTAAATGAATTCATCAGCAAGGAATGGGAAAATTCAAAAAGCAATTTACATGGAGTTTTCTGAGAACTCTGTTGTGAGTTTCTGCCTTCCTCTTAATCTGGATGATGATAGCAGGGATTATCTGTAGATATCATCCAGCAAAGTGATAATGGATGCAGCATCAGTCATGTGAGACATCTGCTTCTTTATTAAATAAATATAGGGATCTGTTTAAAAGAAAAAATGCCTCAGAGTTGTTCTGATTTCATCCTGAACTCCTCATTACACAGCTGTACTAAATAGATTTCTTTTTGTCTGTTAAACGTTTGTTGAACTCCAGTTGCTGATTTCTTTTGCTGAATATCACAACGCTCTTTGCCAAATGAAATAGCACAGTGTAATATTAAGCTGTTAATTTTTGGAGCTCAATATCTTTATATATTATGATTTTAACAACTTAGAAACTCCCTCAAAATGATAGTTTTGAAATGAGGTCTGATTCCAACAGAGCCATTGCCTTGGTAACTGGATAATCTATAAATCACAGTTCCTGTTCCCATTGATTTCTGGGGGTATATTTATAACAATAGGGTCAGCAGGTTGTCAGGTTTTTAGGCTTTAACATCAAAGGCTTCATTTTGCTTTTTTAACCAAATTAATGCTCTTTTCTTAATCCCCATGTTGAACCTGCAGGTCCTGATAGAAAAGGAGTGGATTGCAATGGGCCACAAGTTCTCCCACAGGTGAGAGGGGCACGTTCCCCTGGGGGGAGTGAAACCAAAACTGTCTGCAGGTCTAGGGGGTCCTGTGAAAAACTGAAATGAAAAGGAGAAAACATTGGGAAAATATTGGCATTGGCATTAAAAGAAAAAATGCCACACAGTTCTGATTTCATCCTGAACTCCTCATTACACAGCTGTACTTCATATATTTCTTTTTGTCTGTTAAACATTTGTTGAACTGCAGTTGCTGATTTCTTTTGCTGAACATCACAGCTCTCTTTTCCAAATGAAATAGCCCAGTGTAAAACCAGCATAGTGACACAGAGCCAGTGCCTGCTAAGGCTGTTTTTTCATCACTGTGTTTTTATTGCTTTACAAAATCATGGTTGGAATTCTGGGTGTTTTCCCACCTGCAAAATTCTATTATTTGAGGAGTGCTACTCGTGGAATCACAGAATCATGAAGGCTGGGGAAGAGTTCCGAGATCATAAAGCTCAACCAGCACCCAGCAGCAGCACTAACCCATGTCCCCAAGTGCCACATCCACACGTTCCCTGAACGCTTCAGGGATGGTGACCCCGCTCTGGGCAGCCTGTCCCGTCCATAATGCTCCAAGCAGCCCTGTTCATTCTCCTGCAGCCTCTCCTGGAACAAGAGCTCAGCCACTTTCTCAGGACTTTCCCAAGTTCAAAGCATAAACTTGACCTGGAAGCAAACTAACGGCGAGGGGACATTTTGTGGTGGGTGGCAGAGGATTTATCCTGGGTTTTGTACCTCTCTAGGTGTGGCCACCTGGATGGGGACCCCAAAGAGGTGTCCCCTGTGTTCACCCAGTTTGTGGAGTGTGTGTGGCAGCTGATGCAGCAGTTCCCCTGCTCCTTCGAGTTCAACGAGCGTTTCCTGCTCGAGCTCCACGACCACGTTTATTCCTGCCAGTTTGGCAACTTCCTGGGCACCTGCCACAAGGAGAGGGAGGAACTCAGGTGAGCTGGGGCTTCCTGGAGCCACCAGGCCACAAATCCCTTGGAATGTCTGAAAAAGGGGCAGGATGGGTGTGTTTTGTGGAACTGGAGATTGTAGAACACAAGCATCTATCAAGACAATGTTACCCTTAAGTGTGAGAAAAGAATATGAATTCTATCCCGAAAAAGATGTTTTAGTTTGGATAACAATAATAACTGCTGGACAGGATGGTGTCCATTTTAATGTCCTGTGCTTATGAAATCAATCAGATCCAGCATAAAAACGATTCCTAACTCCCTTAATCTAATTCCACTCCCAACAGCTGCAGTTATTAATCCACTTGCTGCTTTTTTTAGTGATCAGATGTTCTTTGTACTTGCCAGAATCTTTGAGAAGACCCATTCCCTGTGGCCTTTCCTCTTACAGAGGAAGCAGGAGTTGAGAAATCCTTTGTACAGAGGGTTTACAGCTTACAAAGAGCTTCAACCAAACACTCTACCTTTCAGTTTCCAGTAAGTGGCTCAGCTGAGGAGGGGAAGGAGGGGGACATTTCTTTCACAGATAACTCAGGTTTAATCAAATAAATTTGCACTGATTAGCTTGGCTTGTTTTACTTTCCCCCTCCATTCCTCAGGTGTAAACTAAGAGGAGCAGTGCAAAGGTGAAATAAATTCAGACGCTGTAATTTAAAATAATATTTTTAATTTTGTGTTGAGAAAAGAGGGTGGGGAAAAGCAAGGAAAAGCAGAACTTCAGACAGAACCACACACACCCCCTGACTGCTTCCTCTGTCACATTTAATGTCTGAAAAAGTTCCTCTTTTCCTCCTTTTTAATGGACATTAAGGAAGTCCTTCAAGCAGGAATTTCAGTGCCCAGGTCAGGGTTTTTCCCAGAGCAGGCTCTGGTTGCCAGGTCTGTTTGCTTGCCCAGGGTGTCACAACAGATCTGGGGAGTTTTGCTTTATTTCTGCCTCACTCCTGGGCCCTGCTGAGAGAGAGGGGGATGAAAATGGGATTTTAAGGACTGTGTGTGCAAATAAAAGTTGGGAGGTTGGGCAAACCAAGGAGTGAAAGATTAACTGCCCAAGCTTCCAGTAAATCTGCTATTAAACAAAAGGTATTTTCCTCCTATTCTAATACTTACTGCCAGGTTTTTTAACTTCTCTTAAAGTTGCCAGTTGCTCCTGAATTTTATAGTCCAGGGTTGTGGCAGGTTTTAAAATGAATTACTGATCTCAGTTTATTGAAAATCTTAACCAGCATCTATTTGTTGGCAATACTGCCCGGCTGAGCCCCTAATTCCCATTTTTCCCCTGTTTTTGAGGTTCTGGTGTGGGATGTACAATCGCTTTGACAAGGGCATGCACCCGAAGCAGTGTGTGCTGGATCAGCTGCTGAGCTGCCTGAGCCAGAAGGGGACACTGGAGGACAGCGCATCTGAGCTGCAAAACGTGAGGCACAAGGGGCTGCAAATCCCCTGGGGGCTTTGGAAAGTGTAACTGGGATTAAATATTGGCATTGGAGGGTTGGTCCAGCCAGCTGGGTAAAAATGAGGGGTTCAGTGACAAAGCTCTGTGTGTTAAAAACCCCAAAATACCCCCAAACAAGCTAAAATACAGTATTTAAAATACACCAGTGAGAAGCATATCAGTGTCCTTTGCTGGGGTAATGGGAATGCTGGAAACATCAGCTTTATTAATTAAACACTGATGTTTGTGTTGGACATGTGAGGATCTGTGTCCAGGTATTCCTGGTGTTTATACTGGACATGGCAGGATCTGTGCCCAGGTATTCCTGATGTTTATACTGGACATGGCAGGATCTGTGTCCAGGTGTTCCTTATTTTTCTGTCAGACATGGCAGGATCTGTGTCCAGGTATTCCTGGTGTTTATATTGGACATGGGAGAATCTGTGCCCAGGTGTTTCTGATGTTTGTGTCAGACATGTGAGGATCTGTGTCCAGGTATTCCTGGTGTTTATACTGGACATGGCAGGATCTGTGTCCAGGTATCTCTGATTTTTCTGTCAGACATGGCAGGATCTGTGTCCAGGTGTTTCTGATGTTTAGACCAGACATGGCAGGATCTGTGTCCAGGTATCTCTGATTTTTCTATTAGACATGGCAGGATCTGTGTCCAGGTATTCCTGGTGTTTATATTGGACATGGGAGAATCTGTGCCCAGGTGTTTCTGATGTTTGTGTCAGACATGTGAGGATCTGTGTCCAGGTATTCCTGGTGTTTATACTGGACATGGCAGGATCTGTGTCCAGGTATCTCTGATTTTTCTGTCAGACATGGCAGGATCTGTGTCCAGGTGTTTCTGATGTTTAGACCAGACATGGCAGGATCTGTGTCCAGGTATCTCTGATTTTTCTGGCAGACATGGCAGGATCTGTGTCCAGATGTTTCTGATGTTTGTGTCAGGCATTTGAGGATCTGTGTCCAGCTACTTCAGTGCTGGCTTGCAGAGCTGGAAAACAGGCAGTGCCACAGGGCTGTTGTGTTGCCACTTGGTTTCTGTCCATCTCTGGGTGTTAATTATTTGTTTTGATGCCTTTTTCTTTGTGCAGAAACTGCCTTTCCTCGACGGCCCCTTGCCCAGCGAAGGCTGCTGCTCACCCAAGGCAGGAGCTGCTGCTGCCAAAGCCCCACCTCCTCCCGAGGGCCGTGCAGAGGGAGCAGCCCCTGGGCTGAGCAACGGCCCCTCCCTGGGGCACCAGCAGCACCAGCAGAGCCCAGCCCGGCCCCGCGATCTCGGAGCCTCCACGGAGGATGGGCAGGCTCAGCACCAGGGATGAGCTCTGGGAGCTGCTGGGCGAAGCTCTGGGGAGCTGGTGCAGCCCCCATTTGCAGCTGAGTGTGAGTAGGGGTGAGCAGGGCTGGGGGAGCAGCTGCCTTGGGCTGCATCTCCTGCAGCTCAGGTGCTGCAGAGCTGCCAGGAGGCTGCCTGGCATTGCTGGGAACTCGGCTTTCAGTGGGAACACGTGCATTTCTGAGGGTTAGGGCTGCCTGCCAGCACTGCTCTTGGAGGCTGGAAGAAGTCCTGGCCGGTTCCACGAGGAGCTGGGCAGTAACTGCAGCAGGAAGGATGCAAATCCCTCTGCTCTCAGTGGTGGTCCAAGGTCATCTTAAAATGAGAAACGATTTCAGTCCATCTTCAAATGATAAAAAAAACCCCCAACCTGTCTTAGCTGTGAATGAATCTCTGCATGGACCCTTGCCTTGTAGCAGAACTGATTCATGTTTTGTTTCCTATGCATATTTGTTACACAAAACCAAACCCCCTGTGCCTTCTCGGAGACTGTGTCCGTGTCCAGCCAGGCCACTGCTGGTTTTGTGGTGGAGTTTGGAGTGTGGTGTTGGGTCCTGTCTGTAGTCAGTGTTTTTGAGGAGCTTTTCTCCTGCTGCAGCTTCTCCAGGGTTTTTGCTGATCCCCTGAGTCCCAGTAGCTTCTTTCCAAGCTGGCCTCTTGAAAAACCAGCTTTTATGGACCTGCTTTATTGATGGGAGTGCAGCCAGCCCCAGAGCCAGCCTGTAACACGTGGATTTGTGTGAAGAGGGAGGATTGGAAATGACGGAACATTTATGTGGAATTTTTCTCCTTTATTTTATGATCTTGGTTAAACTGAAGCAGGAGAGTAACTCTGTTCCAAGCTGGAATCATTGATGAGACAGCAATTACAGCTGGGCTGTGTTCTGGTATTGAAACGGGGCCTAAAATGATGAAATCACTTGCTAAGGGATTCTAGGGAATGTTCAAATTCCTGGAACTTTAGGGACGTTTTGTCTGTCTCATGGACAGTATCCTACTTTTTAGGACCAGTTTTTCTCTGGATCATCATTGACTATCTTTAATAAATTCTCTAATTTTCATTAGAGATACAGAACTGGAGAGGATTTTGACTGACTTCTGAAGGATTTAAAGATTCCATTGGTTAATTATTGTACAAATCCAGCTTGCAGAAGGCTCCTGGAAATGTTTTTATTTTGCTTTGCCTTTGGAATTGCCATTGGAGGAGTTTATTAATCTTTCCTTGTTCCTAAAACTGATGTCTCCACAAAACTCCAATGTTACTACAGGTGTGTACAACCACCACCAGGTTACTCAGTGTTGTAAGCTTGGAGAAATCTTGCTGCTTTTAACTCCAGTGGCAAAACAGAGCCAGAACCACAAATTAATCTTTTTAAACCTCTTGGATTTTGTGTGTACAGGCTCAGGCAAAGGCTGCAAGGTGTTAAAAGCCTTTCATGCTGGTGCTGGAATTTAGGAGCTGGAAAAGGTTCCAGGGTTTCCTCTCTTTCCACGAGCTCATGGTTTGAAAACCAAGGAACAAGAAGTTTTGATGGTGACTCTGGGCTGTTTGAAGAGCAGAAATTAGGAGATGTTCAGAGCCCTGCAGTGTCCTGAGCTCAGGTGGGATCTGCTTCCCAGGAAAGCTGTGTTCCCTGCTCCTGGAGTGTCCTGCCCAGACTCTCTGCTCCCTGGAAGTGTGCAAGGAATGGAGAAGCTGTTATGCGGGAATCTGCTGCTGCTGGGCAAAGTTACTGCAGCTGATTTATTCCTTTATCCATGCTTTGTGAGGGCAGAAATCCTGCTTTTATTCGGAGCAGTGCAATTCTTTCCATTTGGATTCCTGTGACTGGGAGAACTGGGGGGGAAGGAGGGATCTGGTTTGCTGCAGATGAGCTGAGCTTGTGTAAAACTCTCCCTTTTCTGGAGCTGCCCCTGCTTCTCCAGGACATTCCATGGCTTCTCCAGGACATTCCATGGCTTCTCCAGGACATTTCGTGGCTTCCTGCCTGTTCCTAGTGTCTCCTGTGCTACAACCAGGTGTAACCTTGTAGTGGGCCTGTCATGTCCTGTGTTAAAACTCCTACTCTGAAGCACAAGAGGGACTCGTGGAGCTTCATTTGAAATGGCTTTAATGTGAACTTCATTCTGTGGGCTCTTAAATTGGGGTTTTCTTTTGCAGTTGTCACCTGTGGGAGAGAAAATCCAACCAATGCTGTTGGCTCTGCAGGGAAAAAGTGGGAATAATTGGGTTGTCCATGGTTTTAGTTCTCCGTGGCCTCTTCAGGGGTGAGGAAAAGCAGTTTGTGAAAGCTTTTAGACCCCAGAGGAATTTCCTGGCACGATGCTGTGCTGGATATCCAGGAGGGACCAGGAGAATTCCAAATGTGGTTTCCTCTCCTCCCCACCCCCTCTGCTCCGTGCAGAGGGCTGGGGTTGTTTTTACAGGGACCTCTCCCAGCTATTCCTGCTTTCCATCCCTCCCTCACGCACATCCAGGCATTCCCTGGGGGGAGAACCTGCTCTGGATGTCCTATTTATGTTTTAATTATCTCCCAGCACTTGATTAATTAGCTGAGGAAGCAGGAGATGTTAAACTCTGTGTTTGGGACCAGGCAGCCAGGTGGGCCATTCGTTAGGGCAGGTTTGCTAATGACATTAATTAATGTGTCCCCCTGGGAGCTGCAGGAGCAGGACAGGGCCAAGGGGTTGTTTTTATATCATTTCTATATTTCCATCTACTTAATGCAGCAGAAACTACTGGAGTAACTCAGCACTGGATTTTCCTTGTCACCCCCAACCCGATCCTTGTGGGAATGTCCCTAAAACTCTGTGTAGTGCTGGCTGGGAATGTCCCCGTTGCTGTTTGTGTCTGTGTCACTGGTGAGGGACATTTGTGGGGGATGAGCCCCAGTTGGTGCCCCGAGGGCTCTGTGGGGCAGTTCAGGTCCTGCACTGCTTGAAGCTGGTCTTGTCTAGAGGAGAATTGTGTCTTTCCTCTCTGTTTGTCCCGTGGAGTCTCTCTTGCATCGCAGGTATTTTTATTCCCTACACAAATAAACACTTTGCCTTTTTAAAGGAAGTGGCTGCTCTGTTTATTGGGTGAGAACTCAGAACTCCACACCGGGAAAGGTGAAGTCATTTAAAGGATCTTAATTAACAAAGTGAGTGTGGAGCCACTTCGCCTCTACAGAACAGAAATGGGGTGATCCCCCTGGTTTGGGGGGAGTGGGGAGTGCAGGGGCTTAAAAACAACCCAGAAAGGAACATAACCAATGGAAAACAGGGAATATAACCAATGGAAAACAGGGAGCATAACCAATGGAAAACAGGGAATGTAACCAATGGAAAACAGGGGGTATAACCAATGGATAACAGGGAATGTAACCAATGGAACTGTATTCAGTCTTGGTGTCTTCTGCAAACTGTGCTACTCTGGGTCTTTAATTTAGATTTTTCTTTTTCTGTTAAATCCAAGTATTTTCTCAGTGTTTCCTTGCTCCTGGAGAGCTGCCTGTCCCTCACCCAGCTGGCCACAGGTGTCTCCAGGCTGACTTCCACAGCTTCCTGAGGAGCAGCCAGAGCTTCTGGAAGGAGCTGAGTCCAACCTTTGTGGGTGCAGTGAAGGGATTTTTTTCTGATGGCTTCAGAGCGAAGAACCCACAGTCCAACTGCTGCTGGAGTCCTGGAAAAATCCTCTTTTATCCCATTCTTTTTACTCATGGATAGTGAGGTGTTAAAGGTTTGAGTGCAGACAAACTCAGCTGAGATGGGAAGATGCTCAAGAGGGAGATTCCAGGTACAAAACCTCCCTGTGAACCCCAGACTCCAGACCCATTAGCCAATATTTCCCACCTTCAAAATGGGGATTTTCTATGTTTTAAGGCAATAAAATGGGCCTGACACCGGGGTATCCTCACTCCCTGGGTGTTTCTCAGGCTTCTTCCCTTCTTCCTAATTTTAAATGTTCTTAATGCTGCCAGTGAAATCCTTCATTTACCTTAATTAGACTCGCCTTGCATTTAATGGGATTATTAGCATTAACACTGGCTACAATTGATAAAGCCACAATTTAATTTGGGGGAAATTTGGACAAAAGAGGTGGTAATTGGAGTTTCTCTTGCCTGCAAACAGCTCAGTGTAAAAATAAATTGGGAATTTCCATCGGCAGGGTCCTGGCAGGGACGTGCAGTGCAGCCAAGGGATGCTGAGCTGGTGTCCGTGCCCTCTCCTGGATAATTCCTGGATAACACCTGGATCACGGTGCTGCTGGAGCCTCTTCCCTGCTGCATGGTGAGCAGGAGGACCCCCAGGGCTGAGTTTTGGGGTGCTGGGAGCAGAGGTGATGGCACAGAGGGAAATCCCCGAGCCCAGAGCTGTGCTGTGCCAGAGGCACAACAGCCCCACTCCCCAGCTCTGCTTTCCCGACCTTGAGCACTGTTAGTAAATCTCTAATCCCTGCAAAATCATTTATTTGGGACTGTTTAGCTCTAAACTTTTAACTGCTTAGCCCTCCTAAATCCACAAGCTCATTAGCTCTCTTCAGCTGCGTTAATAACTATAATCTCTTTAATGGAAGCAACTCTGGACAGGATTTACCTTCCCAAAAAACCTCATTTACTGCCATTAAATACCCTTCTGCCCTCTAATTCTCCCCCAGTTAACAGGGAGCTGACCAAGAGCTGCTTGGCCCAGAGCAGAGGCCAGGTCAGCTCCTGGCTCAGGCCCTGAGCTCAGGCAGAAGGTGGAGGCTTTTCCCAACTCCTCGTCCTTCCTTGGAGTTTGAATCATCGGGAAGCTCATCCAGGATGGGTCAGGCTGCTCTGTCACCTCTGCCGGGGCTCCTGCTGGGGTTGGTCTGGCTCTGCTGCTGGAAACATCCCCTGGGATGTGAGGAAAGGTTCCTGCTCCGGGAGCGTGTCCCTGTGGGATTCCAGCTGGGGGGGCTCTCGGGTTTGCCTCCTTAGAACTGGGTTTAATCTGCTCCTCGTTCCTAAGATCCTTCTTGCTTAACAACTAAACAGCAGCAGCAACAACAAAAGAATAAGCAGTTTATCATTAATTTGCCATTCAAGGATTTTCCTTTCATCTCCAAGTTTCCTACATTTCACATTTTCTAACACTTCTGTTGTCTGCACTCCCTTTTTTCCCTTTAGAACACTCTGTCTTTTTAATGGCTGCTTTGATTTCTGTGGTTTGTGGGAGGGGTTTCCAGCCAGGCTTGGCTTTTGTGGCTGCAGCATCCCCGTTGCGGTTGCAGCTTCCTGAAACTCGGTAAAAATAACCCCAAACTCCCCGCTCCTACTCCAGGGTTTATCCACATCGCACTCCATGGTTCCATTCCTGCTGCTGGCTTTGGGGAATTGACCTTTGTGAAGCAATTATCTATTTTTGAGTGAATTTGGAGAGGGAAACTCTGAGGAAGCTGGAAGTCTAAACCAAATCAATACTGACCATTTTCCTGCATTCTGGGCTTTCCATAAAAAAAAGCAGGAATGTGGTGGTGGCACAGGGACAGCCCACATTTCACAGAGCACCCTGATTTCCCCTCCTGCAGCAGTGGAGATTTTCCTGCTGGGTGATTTGGGTCTCTCTCATTATCTCATGCCATGATAAGGCTGCCCCAAACCTCCAGCCCATTCCTGCTCCAGCGCCGAGGAGTTTGGAGAAGGTTTACGGAGAGCTGGATAAAATAGGATTGCACTTCCGAGCTGACAGCTTTTGATAAGAGCCCCAGTGCTGCTCCCCACTCCTTTTGTGTGCCCTGGGAGGTTTCCTGCCTTTCTGGGTCCTGTTCAGCTTTGGGAAGCCCTGGCTCCGGTTCCTTCTGGCAGGTGCAGCCCAGAGTGGCTCAGGTGGGAAATCTGGACCATCTTCAGCACCTTTTGTCCTTCTGGTGTCTAATAACTCATTAACCTCCATTTTGGAGGTTGCAAATGGCCATTTGTATCACTCTGAAAAGGGGGAGGAGGGCAGGAGAGGGGTTAAGAGGGAATTTGAGTGCCTGGCAGCAGCCAAGGTGAGGTAGAGGCCGGCGCTGCCCCGGCAGGGACCCCAAACCGCCCCGTTCCCTGCGATTTCTGCAAGGAAACAGTGGAGAAAAAGCTGTGAGTGTGCTCAGAGGGGTCGAGCAGCCTCCAGCACCTGTCCCAGCCTCCCCCCACCCCGCTGCCCTCTCTATATTTACCCAGGGGGAGCTTTCCAAGAATGGAAGTGGTAAGATAAAACCCCAGAGGGGCTAAAATTAGCCCCGGGCCGGTCCCGCCGTGGCATTTCAGCTGTGAGCTGCACAGCTCCGGCCCCACACAGCCCTGTCCATCCTGGCTCTGCCAGATCCTCTCCTGCACTGCTCATTTCGGGGTTAAACCACGGGAGGACTCCCCATGGGACCCCCCAGGCCTCAGGTGCTCTGAGCATCCCCCACTGCCCAGGTAAGGCGGCAGCACCGGGACCTGGGCGGGTGAGGGAAGGGGACTGGGAGCCAGGGGGACAAACGTGGGCTCTGTGTGCTCTGGCACAGCCTCCCTTTGGGCTCTGCAGGTGCTTGGACAGCTTCTGGCAGCTCAGGGGGCGACAAAACAGTGAGGGTGGAGAGGCCCTGGCACAGGGCACCCAGAGAAGCTGTGGCTGCTCCATCCCTGGCAGTGCCCAAGGCCAGGTTGGACACTGGGGTTTGGAGCAGCCTGGGACAGTGGAAGGTGTCCCTGCCCACGGCAGGGGTGGGTTGAGATGAGCTTTAAGTTCTCTTCCAAGCCTAAAACCTTTTTGTGATTCCACGAGCTCTGGTTTGGGCCGTTCTGGTTGAGGAAGCTCCCCGAGGTCCCCACACCAGAGCTCAGGCTGTCTGAGGAGCCTCCCTCTGGAGATGCCATTTGTGTGTTCAGGAGATGTTACAGCTGCTCTTTTACTTTTCCACACAATTTCCCTCGGGAATGTGACTGGGAACACAACTGTCTTTTGGACTCAAATCTGCAGGACCCCCCCCAGCCCATTATCCATGTGGATGGGGTGATCCCAAAGCTCCAGAGCTCATTACCAGCGTGTCTAATGAACAGCAGCAGCGTTAGAACTTCACACATTTCTATACAAATTGGGCTAATGGGTGGCAGCCCGGCAGAGCTTTGCTGCCCCCAGACTTGTCCCAGTGCCCCCAGCTGTGCTGGTGGCCTTGCTGGAGTCCCCCCGAGCTGGTGGCCGTGTCCCCGTGGGTGATGTGGGACAGGTCCCCCGTGAGGGCCCCGCCACCGAGGGGCTCGGGTGCAGAACGAGGCCGATGGCTCCGTGCAGCTCCCCGGCTAATTAACAGTTTGCTGCGGCTCCTTTGCTAATTAATTGCTCCGTGCAGCTCCTCGGCTCCTCGCAGGACAGGTCAGCCCCAGCTCTGCCTCCGCCGCCTCTCCTGAGGAAACCCGAGATGCTTCAGGGCTGCCGAGAAATTCCTCTGCCCATCCCGAGCGTTTCCAGCGGCTCGGGTGCCAGCCGGGACATCCCATTCCTGTCCCCCGCTGTCCCTCGGCCCCTGAGGCCACATCCTGTGTCCAGAGCCCAGCGAAGCTGGCAGGGTTCGGTCCCACTCAGATCAGCATTCCCACCCTTCCTCCTCCCCAGTCCCTCACCAGAAACATCCCAGACCCTTCGTGCAGCCGTTATTGTTGGACTTGAGCAGGCAGGAGGGAGGAAAATTGTGGAATTCTAACGCTGGCATCATTTTGGGAAGAGAGATGCTGGAAGATGTTTGATCCCTAATCAAACTGACCACTTCACATTCATTTCACCTCCTGTTTTAAAATCCAATCCCCATAAAAAGTGGCAGGGGGTAAAAACCTCCCACCAGTGCCAGCTTCTAAACTGAACCCACTTGAGTTTCCCAAAACACTTGGGAGAGCAGGAGCTGGTTCCTGCTTTATCCCAACGCTCCTTGCTCAGCAGCTCCCACGGAGAACACCTGGATGGGGATTTCAGAGGTTTGGGAATTAAGTGGATCCAGCAGTGGATCCTTGCAGGATCCTGTGGCACCCAGGGCCTCCTTGAGCTGGGGGTCTGAGTATCCCAGGAGCAGCCTCACACCCTTTACCCCCTCAGGGGCTACAGTATTAAGTAATTAAAAAAAAAAAAAAAAAAAAAAAAAAGTAAGTAGAAGCCTGTGAGTTTCCCAACACAGAGTTTCAGCTCCAACACCAGATTCAATTATCTGGGCATGCTCTTGATTAAAATACCCAGGGATGTGGAGCTGTTGGAACGAGTCCAGAGGAGGCCACGGAGCTGCTCCAGGGCTGGAGCCCCTCTACAGCCAGGCTGGGAGAGCTGGGGGTGCTCCCTTGNAGGTGTCCCTGCCCATGGCAGGGGTGGCACTGGATGGGCTTTGAGGTCCCTACCAACCCAAATCATGATTTTAGGGGATCTTGACCCACATACCCACTACAACACTGAGCTCCACTGTTCCCTCAGCCTTTCACCCACGTGGATTTCCTCACGTGGTGCCAGGGCCATGAGCACATCAGCAGCACCCTCATCCAATGTTCTTCGTCCAGTTTTGGGAGAATCTTCCTTATGCTGAGTATAAACTCATGCTAAAATGCAGCTGTTGGTGTCAGGGGCTGGTTCTAACCCGGGGCTGGTGCTGGTTCTGCTGTCCTGTAGATCTTTGGCCTCATCCTTTACCATGAAAGCGGCACATGGAGCACAGGCCCGACAAAATGAGCCTCATGGACATCAACAAGATGTTTTCCCTGCTGCAGCCCAGGGATGACGAGGAGGACAGCGGGGAGAGCGAGGAGCTGAGCCGGGCCGTGTGCGAGGACGATCACGAAACCCTGGACAGGCTCCTGTCCCAGGACAGGTACAAGAGGCTCATCAACCGCAGGAGCGGCTGGGGCGTCCCCAGCACCCCCCTGCGCCTGGCGGCCACCTGGGGCTGCGTGCGGAGCCTGCGCGTGCTGCTGGCGCACGGGGCCGAGGTGGACAGCCTGGACGTGAAGGCGCAGACCCCGCTCTTCGTGGCGGTCAGCAACGGGCACCGCGAGTGCGTGCGGGTGCTGCTGGACGCCGGCGCCAGCCCCGTGGGCAGCATCTACAACAACTGCTCGCCGCTGCTGCTGGCCGCCAGGGACGGCCACGTGGACATCCTGCGGCAGCTGCTGGAGCACGGCGCCGAGGCCAACGTCCAGGCCCGGCTGCCCGAGTGGGCGGCCAACTCGGTGGCCTGCTCGGGGCCCCTGTACCTGGCGGCCGCCTACGGGCACCTGGAGTGCTTCCGCCTGCTGCTGCTGCACGGCGCCGACCCCGACTACAACTGCACCGAGCAGGGCGTCCTCGCCCAGATCCGCGAGCCCAAGACGCTGCTGGAGACGTGCCTGAGGCACGGCTGCCACGGCGACTTCATCCGGCTGCTCATCGACTTCGGGGCCAACGTGTACCTGCCCAGCGTGCCCGCGGACGGGGCGGCCCCGCGCAGCGAGGGGCTGCAGCTGCTGCTGCAGGCCAGAGGTGACGTGGCTGTGTGCCCGGGGCTGGAATGGGCACAGCTTTGCTCTGATTCCCTTTCCCTTTCCTTCAGCCTCAGTTTCCCTTGCAGCATCATTTGGCTGTGTGGGTCTGTGGCTGCCCCATCCCTGGCAGTGTCCCAGGCCAGGCTGGACGGGGCTTGGAGCAGCCTGGGATGGTGGAAGGTGTCTCTGCCCCTGGAGTGAGATGAGCTTGAATTCCCTTCCCAACCTAAACCATTCTGTGACTCCATGATTCCCGCAGCCTGGGTTTCCACTCCCTTGCTGGGTTACTGGCTGCTTTTCACCCTTCCTCTCTGTTCTGCTGCTCAGCTTGGGCTCTCCTGTACTGCCCAAGTCTAAAATCATGAACTTACTTCCACTTGGGGATGGAAGATTTCTTCTCCATGCCCAGCTCCTGTGGGAGCTTGTGGCTGAGCCCACAGCCCCAGCCCCAGCCCAGAGGCTGAGTTTTCATAGGATCATGGAATAGTTTGGGTTGGAAGGGACCTTTAGGATCATTTTGTTCCAACCCTGTCTGGTTTGGTCAATCCATGTCCCTTCAGGTAGTGCCGGGCTGGAGGGCAGCAGGATTGTGTGTCTCGAAGGTGACCATGTGATTTTCCTTCCACAGCTCATCCCAAATCCCTGCTGTCCCAATCCCGGCTGGCCATGAGGCGTCTCCTGAAGCAGCCCGGCCGCCCAGCCGCCCTCGGAGAGCTGGAGCTCCCCACGGTCCTGGCCAAGTACCTCCAGCACCAGCTGTGATCCCAGCCTGCCCCCAGGGACGCCCGCTCCGAGCACCCCGATTCAAACCTGCGCCACCCCCCGGGAGTGAATCCCTGAAATCTGTGACGCCGCTGGGAATTCCTGGTCACAAGTTTGTTTTTGCTGACGAGGTGTCTCCAGAAAGCCGTGCCTGCATGGGAAGTCGGGAGGGGAAGGGGGAGAGAACAGGACACCTCCGCTCCTGGTTTGCAGCAAAGCGAGGACAGAGCGGGGTCTGATTCCCCTGGGTTTGCCTCTTTACCGGGGGATTTCACACCTTTAGCTGATGTTGGTTGGACAAGGGGCTGGGAAAGGGTGTGGAGGGCAGAGGGGGAGGAGCTTTTCCCTCATCCCTTCCTGAGGACAGGACCAGGCGCCCCCCGTGTCTGTGGGTTCCCTCACGGCGTGGCCTTGGCTGTCTCTAAATCCCCTTTCCCAGGGTGGGGAGGCCCTGGCACAGGGTGCCCAGAGCAGCTGTGGCTGCCCCTGGATCCCTGGCAGTGTCCCAGGCCAGGCTGGACGGGGCTTGGAGCACCCTGGGACAGTGGAAGGTGTCCCTGCCATGGCAGGGGGGCTCTGGGTAGGCTTTAAGGTCCCTCATGATTCCACGATTCCCAGAGAGGTTCCCAAGTGCCTCCTCCACTCGGGAGGGGCAGGACTGGGGCTGGCCCCAGCTCTGTGTGCCCACCCCGGTGGGGGCAGAGCCCAGCGCTCCCAGCTGGCAGCACAGGAGGGGCTGCGAGTCCCAACACCCCCACTCCTCTCCCTGCCCCAGCTCTGACCCCAAACATCACCTTCTCACCCCAAAAGTGCTTTCTGTGGTGGTCCAAGGTCTTCTGGGGTCGGGCAGGGTTGGGGTTTGAATTAAAAGCGTTCTGTTATTGGTATTAAACTGTGATATTAAACCAGGCCTGCCTGGTGAAACATCCCGCGTTTGGGAGCGCCCGGCAGCCCTGCCAGGATGGCTGGGAAGGGAATCGCTGCAGATGGGGAATTTCAGGCTGGAGTGGGGCATCCCGGCACCACCTTTGTGTCCCTCCACCTCTCCCGCCTCGGACACCAGGATCGCCCTCACCAGCGGGGCCGGAGGTGCCCTCCTGGCTCTTCCCACAGCCCGGAGCTGATGGATAAATCCCGCTGCTCCTCGGCAGCTCAGTGCCCACAGGTGATGCTCTGGAGCACTTTTGGGATGCAGCAGAACGTGTCCCACGGTTCATTCCATCCTGCCCTGGGGCATCCCAAAGGGAAGCGCTCCCAGGGGTCACAGCTCCGTGTCAGCAGCTCCAAGGGTCGCTCTTGGCCAAACACAGGCACCTCCCTGCAGGATTTACGGGCTCGTGTCAGGGGTTATGGGATCTATTAATCAGCATCTATTAATTAGGCGGGGGGGCCTCTCCCAAGGGGAGCGTTAGAGCTTGGAAGCAGCCTGGACAAGGAGCTGGGAATTGCTCCATGGGGAATGATGACACTGGAGCCATTTCCCTCCACACCCAGCCACCTTCGGGAACACAACAACCGGAGACGGGGGCTGGGAGAGGCTGCCCCGCGGGGACATTGCCACGCTCTGGTGTCATTCCCACTCGTGGCGTCCTTGCTGTCACCCTCATGTGGGGATTTGAGGGGCTTTTGGGATTCGGGGTTCCCCAAAATCGGGAGGGGTCTTCACTGCCGGGCGGCTCAGGGAGGTGTGGGACTGTGGGTGTGAGCAGGTGTGGGTGGCTGGCAGGGGCGTGGCGCGGGTGACACGCCCGCGGGTGACACAGTACACGCAGGGAGGTGTCCCACGGCAAACACGCCGTGTCACCGCCCCCCCCGGTGTCACGGCCGATGTCACATCCCTGCGCCCCGCAGTGTCCCAGACCCCCCGCCCCCCTCCCCGTGTCCGTGACCCCGCGTGTCCCGCGGGACTCGCTCCGAGGCCACGCCCCCGCCC
>VZTF01008300.1:943640-962355 GCA_013397755.1 Cnemophilus loriae | reverse complement strand
GGGAGGGCCGGGCTGGGGGAGCGGCCCCGTGCGGGGCTGGGCGGGCCGGGGGTCCCTGGGGGTCCCTCCTGCGGGTGAAACGCTGCATTTCATTGTTACGGAGCTGCTTTTTGTTGCTTTTAAACCTTATTTTCCATGTTTTATTGGTCGTGGCTCTTTGCCCTCGTTGCCCTTTATTTCTCTTTATCTCATTTTTATTTAATTCATTTTTTTGTCCGTTTCCAGCCTCCCCTCCGCAGCAGTGCCGGTGCTGACGTGGAGCTGGCGAGGAATGATTCCCAGAAGGAATTTTGGAAACCCTGGCTCTGTCTCGTGCCCTTCCCCGGCTGTTTTCCCCCGTCCAGGTGCAGGTTTGGGGTCGTTCCACCCCCCGGTTTTCCAGCAGCCCCGCACAGATCCAGGCGCGGGGGCTTCTCCCAGGCCCCTCTATCCAGGTCTCTCCTGAGGCTTTGGAGGCACCTGGGACGCGTGGTGGGCTCTGGCAGGGCTGGAAAAGCCCCGGTTGCCGGTGGGGAGGCGGCTGTGCCAGCCGGCTACGCCCCAGCCGCTGCTCCCAGCGGGACAGGTGAACGTGAGGGGTTATCAGCAATCCCAGAATTCCAGAATCGTGGAATGGCTTGGGTTGGGAGGGACCTTAAAGCCCATCCAGTTCCAGCCGCGCTGTGGGCAGCGATGCCAGATCAGTATAGAGGCAAAGCAGCCCAGAGCTGAGGAATAAAAATAAACCTGGAATTGCGGGTTTGCTGTGGGGCTGCAGGAGCAGAGAGCATCGTTTGGATGTATTTTTAATTTGGGATCTCTGCCTAAACACCTCGGGAAGGTTTCCTGGCCTCCTGTCAGTCAGAGCTCAGCCTGGAGCGTTACAGCTTGGGAGCACATTAGGATTTTATTGCATTTAATTCCTCCACCCTCACCTCTGCAAAAGTAACACGATTATAATTGTTTTATTTGTCCTGTTCCTGATAGCAATCCGGGGTCAAATTTCAAACCTACCTCTCTGCTTCTGGGATAATCTGATCAGGGGGTTCACAGTGGGTGTTTTTAAGGCGATTCTCTCTCGCTGGACAGATCATTTTAAAAACAACTGAAATCTTCTATTAAAAAAGACAGGGTAGTAACCAAAGTGGTTTTTCCCTGGACACGTGCGTAGTGAGGGCTGTGTCCTGGTTTGGCCTCCCTCAGGATGCTCTTTGGAGCCTGGCATGAAGGCTGGGAGGGGATTTAGCTCTCACTTAGAGGTAGCCAAACCTGATCACCCTGGAGACAGAAAATCTGGGAAGCTGAAGGGCTTGGAGCGAGAAGGCTCAGGGGTCAGACCTGCCTGTCCCCAGGGACTCTACCCGGTGGAGATGTGTGGTTTTCCTGCTCTGGCAAACCGGTAAATTCAAGCGACATTTTGCTGCCTGGATTTTGGAAGTGGAGAGCTTGGAGGCTCCTCCAGCTGGTGATGGAGCCCTGTGAGACCCCGGTGCCTTCAGCTCTGCCCCTTTTGCTGCCGTGTGCTCACATCTGCCCTCTCCCTGTGCCTCAGGTCGGCGGTGATGTGTCCACCCCTGCGCCCGGAGCGCCGCGCTCCCAGAGCCGCCGCTTCCAGCTAGATCCACGCCCGCCCCGCTGCCATGGAAACGGGCAGCCCGGAGGAGCGGGACGGAGGGGACCAGCGGCGGCAGGAGGGCGGGGACGCCCCTCCCGACAGCGCCAACGGCTCCGTGGTGGCAGCGGAGCCGCAGCAGCCGCCCCCCGGCAAGCTGAGGAAAACGGCCTTCAAGCTGTTCGGGGGCAAGCGGAGCATCTGCACCCTGCCCAGCTTCTTCGGCGGCCGCGGCAAGAAGGGGCTCAGCAAGTGCAAGACCCACGACGGGCTGAGCGGTGCCGCCTGTGACAAGGGTGGCGGCACACAGCCGGACAGCCCCTCGGAGGGCAGCAGGGATGGGCATCCCGGCCCCCTGCCCAGCTCCCGCAGCGCCCAGCTGGCCGCGGACACCGGCGCCAGGGGGGATTTGGGCCAGCAGGACAGCTCTCCCCCCGGCAGCATCGAGGGCTGTGACAAAAAGCCCAACGGGGAGAAATCCTCTTTCCCCAGACCCAAAAAAGGGCTGAAAGGGTTCTTTAACAGCATCCGGCGCCACCGGAAGAGCAAGGCTGCCGAGAGTGAGAAGGCAGAGCTCCCCGAGTGGAGCGGGGACACGGAGGAGGCCGGGAATGCTCCTGGAATGGGAGTGGAGGGCCGAGGGGCCGCGGAGGGCAGGGGAGCAGGGCCGGTCCCTGAGGCCACGGCCGGCCCAGGGGGCTCGGGGGGTGACCCCAGCTGTGGTGAGGCCACCGAGCCCGTGGGCCCAGCGGCCAATGGAGGCAGCTCCGAGGGTGACACGATGGCGGTGCCAGGGAATGGGGATGTTCCAGATACAAAATCAGAGGCTGAGGCTGCTGCCTGCGCTGAGTTTGACCGTGAGAGTTTGCTGCTGGCCTTCCACCCTGACTTCATGGACAGCGAGCCTCCCTGCCTGCACTCCGGGGACCTGCTGAGCCTCATCCTGGGGGACGTCACCTCCCTGAAGAGCTTCGACTCCCTGACGGGCTGCGGGGACGACATCGCCGAGCCCGACATCGCCGAGAGCAGCATCTCGGTGGAGCGCAGCCGCGACGCTGCCAAACGCAGCTCCTGCCTCGTCACCTACCAGGGCGGCGGCGAGGAGATGGCCATCCCTGAGGAGGCCGAGGAATACCTGCACCAGGTGTGGGACAGCGGCGTGCCGGGGGACAGGAGCTACGGGGCCCAGGTGTCGAGCAGCAGCCTGGAGACACACGCCTCGCACGAGGCCGACGCCCACCCCTACATGGGGGACGCCATGGACGGCGTTGACCTCCTGACGCCCCAGAGTGACCAGCAGGAGTCTGCCCCGAACAGTGACGAGGGGTATTACGACTCCACCACGCCAGGGCCGGAGGATGAGGCTGGAGAGGAGCTCAAGAAGGACCGACTGCCCCGGGACAGCTACAGCGGCGATGCACTTTACGAGTTTGACGCCCTGATGAGCCCCTCTCATGGGGAGGAATCCCTGTTCGAGGGCAAAGTCCCACGCCAGGGCATCTTCAGCTACTTCATGGACTTCTGCCTGCCTGCGGAGAAGAGCCTGATCCAGCAGATGATGGATCAGAAAAGAGAGCTGATGGAAACTGAAGAAGAGGGGCTTGCAGCCATTCAGAAGGAGCTGCTGTACTGGGAGCTGCAGAGGGAGCCGGTCCTGAAACGCCTGGATGTCTCCAGCAAGGAGAAGTGTCCCCGGGAAAAGCAGTGCATTGAATGTAAAACCAGAGCAGCCAGCTCCGTTGGCAAGAGTCAGAGTGGCCTTGGGAGCGAGCAGGTGGCCTCGCACACCCCGACCCGGGCTGTCAGTGGTGGGCTTGCAGTGGCTAGGGCTGAAAATCCAGAGTGGAGGGATTTTCCAGGGACTCTGTGTCCGGAAAACTGTTACAACAGCCAAAAAGCCCCTGGAAGTTGCCTTATTCAGCTCACAAAGAACAACCCGGGGTTTGATGCAGACCTGGACTGTGGCATGTTTGGGGACTCCCTCCACGGCAGCGTGGCCCCAGCCCAGGCAGGGATGTTCCCTGGCTACAGGCTCCCGGAGCAGGAGCGCGGTGGCGGAGCAGAGCCTGCCCCTGGTGAGCCCCAGGTGGGCAGCGAGCCCGAGCACGCCGTGAGCTTCTCGCAGGCCCTGGTGGAGTTTGCCAGCAGCGGGACCCTCTTCTCCAGCCTCTCCGAGAGCCTGGGGAGCTCGGCCTCCAGCTCGTCCTTCACCCAGAACCTCCCCGCCCTCCCTACCATGGTCACCTTCGACGTGGTGGACGTGGAGCAGGACGGGGAAGGGGAGTGCGAGCAGCACCCGGAGCTGAACGCGGGCGAGGACATCGCTGAGGCCTTTGACGACGGCTACGGACAGAAAGAGTCGTTGGCTGAATGTGACGAGAGAATGTCCCCGGCCTTCTCCCCGGGCTCCTTCCAGAGCTGCAACTGGGGGGTGGCCAGCCTGCCCCGCCACCTGCGCCTGCACGGGCTGAGCCCCTCCATGCCCGCGCCGCTCTCCGTGGACCGGAGGAGCCGCTCGCTGGACACCGAGAGCCTGGAGTTTGAGCTGGCTGAGCCGCAGGGGGCCCGGAGCGGCCCCCAGCCCTGCCGGCTCTGGGCCAGGCGCGAGGCCGGCAGGAAGGACTCTGCTGGAGCCAGGAGGAGCAGGAGCAAGGAGGAGGGCGAGCTGGTGGCTCCCGAGGGCGGCTCGAGCTGGCCGGGCCCGCGGCACCTCCAGCACGGCACCGACGCGGCTCCCGGTGGGATGGAGCTCTGGGGCTTCGCTCCGGCCGGCGCCGTGGAGAGCGTCTGGGAGCCGTCGGAGCCGCCGGACACCGTGTCCGCTTTCCTGCCTCTCTCCCGGGGAGACTCCGGGGAGACTCCGGAGAGGCGGCCCCAAGAGCCAGAGCTCAGCAGGCACGCGCTGCGGCCCTGCAACCTCCCCCTGCAGCCCGAGGCGAGGCGGGCCCGGGAGGCGGCCGGGTCCTACCGGTACCACGGGGACGTCCCCAAGCTGTCCCGCCTGTTACCCCTGGGAGAAGGGGAGCTGCCCCCGAGCTTCGGCTTCGCCTGCTCCCCGGAGCACCGCGCCAAGGGCAAACCCGTGGGCATCGCGCAGGGCGTGCCGCAGCATCCCGGCGGGAGCGGCAGGGACACCGAGAGCCCGGAGCGCTGTGCCGAGCCCCTCAAGGGCAGGGCCACCCCGGGGCACGGCGGCTGCCGCGGCACCGTGTGCAACGTCACCGACGCCGAGTAGCCGCAGGAATGTCACCGAGCCGAGGGGCTGCAGGAATGTCACCGTGTCACCGAGGCCTAGTATCTGCAGGAATGTCACCGTGTCACCGAGCTGAGTATCTGCAAGAATGTCACTGTGTCACCAAGCCAAGGAGCTGCAGGAATGTCACCGTGTCACCGTGCTGAGGCTGCTCTAGGCAGGGGTGAAAGGGGGGCAAAGGGCAGGGAGGGAGCAAACCGGGAGCAGTTTGTGGGGGCCTTGAATTTGAGCTGGGCTGATGCTCCTCTCCTGCTGCCGTCCGTGGCCTCGCCCCTGTGGATGCTCTGGAGGGGCTTGGAGCTGCCTCCAGGATTCCTCCATCACCACTGAGGCACCTTCTGGTTTTCCAGCCCTCTCCAATGCCAAGTGCAGCAGCAGCCCCCGGCAGAAGCTGGGGACGGACCCTTTGCTGGTGTGGCAGGTTGGGGTTTGTGCAGGATTGGGGCTGGGGGAACAAGCCTTGGGCAGACTTTGGAGGGAAATGGGGCTGTTTTCCTCTTCTGGGTGAAACGTTTTGGTTCAGACTCACTTTGAATGTCTTCCACCTCGGGCTCAGTGTGAGGAGCTGGGAGGAAGGGTACGAGGCAGCTGGAAAGGGGAACTTTGCAGCAACATTTTTATTTATTTTATTTTTCCTTGCCCCAAAGGAAAGCAGGAGCTTTTGTGTGCGTGCTGATAACGTTCTCCAGGTCTAGTTTCAGTTTGCTCAGAGAAATGTGCTGTCCATGGTGTCCCTTTGAAGAACAAAGTGTTGGTCCCTTCTTTGTTGTGGTCTGTGTGCACGGTGCAGAATTTCTGGTGGAAACCTTTCCCGTGCTTTGTCCCGGGCTCCTGGCCTCTCCAGGGCCATGGGGACAGGGATGAGGCCTTTGAAATAAGCTAAATTTGCATCGTGCCTGTAGCTGTGAAGTGGCAGGTGCTGTTACTTTCTCAAAAGGAAGCTTTGTGGCTTTTTAAATTTAATTTTATTATTTTACGGTTGTTTTCTTTGCATAAACCCACAGGAGGGAAGTTTTGTGTTCGTTGGAATTCGGGATGTACCACAGCTACTTCACAGCTTCCTCCTCCTGACTGGAGGGAACAAAAAAGCTGGAATTGCTGGAGGTTTGGGATTTTTTTCCTCTTAGAAGGAACGTGGACGAGGGACACAGGCTGAGGGGACAGACTTCTGTGGGGGGTCCTGTGAGCTCCTGTGACATCTGTTCCAGGCTCCTGGTCCCCTCCGTGATCCCAAACCCCCTCGGCTCTGATCCAAATCCCCAATCCATGACACAAAGCTGCTTCCCTGTCCTGTCCAAGCTCTGTGTTCTGATTTAATTCCATTACCAGTGATTTTTGTTCCCCCTCCCCCTCCCATTGCCCTTTTTCTGGTTTTCTTTGCAGCAGAATTTGTAGCATTCAGAAAAAAGAATCCCAAAGTGGAAATTCCAGAGTTTTAGCATATTTGTGGAGGGAGGGATGGCTCTGCCTGGGCCAGGCTCGGGTTTCCTGCTGAGTTCTGCCCTGCTGGGTCACCCTCCTGCTGCTCTCTTGCTCCATATGGATATGGCTCCGTTTTCTCCCTGCCATCCCTGCATTTCCAGGCACAAGGATTTGGGTTTGATGGGGTTGTTTCCCCCCAAGCAAAATGAGGTCTTGATATTCCTTTTGAGAGAAGATTCCTTCTGCCCTGTCCTTGGATGTCTGGGAGGGAGCAGGGAGAGGCAGAGCCAGGCTTGGTTCGGGCTCTGTGTGTGCTGTGATTTTCGTGCTGAGGCAGAGCAGATCCATCTGTGCATCCACGGGCTCAAACCTGAATTTTTCCATGTTTTCCTGCCAGCCCTGCTGCAGGGAGTTCCACAGGAACCTGCTGTGCCACGGTTCTTTCCCCTCATCCCTCTGGGACACCGGAGAGGATTTCCTGGGACAAACGTGGCTCTGGGTGCCACCGCCACACCGGGAGGGGAGAACGTGGTGAGCCAGGGGAAGGTGCCCTCGCTGGGAGGTTGTGCCTCCCCTCGTTAGCACAGCTGCTAATTAACATTGGATATCCCTCCCTGGAGCAAGGACAGGGGTGGCTCTGTGCCCATCTCACCCCACTCCCAGCACACCCTGCTGGGGACACCACGGGGACATTGTCACCTCCCTGACGCCCCCGGGTTTAATCCCTGTTTTATTTCCTTTCAGCGTCTCACCAAAGGCATCTCGGGGGTTCCAGGCTCTGTAGCTTTGTTCAGCCAAAGTCCTGCTGAGGGCTGGGAATGTCTCAGTGCTAAATGAATGTTCCAAGGTGTCCGTAGGGATGCTGGGGTCAGGTGTAGGTACGAGGTGGGGAGGTTCAGTGGGAGCAGTACAGCCAAGGCTTGATCATCTGACTTTATACCAAAGGTTTCTGCTCTTAATTCGACGGGAATTCAATGAGGCAAAGATCTCTGGAATTCAAACGAGTTTTCCTAACGCAGTTTAGTCGCTAATTTGCTGGATTATTGGCAGATTCTGCCCCGTTAACCCAAAGAAATCAGAATTTCTTGAGTGCAGTAACTCAGCCTGTAAATGATCACTGTGGTAGGGATTGGATTTCACTGCCTGCTGAGCCACTCTTCCCAAAAAACCCCACTCGGGATCCATGGGAACAAACCTGGTCTGGAGCTGCCTCAGTCCAACACTGCCTTACCCGAGGAGCTCAGATGTGGGGGTGGGCACTGAGGCTTCCTATGCAAAAGGGCTTCCCAACCAGAAACCATCGGAAAAGTCAGGAACAGCAGGCGGTCCTGCCAAGATATTTAGGAAAAACTCGAGGAATTGGCCTGTCCCTTGCAGGGAAGGCCTTGCCTGAGGTGAGGGACTGGGGCTGTGAAGTTGTGATGGAACCGCTGCCCGTGGGGTCAGCCTACCACGGGGTTCTGTGTTGCTTTCTGGGGACTTTGGGGTTTTCTTTCGTTTGTTTGTTTTTATACACATAAGAAAACGGTCGATTTTCTCTATTTTTGTATAGTTTTGCATTTTATAATCACGGGGAGATTTTACAGACTGTTCCTTTACTCGTGTTGTCCTGTCTTCCCAAGTGGTGTGGTTTGCTTTTGCCATGGAGAAAAGGCCATTCCTGCTGCTGCCGTGCCAGGATCCCACCCTGCTCCCCTGGGAATGTGCCGGGGCCTCTTCCCAGCCCCCCAGCCCCTCACTACACACTTTGCACACACCTGAGACGTCCTTAACCCTCCTCTGTCACACTCAGCTGGCCCTTCTTTGCTTTTCAGTGTTGCTTTTAATCTGAATTTGTGCATTTCGGTGTTGTGAAAAGCCCACAGGTTTCAGTTGAGGCTTTCCCTGCTGTCTGCTGACCTTATTTTATCCAAAATTGGGGCTTTTCTTAAATCCCTGTGCAGGAGCTGCTGTTGGCTGGTGCATGGAAATGCTCTTGGACAGGTTTCCTCTCCCCTTGGTGCTCCCTGCCCAAACCAGATTTTCTCCCCTTTTTTTCCCCCCAGCAGAGGTGGCAGTTGTCACTGATTTGGCTCTGCATAGATTTTTTTTTTTTTTTTTTTTTTTTATTTTATAATTTGTTNNTTTTTTGTCTTCTAATTAATAACTTGTCACCTAATGGTGCTTTTAAAAGTTTTTCTGTATTGGGTTTGACCCATTCCCAGCACAGGTTGCTCAGCAAACATTCCCAGGGCACTCAGACCCACCTTCCACATTCCCTCTGCCCTGGAATTTTGGAATTTTTTCCCCTCCTCTCCAGCTGGGGCCTCCTGCTCTTCTCACCCACACTGAGTCACCCTAAAGCTCCGTTTGGGTGAAGTGAGAAATTCAAATCCCAAAAAGCCTCTCAGCTGTAAGGAAATACGGAATTAGCCCTTGTCCTTGGCTGCCCCAGGCTGGCAGCTCCTCCCAGGTGACCAACCTGGCCGAATTTGGGGTTTTTTTGTTTCCTTCCTGGTCTCATTGCTACTAGTCCTTTCAAGTTTTTAATGTATTGATTGTGTTTTAAAATGAATGTTCCTTTCACTGAATTCTAATGAATAAACTGCAGATTTTTAGAGAACATTGGATTTCACTGGTGGTTTGGTGTTCTCCTGCTTATTTTATCCTTTAAAAATTTATTTTTAAGGATTTTATTTAATGTTTTCTTTTCCCTTCCTCTCCTATCATGCCAGTGAAGTAGATTTTTCCGTGGGAGAAGGCAGCAAAGACACTTTGGAACAAAGTTTTTTAATATTTATTTATTAATACATAATAAATAAATATATAAAAATATATATTATTACATATATTTTTATTTATTTAAATATATATACTTTTAAATATTTTTAATATCTATGTTTTAAAATATTTTTAGTATTTATTTATTAATACATAATAAATAAATATATAAAAATATATATTATTACATATATTTTTATTTATTTAAATATATATGATTTTAATTATTTTTTAATATTTATCTCTTTATATTGTTTCCTGCTGCATTTCAGCTGGGAATAACCCCCCCATCCCACTGGAAAAGCCTCCAGCAGCTCCAAAGCTCTGGTGCAGAGGGTGGGGCTGTGGCTTCTCCTTTGGGGTTAAACAAGGTGGGTGAGCCCCAGGAGCGGCCCTGACCGCGGCACTCGTGTTTGGCACGGCTCTGGTGGCTTTTACCCCAAAGGAGCTGGGGCAGGGGGGTCGAGCCGGGGCCGGGGCAGCTCCGGCCCTGCTCTATCCCCAACAAGCCTCCCACGGGAGCCTCTGCTGTGACCTCCCCGTGGTGGGGACAGCGAGGGACAAAGGCAGCAGCTGGGGCCGCCTCTGCCAACGAGCAGAGAGGCTGAGAGGCCGCCAGCCCGGGCTCCTGCAGGGATGGGCTCCTGAGCATCCCTGACTGAATTTAGGGAGGGAAACAATTGCCCAGGCAGGGCAAGGGCAGAGGGCAGAGCCGGCAGCTGCTGAGGGATGAGCCCTGATGATCTTCCTTCATTTGAAACATGGGAAGAGTCTGGAAGGCAGTCAGCTGGGAAAAATGACCCGTGGGGCTGGGTCAGAACTGGAAAACTCAGCCAGAGGAGACAAAAAACTGTGCAAAGGCTGGGCAGGGGTGTGGGTTGTGTTCCTGGGGGTGCCTGGGTCATGAGCTCAAAATTCAGGCTTCAACTTCCCCCTCTGCAGCTGCGATCCCATCGCTGGGCTGCGATTCCAAGCACCCTCCCTGCATCCCAAATGCTGAAAGTGCATTCCCCAAAGCCCCGGGGCACCTTTCCACATCCCGCTCTGAGGCCTGAGCCTGCAAAAGCTGCAAGGGCATTTTCTCCCGAGGTGATGGCAAAGCTGGGATTCCCTGGCAGGGGCTGGGGTTATCCAGGGGATTCCTGGCTCATCCTGGGGGTGTTTAATGCCTCGTTGCCAGTGGTGCCCGGTGAATTTCCCCCGTGGCTGCACCCCCAGCACTGGCAGGAGTGGATGCAGGTGAGCAGGGGATGCTGGAAGCTCAGACTGGCAGAGGGATGGAGGAGATGGATTTCACCTCGTCCCTGGGTTGCTTCCTCCTTCCCCCACCACCTTCCCGCTGCTCCACGTGGCAGTGGAGCCTTGATGATGATGAGGACAGTGGGATCAGGATTTGGGATGGCCCATCCCACTGGGAACGCTTCAAACCCTCAGCTCTAATTGCCTCCTTGTAAACACAAATGGACTCGTTTGCTGCAAACACGTTCCTGCTGGAACAACCTCGCTGGAAGCCGGTTGTCATCACAGGAACGGATCTCACACTTTGAAGTGTTTCTGTTTTTTCCCCCTTTTTTCTCCGAAGTGATTTGAAAAGCGCTGACACAACAACTTTGCTCCGTGAGGGAACACGGAGGGGTTGGTGGCACTGCCAGGGTCCTCAGGCTCCTGTGCCCAGAGGATGGAGGGAAACAGCTCTGGCTGGGCCTGGTGACCTTTGTGTCACCTGTCACCCCTGGGACAGCTGGTTTAGTTCCTTCCCTATTTCCATGGATCAAGCGGNCCCATCCCATCCCATCCCATCCCATCCCATCCCATCCCATCCCAACCTGGTTTTATGGGGTCAGTTCCCAGCTGGTGGCTCCCACCGGCTCGGCACAGCCCTGGGATACCTGTCTGCCATCCTAGGGACACAGCAATGCCCCCACATCACCACTGCCACCGTTTTGGGGGCTCCTGGGCCCCCCCACAGCTCAGCCCCGAGGTCCAACCCCCCAGGGCAGCCACCAGCCCCGGGTGCCACTTCCCAACAGTCGCTCCATGCTGGAGGATTATTTCTAATCCCTCTATTTTTAGAACAATGCTGAAATCTGTTTAATGCTGGAGGGATTTCGGGAGGAAAAAGACAAACAACAGAGAAAGAAGAGCAATTTTCTTTCTGATGCAGGAGCTGTCAGTGAAGGGGTTTTTGGGGGCTTTTCCTGTTTGATTTTTTGGGAGGCTGTCTCTTTGTTGAGTCGTATGTGTCTGTCAGAAGGGAAGAGAAGGAGGAATTAAGCTGTAAGGGAAAGCTCCGAGGGGTTGTCCTGGCTGTTCTGGGCATGGAAAATTTCACAGCAGCAGCAAGGGTCACCCTGCTCCCCAAAACCTGGAGCTGGCCAGGCTCCACCCAGGCAGGAGATCCCCTGAGCAGGGGCACACGTGGAGCTCAGAGCAGCCCCTGCATGGAAAGGAGCAGGAGAGCACCCGGCAGAGCTCGGCTTTTGGGAATGGCCTTTGGCAGCGCCGAGGGGAGGGGCTGCAGGGGCCGGGGACCATCCCCTGCCCACCCTGAAGGGCCTTCGGAACCGAATCGCAGCTCCTGGCAGGGGTTGCATCCATCTGCGGGGAATTTCGGGCCGGTCTTGGTGCTGGGCTGACCTCTAAGGGAGAGCTCAGATATTGCAGCTCATGGAATCCCAGAAGGGCTTGGATTAGAAAGACCTCAAAGCCCATCCTTGGGCAGGGACACCTTCCACTGTCCCAGGCTCCTCCAAGCCCTGTCCAGCCTGGCCTTGGGCACTGCCAGGGATCCAGGGGCAGCCACAGCTGCTCTGGGCACCCTGTGCCAGGGAGGAATTCCTTCCCAATATCCCACACAAATCTCTCCTCTTTTAGTCTCAAACTGTCCCCCTTTGTTCTGTTATTATGTCCAATGCTGAGCTGGGTTTCCCCAAAATTCTCCTGAGGCAGCCTGGGGGCCTGGAGCACTTTTTGGGGACATGACAGAGGAAAACACAGAGATGAGCCAGAGCTTCACATTCCCTCAGTGCCCTGAGCCTTCAGCATCCACAACCCACAGCGAGGTGTGAGGGGTCTGTGACACACTGGGGACAGGCTGGAAGGACAGGAGCTGCCAGAGGGCAGGGACAGATGGGATATTGGGATATTGGGAAGGAATTGTTCCCTGGGAGGGTGGGCAGGCCCTGGCACAGGGTGCCCAGAGCAGCTGTGGCTGCCCCTGGATCCCTGGAAGTGTCCCAGGCCAGGTTGGATGTGGCTTGGAGCAGCCTGGGACAGTGGAAGGTGTCCCTGCCCATGGCAGGGGTGGCACTGGATGGGCTTTAAGGTCCCTCCCAACCCACATCAGTCATTCTGTGAGCCTGGGGGGGTTTGGTGGCTTTAGTGCCACCTGAACTGGCAGGACACCTCACCTGGCTGTGAGGGGACCGCAGGGTCTCACACCGTGAGGGATCCTGTCACTTCACAGGGACTGGGACCCCGACGGGCAAAGCCACCAGTGCAGCGTGCCCAGGCACCAGTGGCACCAGTGAGCCCAGTGTGCTCTGGCCCAGGGACTGGGCAGGGGTGGCTTTGGGTCACTCCCTTTGGGGGGAGAGCTGAAAACCTGTCCTGTTGTTAAGCCCCCTCACACCCACACCGCTGTGGTTTCTTCAGCCCCTGTCACACAGAACAGGGTGGTTTGTTGTGTTTAGGATGATTTTATGTTTATTATTGTTTTGCCTCCTGAGTCTGGTGAAGGTTGGATTCTGGGGCAGGGCAGGTGGCACCTCCCGCTGGGACAGGGCGAGGACATGGAATGTCATCCCACCCCAACCCTCCAGTGTGGGCACCACACTGAACCCCACTCCCCTCCTCCCAGTCCCACCAGTCTGGAGCTGGGACTACGTGAAAATAACCAGATTTTCGCCCAGGAACGTTTGGATTCCCTGGCTGCCCCGGGATGTCCCGGAGCGGAAGCAGGACAGGAGCGGCCGCCTGCCAGGCACCAGCTTTTCGTGTGTTTCCTCCCTTTCCGTGCGCCAGTAAAAGAGAAAATCCTGTTTTCCAAAGGAGGGCGGGCTGGGACACGGAGTGCCTGGGGCTGGGCGGGCTCGGCACGGATGGGAGGGGACACCGAGGGGCTGGGAAATCAGAGCGAGGATTTGGTGGCCAAGCACTGGCCGTGGTTAATGTCCCGAGCCCCCGGTGTGCCCTGGGCAGGAGCTGTCCCAGGGTGTCCCGCTGGCTGTGCCCGGATCTCCGGTGGCAGAGCGTGAGTCAGGCGGCAGAAATCTGCCCGGGGCTGCTCCCGGCTCCTGCCTTTGGAGACCGTGCCCATCTCCAGCGAGCACGCTGGGACTGGTTCGGGCAGAGCTGCTGAACTGGGTTAATGGTTTGGCACCCCCGGCACGGGGAGAGCCCCGGGGGCTCCTGCTCGGGCTCTCCCCGCTGCTCGCAGCTCGAATCCCCAGCCTGGCTCGGGGGGTGCCCCCACAAAGGCCGTCCCCTGCCCGGAGGCTTTGGGACGAGCTGTGGCCGGAGGGTGCCCCTGGAGAAACGTGTCCCCACAGGAGAGACAGGAAAGGATGGACACCAGGTGGGGCAATGGGGCTTTGGGTCCCCTCGTGTCACCGAGGGGTGACTTTGGCTGCCCCCTCTCTGCTCCTTCTGCCCTGCTGGGTCCCAGCACCATTTGCTTTGCAAATGCAGCAGAGCACAGCTTCCTCCTCCCCAAACAGAAATTAATGAGATTGCAGCAGGTTTGATGTTAAAATCGCAATTCCCAGACTCCCAGCTTGGGGAAATGGGGAGGATTGGGGTGTTTCCCGGATCTTCCCTCGATGCTGTTTTCCTGAGAGGTGTTTGCAGGGCAGCTGCAGGAGATGTGGTTTAGGGAGTGGATCTCATGGAGGAGGGATTTGCTGTGAGTTCAGTGAGTGGATCCCACCGGGATCGTCCCCTCCTGGGCACAGAGGGGTGTCGGGGCAGGCACTGGGATCCTGGAGCCCCAGCCCTGGCTCTCATCCACCCTGTGCTATTAATAACGCCCTGTGAGGCTGCCAGGCCGGAGGAAATGGAGGAAATGAAGTTAATACATGGAAATGTTTCCTTGTTTTCCCACTCGCTGCTCGGGGCTGGCCGGTTGCTCCCTGTCATTCCCGTCCAGCCCGGGCTGTGGCCGGGCTCAGGGGATGGGTGGCGCTTCTGGGAGAACCCAGTTTGGGAAGAAGTGTTGAAGAACGGGGATTCTGGGGATACAAGAGGGAAAAGGACGGCTCAGGTGTGTTAGAAACAGGGAGGGGATTGTTCCTGGGGGTGAAGGGAGGAAAAGGCTCCTTTCCTTGTGGATTTGGGGCCAGTCCCGTGCGGGATGTGAAGCCTGGAGAAGGAGGCCGGGGCGATGCTCCGTGACTCAGCCCCGCCGCCCTTCCCACGCCGGCAAGTCCCTTCCTGCAGCCACCGGGACGGGCTGGGCTGGACCCCCTCGGCCCCTTCCCACCTGTCTGCGTTATTCCTGCCCTTCTCCGGGTGGATGCTGCTGGCCGGGATGCTCTCTCCGGGGATGCTCTCCCGGGGGATGCTCTCCCGGTGCCTCGGGGATGCTGCCTCGGTTTCACCTCGGCAAAGCGAAGCTTCTCCCGCAAATCCCCAGCCGTGGCACGGGGCAGAGCACGGGCGCTGCCTCCCCTCGGCGTGGGGCGGATTTGGGGATGTGCTAACTCTTGATGCGTTTGTTGTTTGCTCCCCTGCCAGCTGGTTTCTTGTTAAGACAAGATCCTCCTCAAGGCGTTCCTGGGTGGAGCAGAGCCATGAGGATGGAGCTGGAGCCGAGGACACGCTCTGGAGTGGAAGGAGACCCCTGCAGTGGATGCACCACGTGTAGAAACCTCCACAGATGGAGCAGCACACCAGTCCTGCAAAGCCGGGCTAGAGAAATGGGGACACCGAGAAACACATCCTTGCAAACTCTCTGCTGAGTTATGGAAAACCAGCCAGGAATTGCAGCAGGAAGAATTCCCTGGAAGCAGAGCAGCTCCAGGGATGTGCCCCACGCTCAGCTCTCACCTTGGGGAGTTCATCCTTTCCTCCACCCTGAATTCGTTTCCTGCTGTGGTTTGCCAGCGCTGGGGTCTGGCGGTGTGGGTGATGCTGGGAGAGCTCCCGTGTTGGTCCAGGAATGAACTCCCAGGCTCTTTCCCTCCCTAAAAAATTACCCTTGCAGAGAAGGAAAAAGCAAGGCCCAGGGCGAGGGCAGGAGTCACCCCTGAAAAACTGGGTGGGTGCAGGGGACAGCAGCACGATGAGCGCTCATTACAGCGCCAATCAGGCGTTAATGAGCGTGGTTGGCTGATGAGCAGAGCTTTTCTCTGCCCCATCCTCCAGCCATTAAAACGTTGAACGGAGGGAAAACCAGTCTCTATCTCCTGCTGCGGGTGGGGCCGCCTTATCTTCTCCCATCTTTGGGAAACCAAGCCCTGTGTGGTGGGTGCCAAGGCCGGGGTGAGGGCACCCATCCCCTGCCCAGGCCGGGGGCACTTCCCCTGCACCCCCCGGTGGGGCTGGAGCCAAAGGGCTGAGCTTTATTTAAAACGTGGGATCGGTGCTGCTGCTGGGCACTGCGACGTGGCTGCAGCCCGCTGTCACACCGCTGGTGGCTAGAGCTGTCCCCAAGCTCCTCAGGGCCACCACGCCCGGCCCAGGGGCCACTTAACGAATTAACTGTAGGCTCTGAAAGTGAGTGTTGGGCTAAGCCACACCGTGCCTGCCTCCTCCGAGTCCCCACACCACGATCACTCGAGTTTAAGCCTCCCCTGCCCAGTTCCAGGCGTTTGTCCATCCTGAGAGCCAGAGGGAGCATCAGAAAAACAACTGGGTGGGAAATTGCCTGCTTTTGGGAGGCCGTGTTTGGGTTTGACTCCCAAGCTGGGGTGGGGGGCGTTTCTCTCCCCCTGTGCCGTGGTGGGGGCTGGAGGGGAGATTCCCTGCCTGGATCAGGGCATGGCACCAGCTGCTATCCAGGCAAAACTCAGCCCGTGCCCACCTGGGGGCTCTGATTTGATGCCCAGCTGTGGAGGGGGATGCTGGGACCAGGTGTCCTGTCTCAGCTGAAACTGTTTGAACTAAACATAACAGAAAATGAAAGGAGACAAGAAACTGCTGGGACCTAATCAAGGTAAAAGGCAAGGAATAAATTGGGAGTACGGAAATGTTAAACCCTTCTGGGCAGGGGAAGGAGCCTGTAGCACCTGGTCACGGGGTCTGAATTCAAAATGAGGATTTAGGAGTCCACAACCTTGTGTTTTCATGGGTTTCAGTGCACACATCACTTATGGAGAGGTGTGAGACTGACAGCGGGTTGAGAGTGGCACGGACTCCGGGTTATGGGGTGGGGTGACCCCATGGCAGTCCCCCCCCCCCGGGCACCCACCCCGAGCCGCTTATCAAGACCCATTTTTACCAAAAAGGGTGTTTTCAACCCACTCCTGCCCCGACCCAGCTGTAAATCTGAACCCCTGGACAAGGCGTCTGCACTTCTGTGGTGCTGAGCTCCCCACACCACCCCAGCAGGCAGCACTGGGGACATCTCAATCATATTTAATCACATGTTCTGACTCCTCCATCACTGCAGAAACGTTGTTTGGGTTTCCAAGAGGCTGCTAATTCCTTATCGCTTTTGTTTCGTGTTTTTCGCACTTCAGAGATATTTCAGGAGCCGTGTTTAGAGGGCCCCGGGGGGGTTATGTCCTTGGATGGCACTGGAAGCAAAGGATCTGCTGGGGGAGAGGTGAGGAGGGAGGAAGGGACAGGACGGTGGCTGGGGAGGCCGCCCCACGGCCTGTGGCCCTGCCTGGTGGGTTGTGTTTAAAATTTCAGGGTTGGTACATCATCAAAGCTGGGGTTTAGGGGGAAAAAAGGGCTGGGGGTCGTGAGGTGTTACCCTCACCCCTTTGGGCACATCGGTGTTGCTGCTCCTGGATTTTGTGATTGTTGTTATTCCTATTTTTCTTTTTTTTTTCAATGCATCCGAAGGTTTTCTTCAAGCCCAGCTTACACAGCTGTGTGACCCCCTCAGATTTTCACCTTTCCTGGAAAAAGGAGCTTTTAGCTGCTTCCCACGAGGAGGAAAACAGGAGATGACACAGCTGAATGTTCCGAGTGGGAATACGAAAGGCAATTTGGAGCAGAGCCCCCATTTCCCCGGTCCCAGGTGTCTGATCCCCGGGACAGCAGCTCTGTGGGTGCTCCCCGTGGTGCCAGGTGTTTGTGGGGTGGGGAGGGGGCTGGATGTGACCCCTGTGTGGGGCTGAGCTTTCCTTGGGAGATACCCCGGCCTCAAACGCTGCCCTGCCACGACGCTGTTCCATCGGACTCTGCTTCCTGGGAGGAACTGGGATGGAATTTGGCCCTCAGATTAACTCCCCATGAACGGGCCAACGGCACAGAAAGTTAAGGAGTTTCTTGCTTCCTCTGGTGAATTTTCTTTGGCTTTGATGCATCATTGAAACCATCGGAAAAGCAGGTGGAAAACTCTGTGCTTGTGCTGCTCCGCGGAGTGATTGATATGATGCTCCCAATTACACTTAATTGTGGTTATCCCATTAATAACAGCCTTGTTCTGTGGCACACACCTGCCTCGCCATGGGAAGCACCGTTAACATAACTTAAAACACCAATTACACGCGATGGAAAAGCAGCAATTAAATCCAGTAAGCCTTGTCCAAATAATTATTTAATTTCCCTGTAATATTTTTAATGTTATAAAGGCTGTTTCTTAAAAGCAATTCTTTTATTTGTGTGATCTCATATTTATCTAAGTGGGAACATGGATGGAGAGCACCCCTGGATTTGCAGGGATTTATGGAGAGGGGAATGCATGCAGGGTGGGAAAGCTCTGCCTTGTCATTTTTAAATTTCAGTGTTCAAAAAATGTGTGGCTGTGGCACTTGGGGACACGGGTTGGTGGTGGCCTTGGCAGTGCTGGGGGAATGGCTGGACTCGATGGTCTGAGAGGGCTTTTCCAGCCTTGGTGATCCCATGGTTCTGTGGGGAACGGGCTGGTAACGCTCAGTGCCGTTTCTCCAGGTGTTTCTGGTCTCAAGGAGCGATTTGAAGCAGCTGGTCAGCCCCAAACGAGCTGGGATTGCCCAGGTGGGCTTGTGGCTGTGTAGGGCGCCTCTCCAAGCGGGGGAAGGAAGGGCTCTTCCTCCCGGAGCCAGGGAACAAGAGAAGCTGGAAAGAAGGTAACAGCCTGTGAGAGCAACTCCATCTGGGAATCAGAAACCTGGATAAAATCGAGGTAAATGTAATTCCCGCCATGGGGGCTGTTCAATAGTGATGGAAGAGCGGGTGTTGGGAGGTCTGGGTGTGCCCAGGTGTCTTCTTGTCACCTCGGAAGGCTGGAAAGGACCTTAGGGATGATCTTGTTCCAGTGCCCCGGCAGGGACTGGAGCGGCCGGGCACCTTTTGGGGGAGAGAGCCCAGGGGCCCCTGCGTGTCCCCTGCTGCGGCTCAGCCTCCGAGGCCGGGGGGTGCCGGGGGTGCGTGGGACGGGCCGGGGCCGCGGCCGCGCTTCCTCCGATTGTTCTCGGCGGAGCGGGGCGGGGGCAGCGGGGACACAGCGGGGACAGCGACCCCCGGGTGCTGCGTGCGGCCATCGCCCCCAGCCCCGAGCAGCCCCGCGGTGCCGGCGGGACAGCGCGGCCCGGGCC
>VZTF01008300.1:805521-943596 GCA_013397755.1 Cnemophilus loriae | reverse complement strand
CTCCCGGGCCGGGGCCGGCGGGGAGCGCCCGGGCGCAGCCGGGAGGGCGGCGGGAGCGGGTCCCGGAGCGGGGCACCCCCTCCGCCCGCTGCTTTTGCTTTTGAGCTTGAGTCCCTCGCACCTTCAGGCGCTATTAAAAATTTTTATTTTATTATTCTTCTTGGTATTTTTAAACTTTTTTTTGAATTTTTTTAAGGTGGTTTTTTTTTTGTTTTTTGTTTTTTTTTTTTTTAACATTTCAACTTGCCGACGCCAGCGCAGAGTTTTGCCCTGATCGCCGGGACCGCGTGAGCGTGCGGCGCCGAGGCCATGCGGTGAGCGAGGTAAGAGCGGGGCCGGCACCGGGACCCCCGACCCATCCCCGACCCCCGTCCCGGTGTGGGGCCGGGGCTGCCCCCGGAGCCGCGACTTTAATGAGAGCAAAGTGTCGCATCACTTCTCTTGGTGTTCTGGCCCCATAAATCCGTGCCACCCCCGCGCAGGTACCTGCGGGACAAACCCTCCTGTCCCCCGGAATGGTCCCAAAGCCGCGAAGTTCGGATTAGTTTCGCAAACCCCCCTTTTTTTTATGTAACGTCACGTGGGAATCTTTTCTTTGTTGGGATTTTTTGGCTGTGTTGGAGCTGCTGAGGAAGCACCAGCTCGAAGCTGAGCGGGGCAGTTCCTGCCGCGGGCCCGGCTCTGGGTTTATTTTGCACCGCGTGTGTCAGAACGGAGCGGTGTGAGCCTGGTTTACACCCGTGTGAGCTCCCGAAGAGCCGGGGCACTGCTCGCCCGGGCTGAGTCAAGGCGCGTTTGAGTCCAGCAGAACATTTCTGTGGGCTCTGGTGGGAGTTCCGTGCTTGGGAGCGTTCCCTTCTTACTGGTTTTGGTAGTCTTGGGAAGCTGATGGGGAGAAAGTCTCAGGTGCTTACAGAGCCTGGCTGGAGGGTTCCTGTTCCCACCTCCACCTTCGTGGGTTTGTCTTACCCCTGAACATTTATGAGATGAGCGATTTCAAAACGCGGGGATTGATGGCTGATATCGCCTCCCTGCTCCTCCCTGGGGTTTTGTTATGAAACGAGGCACGGCTGCTTCCCCAGCCCCGTGTTCCAGCGGGGCCGGGCTGCGGTGCCCCGCTCACCCCCGCTCCCCCGGGGAGCGTGGTTACAGGTTACTGAGCCCTCGCTCTGCCGGCTCCGAACATGCTGTAACTGTTTAAATCAAGTATTTATGGAATGCTGCTCGCTCCCTCCGCGGTACCCTCTCTGGCTTTGGGGAAAGTAAAAGTGCCGAATTTAGGTCTGTTACAGTGAGTGCTGGAGCAGGTGGATGCTGGGAGTGCTGAATTTCTGCTGTGCCACCTCGATTTCCTGGAATTAATTGCATTTCTGTGCATCGCGAGGAGAGCTGGCCGGGTGTTGGTGCTGGGGTGGAGAGGGGACGCTGCGCTGCCCCTCACCCGCGTTACCCAGGGAAGTTTGGGGCTCAGAGCTGCTCTGAGTCCCTCTGTGTGACACGGAGGTGCCCGCTGTGGCCTCAGGGAGGGCTCTGTCCTTCAGAGAGGGGACAGTGACCTCGCCGCACGAGGAGCTGTCCCAGAGCCCAGGAGCTTGTCCAGGTGGGCCTCCCAGGAGCTCTGGGTGGTGGCACAGGTGGGGTGGGGTGGTCCAAGGGAAGAAGCCGCTGGTGGGGAGGAGGAAGAGGCAGGTGCATCATCACAAGGGGAAGGAAAATGCCTCCTTTCCTTGGGGGAGCCTCCTGATGAATTCAGCTGGAAGTGCTGCAGAAAGGTCTGCTTTGGAAAGATGAGTCTGGAAAATGTGGTTGTGCTAAAAGCCACAGGTGTAACAGGTTGATTTTCTGGTCCTTTGCTCCGTTTTTGGTTCATCCCACACCTGCTTTAAACGTTATTTCTTCCCATCCTGGTTCCCAAGCCCCGGAGGCTCCTGCCCGCTGTTCCCGCTCGTTTTCTTGAGTGCTAATTGCTCTCAGCCATCCTGTTCAGTGGTTTTTCGTTCTCTCCAGCTTGCAGGCTCCTGTGAAGCTTCCAGGTGAAGTTCCAGAATGGTTTTGCTTTTCGATTTGCCTTACTAAGCCTCAGAAATAGCCTGGGAGGTCCTGAGGGTCTGAGTCCAGGAGCTGAAAACCCCCCAGTTAATTACTGCAACCCAGTGACACTTGGGGCAGTTATTTCTGCCTGTCTTCCTGCAGCTCTTTGTGTCTTGTGATCCCAAGGACTTCCCCGATTTTTGCGCTAATATCAGCTGGTTTAATAAAATTCCTCTGCCTCAGGATGGGTGGGAGCTGCTCCCACCCTCCATGGGCCGGGTTCCTGCTGGCACCACGAGCCGGGGATGTCACCACGTGTCCTGCCCCGTGGCGCCCTGCCAGCCTTGTTTCAGGGCATAAGCATCACCAGCTTGGATTTCTGTGGGGTGTTTTTCATGAAAAGTTTGTTGTGTTTGGCTTTCTCGCATCCAGCACGCAATAGCTGTGGGAAGGAGGTTATTTCTGGGTTGGTGCTGACATTAGGGCACAGGATTAATTTTCCGTTAAATGACAGATTTATTGGAGTTTTCTTCTTCTGCACGGTCTGAGCTGAAAACCTGAGCTGGGCTTTGCCAGAAGGGGGCATTTTGCAAACATCACAAAGGGTTTTGGTGGCGGGGAGATGGGCAGGGTGAGCTCGGCTGGAGCATTAGGCAGCGGTGCGTGTCTGGGAACCACGGACTTTTGGGGAGAAGTCTTGTGCAAATAAACACTAACAAATGGATTTTGGGTCATTTAGTGCTGAGGGCTGAGTGCAAGGAGACCAGTCCCCAGTCCCAGTGCAGACCAGTTCCCTGCCCCACTACAGGCTGCTGGCTCCAAGTAGTTGTTAAAATAAGAAACTGTGGAGTAGCCTTGGATTTTATTTTTTTTCCCGAGGAAACCCTTTAAAAATGCGTTTCCCAGTAATTGTTCTTGCTGTGGGTTGAGCCCTGAGAGCTCTGGTGTTCTTGCAGGAGGTTTCTCTGCTGTTCCTTGCAGGACAGAGGGTGTGGAGCCCACAGCTCTGTGTCCCCTCTGCTGGAAGGTGCTGCTGAGCTGCCCGTGGCTCATCCTGTGCCAGTCCTGCCCAGTGAAGCCAGTCCTTCACTGTGGCACACCAGGAGCTGTGCTGGGGCTCCGGGGGTTGGTTTTTGCATGGGGTGGGTGTTGGGTTTGGGCTCCCAGGCAGTGTGGGCCTTCCAGCCTCAGCTCTTCTGTCCCCATCCCAAACCCAGAGTCTCTCCTTTATCCTGGGGTTGGCTTTCTCTGCCCTTCAACGTTTACCTGCTGCAGGTGCAGGGGGTGTTTTCAGAGGCTCCCGGAGTCAGCCCTGCCCTGGTGCTCGGCCACAGCCTCGGCTGGTGGGAGCTGCCTCATCACACCTTCACCCCTGAGGAGAACAGGGCAGAGACAAGTTAGGGGAGCTGAGGGAAGAAAGGAGGTGAAAACCTTGTTTCTGTTTCCCTGGTTCCCTCTTTGACCTGCCAGCTGCTGGGTTACAGTTTTGTGTGCTAGATCCAGCAGGAAGGGACTGAATTTGGCCAGTTGTGCTTGTTCCAGGAGGTCTCCTGGAGGTGCTGGAGCATCCCCAGTTGTTCAGGATCGCTGCTACGCCAGGCTCAGGTGCCATCACCCATTCCCTTCTACAATAAGTGCTGAGCTTTCTGCACACCCAGAGTGATGGGCTTCCTGGGATAGTGCGGAAGGTGTGCAGAAATAAAACCAAATCTTAAAAACACCTTCCTGCACTCCTCCCTTCTTCCCAGGCTCAACTTCTCTCCCAGTTTCTTCCCTTTCTCCCCCTCGGTGGTGCAGGGTGATGGAGAATGGTGGCTGTGGCCAGCTCATCACCCCTTGGCTCTGCCCCTCCTTCCTTCTCAGGGCACTCCTTGCAGTCTTCCCCTGCTCCAGCCTGGGATCAGCCACTATTCCTGCTTTGCTGTAGGAGCTTGTCCTTGGCTTTTCTCAGTGGCTGGGATTTTCTCAGTGTTTGGGGCTGTGCTGATCCCTCATTCCAGGCAGAAGCTCCAACGCTGGAGCGTGTTGGCTGCAGTTGCTGCTCTGGTGCCCGATGCTGCTCTGCCCTTGCTGCACCTGTGCCATCTTTCCAGGAGAGATGGAGACATTTCCGTGGGGCTCCTGCACTGCTCACGTCCCCCCCAGCCTGGGGATCGGAGCCTCCCAAGCCCGAGCCTGCTCCGTGCTGCTTTCCCAGGCACTGCAGGATATGAAACATCCGTGAGAGAAAAGCCAGGTCCAGATGTTGCCGAAGGCTGCTGTGATAATGGATTATCCACAGCCGTTCCCGGGCTGGATGGCGTCTGTTCCGAGCTGCTGGTGTGGTTTTTTCCCTGCTTCCAGCCTGGGCTCGGTGGTGGTGCTTTCCCTGTTGCCAAAGGAGCATCCCAGCAGGGCCAGGAGGCTGGAGGAGCTGCCCCGGCGCTGCGTTCCCGTGGCAGAGCTTTCCCAGGGTGTTTTCTCCCGGGAGCCGGCGCGCGCCGCCGCACAGGAAATTCTGGTTGCACCATTATTGCGGAGCCTATTGTTTGGGGCAAGGGCAGGATTCGGGCTTGCTCACATCCTCCAGCGTCTCGCTGTGCTGAAAGGATGTGGTGGGGTAGCCAGGGCTGTTGGAAGAGCAGCAAAGCTCCGAGCTGGTTTTGTGCAGAGTTCACGCTTAGCCCAGATCTCGGCACTTCTGCCCAAACCCGCCCCTCTGGTTTTTCGTGGGAAACCTCGGGATTAAGGAAAACTCGGAGTGAGGATGAAGCAGGGCACAGTCCTTTGTTGCAGTTTGCCCGCTCCTGTGTGTGGGTGGTGTGTGGTGGACACCTTGTGTGGCAGGTGGGGTGGAGCGGGCACAGCTTGAGGGATGTAAAATCAGGGATCGTGGGGATACAGAACCCAGCAAGCACCACCTGTGAGATGCCAGCACACGTGGCCTGGATCTCAGGGTGTGTGTAGGCAGGCAGAGCACGTGGCAGCTCTGTTTTCACCTGCCACAGCCTCGTGGTGTGACCAAGGCCGGGTGAACAGGCAGCCTCAGTTTCTTATTGGAGTGTTGGAGCGAGCTGCTCTGCCTGTGTTTGCTTTTGCTTTGCTTTCTTCCCTTTGCTAATCTTTGTGGCTTAGATGGTTGGCAGCGATAGCTGCCTTTCCCAGGCTGGGCTCTGTGGGTTGCAAAAGCTGCTCCTCACTCACCCATGTGAGCCACAGCTCCTCTCAGGCTCCCTGGGATGTTTGGGCTGCTGGCAGGAGCCGGAGGATCTGAAAGCTTTGCTGTCCAGACTGTGTGGGGATGGCTGCGCACTCTCCCTGGCTTTTTCATTCCCTTTTGGCTGCCATCCCAAAAGCGCCAAACCAGGGCAGGTGGAAAGGGCGAAGCTGCACGTGTGGCATTCCTGCACTGCTGCAAACCAGGGCAGAATTCAGCTTGGAAGTTCCCAAGGCTCTTGCCTGAGCTTTGCTGCCCCAGCAGGGCCCTGGGGAGCCTGTGCAGGCAGCCAGTCCCCTGTGGCCGGGCTGCTCAGAGCTGCCCTGCACCGGCAGGGAATTTGCTGCTGGAATTTTGCCCCGGTGCAGCGTGAGGAGGTGTGAGCCCTGTGGACGCAGGGGCTGCGCGCTGGGGCGCTCGCTCCGCAGGCTGCGGGGCGAGGCCGTGCTGGGTGCGCGGAGCAGCGCGGCCGAGCTGCCACGGAAAGGGAACCAAGCGGCTTCTGTGCCGTGCCACGTGCCTGGCAGAGGGACGGGGAGCCTGGCAGCAGCCGTCCTGCGTCCCTCAGCTGAGCAAGCCACGCTGGCCGTGGCTGTAGCTCGTCTGCTGCCGCTGCTGCTCTCACGCTGGCACAGGGCACCAGCTGGTGCCGTCCTGCTGCCACTGGGCTGGCATTGTCTGCCAGGGGCCTCCCGCATACTCGGGGCTTGTTTGAGACAACCATTAATCGGTTTAAAGCTGCCCCGTGCCACTCGTGGCTGTAAGAAGCGCCTATTGTGTGAGGGAACAACGGCAGCCATGTGAGCGGCTGCCCCTGCGCGGGAACTGTGTCACTGGAGGGGTGAGGTCACTTGTCCTGCTGGCCTGGGGTGGCCACGGAACCTCCGGACCGGAGCTTTGGCCGGGCAGTTGGGCTCCACCACGGCACCCTCTGGCCTCCTTCGGCCGGGCTGGTGCAGGGGGTGGCACCAGGGTCCTGCCTGAGCTCGGCAGTGCAGCTGAGAGTGAGAGGAGGAGGAGGATGAGAGCATCCACCAGGTGTTTGAGCAGTGAAAGGTGTTGGGTTGGCAGTGAAAGGGCGCTTCCCATCAAGCAGCCCCAGAGTCTGTTACCTTCTCCTCATCCCTCCCCTGTACTGTGGGGAGCTGGACAGCATTCCTGCGTGCAGAGCACGTCCTAAACTGGGTTTCCACACTGTGTACTGGAGCTGGGAAAAGGCTGTGCCAGCTGTGAGAGCAGGAGAGCAGCACACCCCGTGCCCCTCTGCAGTCACGCTGGGAGCATCCACTTGTGGGTAATGGGGAAAGCTGGGAGAAGCAGCAGAGCTCAAGGTGGTGTCTCGGCATTTCCACAGAGTGCTCTGTGCTGCGTGGAGTGGCTGATGCGGGGTGAGTGTGGTTCCCATGGTGATGGTGGCACTGAGCATGGTCCCATGGTGTGGGTGATGCAGGGTGAGCGTGACCTCGTGGTGTGGGTGATGCAGGCTGAGGGTGACCTTGTGGTGTGGGTGATGCTGAGCATGGTCCCATGGTGTGGGTGATGCAGGCTGAGGGTGACGTGGGTGAGGGGGGCAGGCTGAGGGTGGCCCCGTGGTGTGGGTGATGCCAGCAGGCTGAGTGTGGCCTCGTGGTGTGGGTGATGCCAGCAGGCTGAGGGTGGCCCTGTAGTGTGGGTGGTGCAGGCTGAGCGTGGTCCCTCCACAGCCAAACGCACCTGGTTCATTTTGGGTGCTGTTTCCCATGAATTATCCCTTCAGTTGCCCATGGAAATAGTTAATGAGAGGCAAAGACCTTGAAGACAACGCTTGTGTTAAAATGAAAGCTGAGACAATGTGAGGCTTTGTTCGGATCTGGGCTGGAGTTGGGGACCATCCCAGGGCTCAGCCCTGGTGCCTTCAGCTGCTGGTTCCTCTTGTCTCACACCATTTTGTTTCTATTCCTGCAAAGGCAGGTTTTTAAGGTCAGGCCTTAAATATTCCAATGGGAACGAGGGTGGATCTTAGACCTGCTTCTGCTTGGTTTTCAATTCATTTTGAGTGAACAAACTGAATCTAAAGCAGAGCCACCAGAAACACAGAATCCCAGAATGGTTTGGGTTGGAAGGGACCTTAAAGAACATCTTGTTCCATGGGCAGGAACACCTTCCTCTGGAAGGTTTGTGGGGCTCCAGCGTGGGCCTGTGCCAGGCAGTGCTGGATCAGCTGTGGTGAGTTATGATAAAGGAAGAATTCTGGGTTTCCCAGAGGCAAACCCAGCGCCAGAGCTGGGAGGGCTCCGGCGGAACGGTCGGGATGGAGTAGGCTGTGCTGCCGTTCCTAAGGGAGGGCTGCTGGGAGGAAGGAAAAACAGGGAAAAAGGCAGTCGGTCACTGGGGGGAGGTGCTGCCCCTCTGGGCTGGGTGGCAGGGCTGTCCCAGCACCTCAGGTATGGAGAGCGGGGCTGGAGGCTCAGAGAAATGGGGGCCACAAAAGCCCCTCGAAATGCAAACGTTGGAGCCAGGAGGGTTCTGCCAGGAGGGAGGGAGCTGAGCTCCTCGGCTGGGCTGTCCACGGGGACCTTTGGCCGGGTGTGATGCTGGGAACTGTGTGAATGAGCTGCTGATTGCAAACAGGGCTCCTGCAGAAGGGATCTGCTGCAGCAACAGCCAGATCTTCTCTTGTGACCCTTCAGGGGTTGATGTTTTCTCACTCGGGGATGCAGCAGCAGTGCCCGTAATTCTCCAAGGGCAGGAGCTCCTCTGTGGCCTCTCTCTGATCTATAATTGGTCCCCGTGACTTCTTGCCATAATAATTAAAGCCAAGTATTTAAATAAACTTTTGCGAAGATAATGAGTTGCATTAGGTAGAAATATTTGTATAAAATGGAAGTAAATAAATGACATTTTAGGGCATAACCCAGCCCAGGTTTCACACAGCTAGAAGCAGTTTTCTCCAAGACACAGATTATTCCATAATTGTTCTTTAATGAAGTTCTTGCTTCTTTCCTCTGAAGGGTTTGCCCTTGTCCAGAGCACAGGAGGAAGCAGCAGGTTCTATGGAAATTACATGATCTAGGCTGGTGTGTTTGTACTCCTTAAAGCTCCTCTGTGATCAGCGGGTTTTGCACCCATAAAGGATGAGGGCAAGGCCGTGAAAATGGAGTGTAGGAAATACAGGGAGCCTGTGCCTGGGATTTCAGGCTGGAACACTGTGAGTGATAATTACTCTGTAATCTCTCCAGGTACCTTGCTTTGATTCCTGGAAAGTCTCACCTTTATTTACAGCTACAAGTGGCAGTGTGTTAATTAAGACAGTCAAAAAAGAAGGTATTTTTTTTTGGGAAGAGCTTTACTGCAGGATGCTGCAGGACAGCTCCATGGAAGGTGGATTGATTTCTGGATGCTCCTTGAGAAGATCCAAAGCATTGCCTGTCTTCCCTCAAACCCACAAAAGGAGGTGCAGCTTTGGCTGGAAGCAGGAAGGAGCCATGGATTGAGGTGGTGTTGGAGGACCTTCCCTGGTTCTCTCTATCCCCTCTGCTATGTGAGGATAACACAAGAATGAATCCTGAGATCCCTGACTGGAGGTCGGTTTAGGCACCTAAACACAGGTTGGAGCGTGTCAGTGGGAAATCTGATTTTGATGTTCAAGGCACAGCTCTCCTCCCTGGGAGGGAGCTGGGTTAGAGGTGTCTGGGAGCATTTCCTGAGCGTGCAGGAGGGTTTCTAGAGAAGCAGCAGTCTGGGACAGGAGCTTCTGCAGAGTCCAGCCAAGAACCCTTCAGAGCCTGCTGTTAATCTGCTCTTTTGCTGGTGGTAGAGAGCTGGGGTTCAGCCTCACATGGCTTAAATTGTGATTTCTAGCTGTGGAGGTGTGGGGACACCACATTTTGAGCTGGATAAATAACAGCTGGGTTTGGTCTGGAGGCCGTGGAGCTGCACTGCTGTAGAGATGGGTCAGAACTTTGTGTTCCTGGGTTGGAAGGGACCCACAAATTCAGCTCCTGACCCTGCACAGGACAACCCTCAAAATCACCGTATAACCGAGCTCCCAGATGAGATGCTTCGTTAATTAACCTCTTCCTTTGCCCCTTCTCTGCTCCTGCACCCAGGGGAGGGGCAGCTTGGGAGGGAAGTTCAGCACAGGCTTCTGCCAGGGTTGGAAACAAATGAAGCAGGGGCGATGCCTTGGACGTGAGGATCACAGAGATTTGGTTTTTGTTGGATGCTTCATTCCTGCCTCGTTCCTGCCCTCCTGGACCTGTTCTGTCTCCCCCGGGGGCTGTGGGGCAGAGGGTCACTGCCTGCCCTGTGTTTCTGTGCCCACGGGCAGGACTGGAGCACCCTTCTGCCCTGTGCCAGGGATGGCTCTTTGCAGCCCTTCCCAGCTGCTCTGTCTTTCAGGGAGATTATTTCTGGCACGCTCTGTCAGGTTTCTTGGTTTTCTTGCTGCAGGTAGTTGTGAAACAGCAGCTGTTCCGCAAGTGCCACTGCTGGGCTGGCGCTCGTTTGCCTGCTCCTGTGGGGAAGAGGGGGAGTGAATTAAGGACAGACAAGAAAAAGAGGGATTAAAGTCAGTGGAAGATCCCTCTGGTTCTGTGGGAATTGAGTTTCGCTCAGGTTTTTTGCTGGGCAAGCCCTTATTCTTTAATTTTTTTTCTGTTGAAGCACGTCTGTTGTTTCCTCTGAAGGAAGAAGGGGTCACTTTTTCCGCCCTGCTGACGTGGGCGGTGAGTCACAGTGGCTGTGGCAAGGTGCTGTCACTGGGACCGCTCACCTGTCGGAATATTTGCTGCCTTCATCCCCGCGTCCTGAGGCGTTTTGCAGCCACGTGGTTGGGTATGACCACAGCTCGGAATGCGCTTGGGATGCTTCTCGAGGGGATGGGCAGGAAGGATTGACTCCTTAAAGGTTTGGATTTCCAGGCAGCGCTGTGGCCTATGGATGGGAGGTCGTTTTACTACAGGAAGGAAATGTGTCAGCACGTAGCAAGGATCCGGCACACGGTCTGGAAGCCGAGGAGTTTTGCCTTGGTGCTCCAGCCACATGAAAGGCTCTGGAGGGGCATGCAGAGAGCTCGGCAGGTTTTGTGGGTGCTGGCAGCGCTGGGGAGCTCCTGGGAGCTGGGGCTGGTCCTGCCCTGCCTGTGCAGGCAGGTGGAGCCTGCGTGGGAGTTCCTGCAGCTCCTGCAGCAGCGTTTGAACCCCAGCAGTGAGGAAACACGAGCTGTGGTGCCCTGGCTCACTGCACCCCCAGCAGGGTTCATATCCTTGCAGAACTCACATCCTTGTCTTTTCTGAGGGTTTGCAGCCTCATGCCTGGGTGCTGTGGAGCTCCAGGGCTTCCCAGAGCTGTGGAAGGGTATCACTGCTGCTCAGCATTGGCTGAGTGCTGTCACCTCTAAAGAATTCAGGTTTGTGTGACATGAGCTGACAAATCAAGATATTGTTTTTTTGCCTGGTAGCAATGTTTGGATATCCACGCCGTGCAATTTCCTGCAGAAACTAGACACTGCCTGCACGTGTTCCCAGGCTGTTTGTGTTTTAAAGCCTGGGTGAAGTTGCAGGTGTGCTGGGCTCATCCTTGGATCTGCCCCTCAGAGGGGATGGGCGCTTTCAGGGTGACTGGTCCTGTCCTCCCCTGCTTGTGGCTTTTGTACAGACCTTTGCCACACGTGGCAATAAATTCGCTTGCTGTCGAAAAGGAGTCATTGGAGAGACTACAGGATATAGAGAATATAGAAAAGGGTGGAATAGAAAGGTGCCTCGTACTCGGAACGCAATCCCCGACTCCTTGTAGAAAGATTCAGGTTTTATTCCATAAATAGGGACAAAGGGAACCTTTAGCTGCTCCAGCTCTGCTGAGTTTTGAACCCTGAAAAAAAGGGGTGAGCGTACCCTTGGGGAGAGCAGGGTGGGAGGCAGAGGAGACACGGCTCTGTGGCCACCTGTGCCTGCACAGCCCCGTCCCCGTGGCCGGGGAGCGTGGCGGGGGCACAGGCAGGGGATGAAAAGCTCATCAGCAGTGACGCTAATTGGATGCGATGTTGGCTCCCTGCGTGGCCCGGCGGAGTGTGGCCGGCTCGAGCAGGCCCTGGAGCGTGAGCAATGGGAGCTGACAGCCCCTTTTGCAGGGCAAAGCCACGCTGGGGACGCCGTGCACGGGCCAGACAGGGGCAGCGCTCCCGGTGTCCCTTCACCTCGGCTGCGTTGGTTTAGCGTCCCTGTGGGATCGTCCTGGTGTTGATTAACTGTGGGTTTGAGGTCTTGGGTTAGGAGATGAGGAACGGCTGGGCTGCACAAATGCAGGATAACTCAGCAACGGCAGCATTCCCACCGAATTTGGGCTCCAGACTTCACCCACCCGCCCGCAGTTCCTGCAGAGCATCGCTGTGTGCCAGCCTGGCCTCAGCGTGTGCTGCTGGTTGGTGTGCAGTGGCTCTGGGTGCGGATCAGGGTGATTTTTGGTTGTTGCTGTTGAGGGAGAAGGCAGCAGAAAGGTGTCTGCCTGTCTGGGAGGCACCTTGTGACTCCTGAGGGTTCTACACCAACCTTGTGAGGGAAAAGTAAGGTGCAGGCAGGTGTCAAACCCCTAAAAGTGCCTCTCCGGGTGAAAAGCCCCAGCCTGAGAGCAGGCCAGGCACGTGGCAGTCCCTGTGACTTTCTAGAAACACCAGATGAGTTTTTTCATGTGCCTAAAGGCGATTTAGTGCAAGGCCACCAGCCTTCCTGAGCTGCATGTCCCAGAATGCTGCGATGGACAGAGGCCCCGCAGGTGTCATTGGCCTGTTTGGGACATCAAACCTTCAAACACCCAGAAACTGGGTTGATTTTACTGAGAAGCAGCGCAGAAGATTCCTCAAGGAGTTGTTTGCTGCTGAGGGCAAAGACATTTGTACACCTGGTACGTGGGGCTCTAAAAGGAGACTTGTCACCGATTTCAAAGCAGGGTAGGGAGATACCTCACCTTGTAGTCAGAAGGCTGTGCTTGATGAGTTGGGTTTTCCACAATGTGATGCTTGGGGAGTTAAGAACCAACCAGCCCCTGTGCAGCCCTGTGGTTGTGTCCAACTGCTCTGAGGCAGAGGGGAAAGGAACGGGGGGACTTCCACCTGTGCAGCTGCCTGAGAGGAAAAAGGTCACTTGGGATCTGTTTGGAGGTAGAAATAGGGCTGGAAGTGAGGCAATGAAGTACAGCTAAGGTGTCCTTTGACATCACCAGGGCCCTGTCAGGGAGTTGCTGAGTAACCTGCCGAAATAATCCTTGGCAGTGTTTGAGCAGAACACGTTGCTGCCTGTGCTCCGAGTCTCTGCATGTGAATTTGGGGCTGGCACCCAGCTCTTTGTTTCTAATCCTGCACTGAATGTGCTGAACCTACACGAGCACAGAATCCCAGACTGGGAGGTCTGTAACTATGGCAATATCCTACAGACGTGACCCTCCGCTCCTCGTCTCAGCGCTGGCATCGGCGAGCTGCCGTGTAAGGTGGCACTCCTTTTTTCTAGTAGTAATTCCATGTCGAAGAGGAAATATAAATAAACTCCCCAAACAAAAGGAGCAAGGAAAAAATAATTCTTTCAAACATTTGAGCAGGAACAATAGGGTAGGATATGCACTCTCTGGGGAGGGCTAGTGGCTGAAACCGATAGGAGCACAGGGCTGCCTTGCTCTGTACCTAGCCCAGAGCTTGGCTCAGCGAGGATTATTTATAGCAAATGTTATGGCAGAAGCATGTGTGACCTGCAGGCTCCCGGCGAGGGGAAGAGCTTTCCTGTGCTGTCTCTGGGATACAATAGACAATTATTTAGACACTATCTTTGTCTCAAGATATAAACAATTAAACGCTGGCTACTGATTTCTGCTCTGATGTTCAGCCCGTGCTTTCTTGCTTAGGGATTTGTGGAGAAGGCGAGGATTTTTAAGAAGTGTCACAGCTGTAAAGTTCCTGAGGCATCTCTACCAAACTGACTAATTGGGAATGCAGAGCAGTGTCACAAGCACCACGAAGCTGTTGCTTCCCAAAGGATGGCAGCCAGTGGTTCAGTGTTGTTCAGCTGACATTAATGGGGTGTGGATGGGTGTAGACCCCTGAATCTGCCTGTTCTGCTGTGTTTTGGCTCATCACTGTGGTATTAAAGTACCTACAGCTGCCACTGGATAGTAATTAAATGTTCTTACATATAATTAACTACTTTCAGCTGCCTGCTGAACCGCTTAAATAATCTACATGTAATGGCAGATATTTTGGTATTAGAATGGTGACAGTTGGTGCCAAATAGCTGGGGAGGTTGGGGAAACAGCTATTGTGCATCAAAACAACCTCGTGCTGGCAGATGACTCCTTTTTTAGGCTTCCTCCTCCTCCTCCTGGGGGTCCCTGACCAGCCTGGGTGCCAGTAACAAAGGGATCCTTTTGGATCTCTTCAGGCCTTGCCTCTGTTTTATTTTCTGTAGAGCAAGAGAATTTAGAACTGCAAAACAGGGGAAATGTGGAGGAGTGTGCAAGGGGTGGTGCTGCCACGGTTCAGTGGGCAGAGGGTGAATCTGCATCTGCAGTTCCTGGGTCAGCTCTGTGAGTCTGGAGGAACATTTAGCACAGGTACAGTGCCACAGGTGTGTGGGCTTTGGGAGAGGCTTGGTCTGAAATCTGCCTTCAGCGAGAACTGATGCGTGTTCGTTGTTTCATTCCAGCTGTATTCCAGGGATTTTACACCTCTGTGTTGTTTGCCTTGAGCTTCTCCTGCTGAGCTTTGCACAAGGAGCTGCTGCTGGCTCCCTCTCCCTTCCCTGTGTGTATAAGGCTGTTCCTGGCTTGGTGTAAGGTTTGAGGGCTCCATGTGCTGCAGAGCCCAGGGCTGGTGCCCTGTTTGGCTGCCTGCAGTGCCAGCCCCTCTCCCAGCAAGCCCTGGTGTGGAGCTGTGGTGTTTGCAGTGAGCTGCTCCCTGCCTGGCAGCACCAGCCCAGTTTGTCTGACAGATGCAGTGGAGCAACTCTCTCCCTCGGCCACAGGCAAAATGAGTCTCCTGCTCTAATTTCATTGTGTTTAGCCACCGCACAAACTCTAAAGCTCCCTGAAATGGGAAGGAAGTAATGTTTAAATTATACATGAGTGAACTGATTTACTCAGCCTGAAGTTCTGAGTTCCGTCCTTATAAATACAGGGCTGGAGCTATCAGTCTGTGCATCCATCTGTCTGCCCGGTGAAGATTGAGTTAGCAGGAGCACAAATGCAGATCCAGGACTGTAAAAGCTTTGGCTTAAACCAGTGCAAACCGTGTGGGGCAGGTGCTGCTGCCACAGGGAATGTGGTGTGTTTGCCTGGGATTATCTTGTCTGGTAGTCTGCCCTCAGTGATGGAGGAGACCACTGCTGCAGGGTCCCTTCTGCCACTGGCAAGTGGAGGAGTCACCATCCCTGGAAATATTAAAAAAGTGTGTGGATGTGGCACTTGAGGATGTGGTTTAGTGGTCAGTGTGGGGTGGTGCTGGGTTGATGGTTGGAATTGATCTTGGAGGTCTTATCCAGCCATAATGATCCTGTGATTCTAAAGCTCAGTGTTTTGATAAGGTCTGTCCACTCCCGGCTGGGAAGGGATTCAGACTGCTCCCCTGTCTGCCTCCTGCTCCTAATGAAGGGGTTTAGCTTCCTGTGGAAGGGATTTTGCAGAGCATGTAAAATGCTGGTTCAATTCTCTGTTCACTTCCTATGGGCATGGGCCCCCGCGCTCCTTGGGGAGCCCAGCGCCGGAAAGTCGTAACTGCGCTCGCTGATGGGCTGCAGATCCCTTCTGCAGATGTGGCACCCAGGTCTCTCCTTCCACCTCTACTGAAATAAATGAACAGTCAAGCTGCGGTGCTGCCATGCCTGGCCAGAGCCCAGCAGCAAAGCGTCCTCCTTGACCCAGAAACAGAGGATGCTGGATGTCTGTAGGGGCTGCAGCGGTCTGTGGGCTGGGGACCTGCCGGGTGGGCAGGGACTTGATCATCAGGCTGCATCCCCTGGGTGTGCTCTGTGAGCAAACACAGCTCTGCCCTTGGGCCTTGGATGCGGCACCCAGAGAGGCTGAAATGTCTGCGGAGACATAAACAGAAAGGGGGAGAAGTCACGATTCTCTCCCTATTTGTTTGACCTAAATACACTGAAGTAACGGTACCCCCATGAAAGAGATAATTTCCTGACGCTGGAGAGCTTAACATCTGTTTCCTCCCATTTATTTTCAGTGGTAGAACATGGTAACGGAAGAACTGGCGGGCTTTTCTTTCCTCTTTTTCTTTTGTATAGCAAGAGGCGCTGCATGCTTGGGCTAAATACGCTCTCCGAGAGCAGACAGGTTTCTCTCAAGGGTTATATGATCATTTGTTCTCTATTTTCTCTCCTTCCTGCCTCCCCTCGCCCCTCCTGGAGACGAGCGGATACAGCGAAGCCCAGGCAGGACTTCCTTAGCTCAGCCATGCCTTCTGGCAGGCCGCACCGCGTGCCCTCTCCCCGTCACCCCCCTTCCCCGAAAAACAATGGCCAAAGGCTCCTTCTTGTTTGTTATTTTGGATCCTGCAGAGGAAGAGCCGAGTGGAAGATCGTGTCCCCGGGGGCCCTCGGTGCATTCCGGCTCCGGCAGCGCCCGGCGAGGCTGTCGGCGCCTGGGCTGCGCCGGCCCTGCGCCTCTCGCTGCAGCCGTGCGATGCTGGGGGGGACGGTGGGTTTGGAAGCGAACGTGGCACTGCTGAGAGGTGAGAGGAGGGGGATGGAGAGCCTTGGAGGGGTGTCTGGGGTCGCTGCTCCACAGTGAGTGCAAGTCCTGTCCGTGGAACATCCAGCACAGCACAGGTCGTCACGGTGCCAAGAGGAGCTGGGCTTTTGTGCCAACTGTTTGTGACACTGTTTGAACCCCTCAGCTTCTCCTTTGCAGTTGGGCTGTAGTGAGCCTCAGACCTTCTCTATCTCTGCCTCCAAAACCCTCCAGGATGACCTTGGGTCTCTCCAGGTGCTTTGAGCCAGCGGCTCTGTGGTGGAGAGCGCGTTTCTGGCACGTGGTCCTGTCTAGGCTGCCCCAAGGGCAACCCCACCACCAATTTCCTCTTTGTTCCCTTCAAAGGCGTGTTGTTTCTCAGGGCCCCAGTCACAATAGTTCTTTTGGGTCGCTTGATAGGAGGGATTTACAATTTGCCTGGAACCTGGAATATGCATTCTCCAGAATCCTACAACACCAAGGGATCCTGGAATCACAGAATGATCTGGGTTGGAAAGAACCTTTGAAGTCATCTCGTTCCACCCTCTGCCATGGGCAGGGACACCTTCCAGTATCTCAGGTTGCTCCAAGCCCAGTCCAGCCTGGCCTTGGACACTTCCAGGGATGGGGCAGCCACAGCTTCTCTGGGCACCCTCTGCCAGTGCCCTCCCAGTGCTTCAGAACACTAAATATATTTTCTAAAAAAGTTACTTGTGCTTGTTGCCTGAAACCTGCAGTGATCTGAAGATTTCAGGGCTTGTGTGGTTCCTGCCTGGCAAACAGCCTGAACTGTGTGGTGTTAAATGAGCAATTTCTTTCCATCGCTGGGGTCTCTTGAGAAAACTCAGCCTGGATCAGACCTTTCCTAATTGATGCTTCCTTTCTAGCAGGTCTTGCTACCCTGCTGCCTTTGGACTTGGTGTCGTGGTTTAACCTGGTTTAACACGCTGGTTTTGCTCTGCTTGTGGATAACTTGTGTAGGGCAGCTCAGCAGCAGGAGATTGGCCATGGAAAGTGTCACTCCCTGAGGGGTGGCTTGTGACAGCCCTCATTGCTTGGGCCTGATTCAGTGTGCTTTAAGTCTATGAGAACCGTCAGCTTCAGTGGGTGTTCCCTGGGCCCGTGCTGTTATTTCTGCTAAATCACACTGAAAAGGAGCAAAATTGCTGTTACTCCCACCTGTATGATGCAGGAAGAGCCTGTTGCCAAGGGAATGTTGTGCAATCACGAGTGAGATACAGAGCACCTATTTCTTTCTTAGAGATTGGGATAACGCAAAAAATATGGAAGGAATTTGGGGGGAGGAATCGTGGCTGTAGATACAGATGTTTATGTTACACATCTAGTGCCTTTGGCTGGGGATTTTATTGATCTCACCTTATTTGTCCACCTGCAAAAGGAAAGTGAATTTTCAGAATGAAGGACTGCTGCTTTTGTGATGGGAAGAGCAGGGCAAGGTAGGGACCCACACAGCCCCTGTACACTGGAGCTGTTGGCAGTGTTTGGTTGATAGCTGGAGTTTTATGAAACCATCTTCCTCTCCAGGGGAGATTCTGTGTGTTTTGGAGAGCAAACGAGCCTTTGGTCTCCAAACCTGGCTGAGCCACCCTCCCTGGGCTCAGGTAATCTGAGGGCAGTGGAAGAGGCAGAAGGTAACTGTGCTGCCTCGTGTTTTCTGTGGTTAAAGCCCTGCTTTAAGTGATGTAGTCCCAGCTCAGCTGCTGGGTGGTAACTTGCTGCGACTTGACATCTGCAACTGCAGCTCAAGGAGGGGAAAAATAAACATGTGGTTGACAAGTGGTGTCGTTTCCTGGCTCGTAGCTGTTCCCGAAGCGTTTCCTCAAAAGGTCTTTCTCCTGCACCCCAGAAAGGTGAGCAGTGGTTCATCAGACACTCTGAGGGCTGTTCTCCTCCATGATGGGCCTAAGTGCCGCCAAGGCCGTGTGGTCTGGTTGGTGAAGCCACCTTTGCCCTGCTTGGCTGATGGAAAGCACAGGTTTCCCCCAGGCAGCTGCTGCAGGTGTTTGCACAGCGGCAGACGCTGCGTTCGGCGGCTCCAGCAGGCAGTGGTGCGGAGCAGATTTTGGCTCCTGCTCAGGGAGGACTGAGGGAAGCTGGCTGGAATTTGCCTCGGTGGTGGGAGGCTCTGCTCTGGGTGAGGCAGTGCCAGTGCTGGGGCTGGAGCTGGCTCAGGGGCAGTGCTGGGCACTGAGGAAGCTGCGCTGGGAGTGGCTCCTGCCAAGGTCAGCCTGTGGTTTCGGTGTGTGCAGTCCTGCAGGTGTGACTGAGGGGAGTTCAAACACCAACAAGGTGGTTTTGAAGATGAGGAGAGGTTCAGGTGAGGCTTTGGTGGAAGGGAAGATGGAGAGGAGGCACCAAGCACTGGTCACAGAATGGGTCTGTGCTTAGAGTGCTTGGGTCTGGCTTCGTGGTGGCAGCTCTAATTTACATCTGCTTTAAAGCTGCTTAAAAAAATAATTAACCCCCCCCATTTAATTTTAAAGCCACCCATGTGCCCTGTGATTCTGGATTCTGTTGCTTCTCTGGGGAGGGCTGTGCAGGATCTGTCCCTTGTTATGGGCTCTCTTTTGCCTGACACATGAGGAACAGCCTGTCTCCTCTGTGCTAGCATCCCTCCAAAGACTTCACAGGCAAGCCTCTTCCCTTTGAATCTTCTTTCCTCATGCAGGATCCACCCAGCCAAAAACAATAAAACATAAAGCTGGAGAGAGAAAACAAACAAAAAAAGAGGACCGTTTGTGATTTCTGTCTTTTGCTGCCAGTTGGCTGCACGACTTGAAACGACTGAAACGCTCTTCTTTTTTTTTTTCCCACTCCTTCCAACCCATTCCAATGTGTTAGTCTTTAAGTTGCAGCAGGAATGTCTGGGAATAACTCGCATCCCAAAGCGACAGCCTGAAAAGTGAGGAGCTGGTCTCCTCCACAGGCACCAGATGGAGGAACTGTCCTGCTCAACCCTTGGTTTTTTGGGAACAAAAGCTTCTGTGGTCTCTGCAGGGACCCAGGATGACACAGCTCCTGCGTGAATTTCTGCTGCAGGGTTTAAATGGAGGCAGGTGGTGCTGAGGCCCCATAAGTGCCTGGGGAAGGAGGTTTTCTCTTAAAACCTCCGTGGTGGCGAGCACAAGAGGCTGAGGAAATAAATGGCTAGAGCAGAGCGAGGCAGCGCGCGGAGCATCATCACTGGACTTGGGCTGGGTAACTGGGGTGTAACTGGAGGTACCCACTGAGGCTGTGTGATTGCGTGGGGTGTGGTTGGGCTGGGGAGCTGTGGGGTGTAATTGGCATGTGATTGTAGGGTGTATTCGGCTGTGTCCAGGGATGCTGTGTAACTGTGGGGTGTATCTGGCAGGGCACATTTGGGATGTGTAACGATGGGGTGTATTTGGCTCTGTACCATCAGGATGTGTCACTGTGGGGTGTATTTGGCAGGGCACGTTTAGGAGGTGTCACTGTGGGGTGTATTTGGCTGTATTCCATCAGGTTGTGTCACTGTGGGGTGTATTTGGCTGTATTCCATCAGGCTGTTGTCACTGTGGGGTGTGTTTGGCTGTATTCCATCAGGCTGTGTCACTGTGGGGTGTATCTGGCTGTATTCTGTCAGGCTGTGTCACTGTGGGGTGTATCTGGCTGTATTCTGTCAGGCTGTGTCACTGTGGGGTATATTTAGCTGTATTCCATCAGGTTGTGTCACTGTGGGGTGTATCTGGCTGTATTCTGTCAGGCTGTGTCACTGTGGGGTATATTTAGCTGTATTCCATCAGGTTGTGTCACTGTGGGGTGTATCTGGCTGTATTCTGTCAGGCTGTGTCACTGTGGGGTATATTTAGCTGTATTCCATCAGGTTGTGTCACTGTGGGGTGTATCTGGCTGTATTCTGTCAGGCTGTGTCACTGTGGGGTATATTTAGCTGTATTCCATCAGGTTGTGTCACTGTGGGGTGTATCTGGCTGTATTCTGTCAGGCTGTGTCACTGTGGGGTATATTTAGCTGTATTCCATCAGGTTGTGTCACTGTGGGGTGTATCTGGCTGTATTCTGTCAGGCTGTGTCACTGTGGGGTATATTTAGCTGTATTCCATCAGGTTGTGTCACTGTGGGGTGTATCTGGCTGTATTCTGTCAGGCTGTGTCACTGTGGGGTATATTTAGCTGTATTCCATCAGGTTGTGTCACTGTGGGGTGTATCTGGCTGTATTCTGTCAGGCTGTGTCACTGTGGGGTATATTTAGCTGTATTCCATCAGGTTGTGTCACTGTGGGGTGTATCTGGCTGTATTCTGTCAGGCTGTGTCACTGTGGGGTGTATTTGGCTGTATTCCCTCAGGCTGTGTCACTGCGGGGTGTATTTGGCTGTATTCTATCAGGCTGTGTCACTGTGGGGTGTATTTGGCAGGGCACGTTCAGGCTGTTGTCACTGTGGGGTGTGTTGGCACAGCCGGTGCCACCAGCGGCTCCACCACAGCCCAGAGCGGAGCCAGCAGCAGCACTGGCAGCACCTCACGTGGTTAATAAAGGGCAAAAATGGCCAAGAGCAGTGATGGGGGGATAAAAAATGGTGAGAAACAGCTCTGGGGTTGGTGAAGATGGCGAGGAGGAGGTGCTGGAACACGCGGACCGTCCCTGGCAGGAGCTGCGGCCTGTGCAGGCCCCACGCAGGAGCGGGTTCTCCTGACGGGAGTGGGACCTGTGATGGCTCCACATGGTGGGAATGGGACCTCTGGAGGCTCCACACAGGGGCAGGGGGATGTTCCTGGCAGGAACTGTAGCCTGTGGAGGTGGTTCCTGGCAAGAATTGTAACCAGTGGAGGCCCCACAGAGGAGCAGGTTCTCCTGACAGGAGCCGTGGCCCATGAAGGCCCCACGGGAGCCTGGGACAAGTATGAGGAGGAAGGACAACTATGATGTCCCAACCATACCTCTCCCAGTTCCCAATCCTTCTGCACCCCTTGGTGGGAGGTGGATCCCTCAGAGGATGGGAAGTTGAGCCGTGGTGGGTAGGGGTAAGACATTGTGTTAGTTTTATCTTTGTGTCTCATTATCCAGATCAGTTGGCAATAAATCAAATTGACTTTTGATTGGAGAGGGATCACCGTATTTTTATAGCAGCCCAACAGCTTTATCATCTTACTTCCCCTCTTGCCTCAGTTGGGCAGCACAGTGAGTGGACATCTGGCAGCCCACCACAGCAGCAACCGTTCATTTCTGCTACCCTAAGCACCGCTGGTGCCAAAAATGCTTGGCACAACCCTGTGGCAGGGCTTATGGAGAGCCAGCTGACTGTTGTCCATAAAAAAGTGGGATGCTGGTTGTTTCTGTTGGCTGTGCTCTGCTTCCGTGGTGCCTCTGCCATCCGTGGGGGTCTCAGGGGTTATCCCTTGTTGGAGACAGACATGGTGTCAAGGTAGAAACAGACTTAATTTGACTGAATGCAAGGGTCATGAGATGCCCAGGGTAGTAGCTGCTGCATTAAAAACCTTAGTTTTAACAGAAATAGGGAGTTTAAATGTTTTTTAGTAGATGTGGGGACTGTTCACGGTGCTGGTGTGGCTGTGTGCTCTGCCCCTGCTCAAGGAGAAATGAAGAGTTTCTCCATTGTCAAACCTGTGTCTTGGGGGCTCACTATTTCTTCCTTCTTCCTCTTAAGAGTAAGATTGGAAATTGAGGGAATTTAACCCTGCCGAGTGCCTGGCACGTGGTTCTGCTTTGCAGACAGCAAAGCCAGGACCAGCAGATCCAGCCCCAGGAAGCCGTAATACCGAGACAGGGCAGATGTATTCCAGTGGAAGGGAAGCTTTAGGATCTGAGCAGGAGTTCAGCTGTGTGCCCACAGGTGGTTCAGAATGGTTTCCATCGCTGCTCCGTATGGGGGAATTGTATTTTTAATCCTGTCCACTGGAACTCACTTGAGGGGAATGTGTTTTGCGTAGCGTTGAGCGGTGGCCAAGCAGCTTTCACTGAGCAGACGAGTTCCAGGAGGGATTCCTGTGCTGGTGCCATCACTACAGTAGGAAAAACCTGGCTTGGATATTCCATGAGTTTTCTGATGTCGTTGTATTTCAGAATTGCATTGCTTCCAGGAAAAGGCTCATCCTGACTTTCCTTTGAATGCCTGCCTGGAGAGCCCGAACTATTGGGAGCGTGGTGCCGGTTCCTGGCAGATGGGGATGGTGGAGATGACAATGACATGTGCAGGGACACTCACTGGAATTTCCTTTCTGCCTGTCTGCCATGAACTCTGATGCATTTAGAGTCTCTGCGACTTGGAAAACGAAGATGTGATTCATGGGATTCTGAGCGTACTTTGTGGTGACTTTATTAGTGCAGGAAGTCTATTTGTGGTCGCTAAGTGTTCAGTCATTTAAATCAGATTTAAGTAGCTTTAAAATTTATATGGTTTGGAAGCAAAATTTCAGCCTCCCTGGAATCAATGGGGAAAACCACCGCAGCCACTGGGATAAGATTTGACTTGTGATGCTTTGAGAAATGTGTCTTCCAAACGTTTTCTGCTCCTAATTGCATTCCTTTGTTCTTTTTCCTTAAAAGTCTTGTGAAGAAAGCAACCTGAGGACCATGCATCCGTGACTCCTGGAACCAGCCTGTGAGCCGGGGCGATGGAAGTTCTAGAGGGCCGCCAGCGTACTGCTTCCGTGACCATCCCCAATGGATTTGCCAACAGGATTTTCCAAGGAAGCATGGAGGGAGGGAGCACTGATGCCTTGGAGGCCTGTGGTGCTGAGCACTGCGCCTCCGGCGACACGATCCCCAGCGAGCAGGAGGAAACGCACAGGTATAAGAAGACAACCAAGGGCAGCCGGATCTGGAATTTCGTCAGACGAAGGAAAGGACTCTCTACGAATAAAGACAGACCCCAGTCCATGATCCTGCTGGGGGTTACCTCTGAGGTCTCAGAATTAAAAAAGCCATCCTTCATGGACAGGGTACGCTCGTCAAAAAAGGGAAGATCCTCCAGGACGCCCAAGAACGTGGATTTGAGAGCATCCAGAGTTCAGGATGTGTGTGACCCTGAGGAGGACCTCCATTCCAGTGGGCAGAGAGCTGTCTACAGGGTTAAGAAGCTGGGCGATGGCCGGAGGCCCTCCCGCCACTCGTACGCGGGGTACATCGAGGATTTGGACTCCTCTTTTGAGGACATAGAGCTGAACATCAGCATTCCTGAACTCGATGCCACTGAAAGTAAATGTCTCAGGGATATCGGTGGCAGATTACACGGCGAGGATAATGATGGTAAGTGCCACAGAATACCAGCCAGGAAGAGCGAGTCTTTGAATTTTGAACACGTTAAGAATCCTGCAATTACAGAAGGGGACAATCAAAAGAGGTGTGCTGTGCTCCCACAGGAGAGCAGGAGAGGAAGGAGCTCTGATGTCTGGAGCTATCTGAAAGGCATTTCATTAGCTAGCAAAGATAATTCAAAGCTCCCAGATCAAAGGGCCGAAACCAATTTCCAGAACTTAGAAAATACAACTGATCATTCCGCTTCTTACTTTGACTTTGATACGAGATGTGAGGAGAATCTCAGCCAGCGGAAAAAATCAAACGGTGCCGCCAAAGCCACTCACTTTGGGGGTGTTGTGAGGTTCTTAACCAGCGTGGCCGAGGCAGCTCGGCGGCTGCGAGGCTCCTCGAGGGCGTTTTCCCCCGACGAGAAGAGGCCTCAGCGCAGTTTCCGAGGCCGCAGGCAGGATGTCGCCTCCCCCAAAGAGGGCTTGGTTATCGAGAATGAGAGCGCAAAGGCCTTCTGCACAGTGGGAGCCTGTCTGCAGTCCCCGGATTCAGGCACGTGGGAGAACCTGAGCTTTGAGAGCTTGGCGGGGAAGGAGCCCGGGCAGCACTGCAAAACCACGGAAGGGCTGAAAGACGTTGGTTCCTCTTGCCTGGACAGTGGGAATTACAGGCTTGATGAAACCTCACTTTCTCCCTTTGGGCCAGAACCATCCATGTCCCAGCTGGCAGAGCTTGCAGATGGCTCTTTCACAGAGCTGAATAGCAAAGACCCCTCCGAGGATCTGGTTGAACTTCCACGGCTGACTCTTACTGAACCGATTCAGGACTTGGGCACAACTCCAGAGAAGACCCAGGTCATGGCCAAGGACCTGCCACCTTCTCATGATCTTCCTGTGAATAATCTGGATGCTGTGGACCTGAGCCGTTCTCCAGCTGCCAGTGGGGACTTTTCTGCAGAAACTGGAGTGCAGACCCACCTTCCACAAGCGTCACCAACTAAACTCGATTCTGGGGATGTGGCTTGTGCCCCAGTGGTTGCTAAAGACGTGGATACGTCTCCAGCGGTTGCTCAGGAGCTTTCAGAGACAGAACTGGATAATGAGGACTTGAGAAATCCTGAGCTGCCTTTGCAAAACTTGTCTGGAGGTGAGCTGGAGATCCAAGACGCTGGCAGTACCCTGGAGAGGGTCGTGGGCAGGGACCTGCCACCTTCTCCTGATCTTCCTGTCGGTAATCTGGATGCTGCAGATCTGGGCTGTTCTCCAGCTGCTGATGGTGCCTTTCCTGCAGTGACTGAGGCTCAGACCCACCTTCCTCAGACTTCACTGACTAAACTTGATACTGAGGACGTGATTTGTGCCCCAGTGATTGCTAAAGACATGGATCCATCTCCAGCTGTGGCTCAGGAAATTTCAAGGACAGAACTGGATAATCAGGATTTGAGAAATCCTGAGTTGCCTTTGCAAGACTTGTCAGGAGGCGAGCTGGAGATTCAGGACTCGGGCAGTACTCCAGAGACATCACAGGTTGTGGGCAGGGATGTGCCACCTTCTCCTGATCTTCCTGTGGGTAAGCTGGATGCTGTGGACTTGGGCCATTCCCCAGCTGCCAATGGTGACTTCTCTGCAGCACCTGAGGCTCTGAGCCACCTTCCACAGGCAGCTCTGACTGAAGAGATCCAAGCCACTGTCAGTACTCTGGAGAAGAGTCAGGTCGTGGGCAGGGACCTGCCACCTTCTCACGACATTGCCGAGAACGTTCTGGATGCTGCAGACATGGGCTGTTCCGCGGTTGCCGAGGTGGACTTTTCTGTAGTGACGTTTTTAAAGTGTTCCACAGTGAAAAGGCAGGGTTTGGAACAGCCTGGTGGCCGCATTAAAAAGCGGGGAACCACTTCATTTGTGGAACAAAACTCAGTGGAGGTCATGGACAGGGTGGAAGAGTTCGACTGCAGCACGGAGTGCAGGCCCTTCCAAGTGCACGTCTCGAGGATTGTCTCCTCCGGACGGCTCAAAAATGGAAAGGTAGGAACAACTTCGTAAGGTTTGCAGTAAGACCATGCCGTTGTACATCTTATGAAGCTGGTTTGCACCTGAAAGCACTTTTTAACATCCCTCATTGGGATTTCCGGTTAAGGAGGCTGTTCTGTGAATGGTGGCAGCAGACACAGCTTTTATATCGGTCTGAGTCTGAGCTCTTAAACCTCCAGAGCTGCTTCTCCTGTGACTCTTTATGTGTATCAGTGTCTCCTGAAGAAGGTGTAGCAGTTTATGTATTTCTAGACACTACCCTTATTTTTTTTCCTCTCTGCATTTTAGTTCATTTGAAGTAGAAGCTCCTAAGAAGAGAGGTTTTGCCAAGCTGAGAGTTAAGTGCTCTGTGGGCAAACAGAATTCAGCAATTACACTTTGGCCTCTGCGTGTTCTTACCTAAAATAGTTGCAGGAGTGATGGGGTGGGTGGTGAATGAGAGGTGGGCAATGCTGGTGGCTCCAGTCATGGCAGGATGTTCCTGTCTGGTACAAGCAAGTCTTTCAAAGCCCTTAAAATCCTCAAAACATTTAAGTGGACACTGAATTTTGGGCTAGATTCTGGGTGTTACAAATCTGTCTTGTCCAGCTTATTGCTAGGAAGCCTCAGAAGTCCTGTGGAGCCAGTGTGAAGCCCAGCTTTAGGGTTCTTTTGTGTACCTCCTGGTTAGCTGAGGCTGGAATGAAGACTTTTTCTTTTTTCAAGATGCCAGGTAGAAAAATCAGGTTGATTTGTGAAGAAACTTTCTCTTTTCCTTTTGGGTTTTGAGAGATAAGAGATATTCCAGAGGTGGTGACACTGTTCCCTGTTGGAAAAGGGGTCACAGTAGTTTCTGAGCCAAGAGGGGAAGTGTTTGAAAATTGGCAGCAGATTAGAAATGCTGTGGGGAAAGAATCTGAACTTCTGACTCGCAGCTAAAACAGGCAGCAGTATTGTTAGTTATTCCTGGTTTTGTTTTTCTGCTCTGTTTTGTGTAATACAGAGAATTACAGAAGCTCTCTCTGTAATCCCAGGCGCTCCAGAGCGGTGAGTGGTGGTTGGTCACTTCTCAGGGTTTCTGGAAGAGACATTTTTAGGAGGAGCTTGAGAGGGCTGTGGTTTGATGTCCCTTCACGGGGACCAAGCTGAAAGCATTCTGGGCAGGAGCACGATGAGAGAGGCACGGAAGGATGGAGCGGAGCAGAGGGAAGCACCGGCGCTCTTCTCCCAGAGCAGCCACACCCGCTGGGAGGGCTGGGCTGCCTGTCTGATCCCAGCGCTCTCAGAGCACAATCCCAGCTCTTCCCCAGCTCAGCTGTGTGAACAGGAGATGCCCCAAGTCCCAGCTCAGCTGTTGCAGCGTACAAACATGACCAAGAAACTCAAATATGGTGCTTGAGATAACTGGGCAGGAAACCTGCCCTGAGTTCCCGTGGAGCGTGGCGATAGCACGCGGCCTCCGGGCTGCCGCGGCTTCCTCTGGCAGGGAGGGCTGGCTGCCTCGTGGGCAGGAGCAGCAGCAGGGTGGGAGGGAAAGCAGACAGCCCCACCTGGGTTGTGGGCACCTCCTGCACCCCAGGAACTCCTGCTGCAGGTTTGGAAGTGCACAGCGACCTGGTGGTGGCACCAAACCCAGAGCAAAGCGAGGCCGAAGGAGGGATCTCCTGGACAGGAACAGCCCTGGAGAGTCTGCCAGCAGCTCCCGTAACGAATGACCTGAGATACCCCAGGGATTTGCTCGCCTATCTCCCATCAGGGAGCGGCACTCGGAAACACTTCACCCAAAATAAACATGGAAGAGGAGTAACTTCAGCCTGAGCGTGACAGTAGCAGCAAACTCCGGCCTCTTATTGTTTTAGGGCTCAATCCATCTCTTGCTGGCACCTGCTCCTCAGCACAGTCGCTGGCCCTGCTGCCTCCACTGCAGGCTGCTCTGATTAACTGTAGGATTTGTATTTCAAGGGAAGTGCTCAGCCACAGGCAGGGAGAGAAGGTGCTGCCAGGACGGGGTGGCTTGGCCAGGCTTGCTGTGAGCAAGTTCCCCAGCAGTTTTACAGTGTGTGAGCAGTGTAGGGCAGAAAGCATTTCCCAAACAACTTAAACGTTGTCCCAAAAAAGCATGAAAGTGCTTGTTCCCACAGAGGCTCCTGTGGGGAGATGGTGTGAGAGGCTGGTGTAGCACAAGGGATGCTGGAGTGGGATTTAGGGGATCTGTACATTAATTGTCAGGAAGTAAATCTGTTTCGTTTTATCTGCAATTAATGCCCCTGTTTTTTGCTTTCCTGGTCTTGCCTTTTAAAATTCTAATGTCTTTGGGAAGGAGCTGAGTGGTATTATGGGCAAGTGGTTGGACAGGATTTGATCCTGGTGCTTTAAAGGAAATAGCATTGCAGCAGCATTTACTGAGAGCAGCTGCAGAAAGGTAGAAAAGCACATCCCTGACAGCTGCCTTCAGACCCCCTTCCAAATTCTCATGTGTTCTGAACTTGTGAAACAGTAGAGAGAAAATGTTTTCAAGAATTGGAAGAACAATACAGGTCAAAACAAACTGTCAGTGGGAAATGCATTACTCCGTTCACGCTGCTGCAGCCCTGGAATCGCAGTGCCATCCTTACTCTGAGAGATATGAGAGATGGAGTAAGAGATGACATGGAGGTTTCACTAGGTTTTGGACAGAGTTTCCATTTTCCATGTCTCCAGTGAAGTGAGTTATCCTCATCCCACCTCTAAAAACACCACAGCATCCCGACAGGGAAACTGCTGCTGCAGGAAGTCAGGCATAGCCCTAGGAGTTGTCTTTGACCATTTCCAGAAGCTCGAGATGATGCTTAGATGGAAAGCAGCTTTGATACCATGTATTTTGCAATTCCAGCTTTCCATCAGGGTTCCAAACTGGCTGATGTATGCACGGACAGGGTTTGTGGCTGGTTTGATACCTCCTTTGGAGTGACATGAGGAAAGGTTGCAAAACAGGCATCTGAGTGCAGATTTCAGGTATCAGTTTGGAGTTTTTAGGACCAAGAAACAAGTTTCAGGTTTATTGCTGGCAGAGAGATCTGCCGTAGGATGAGGTCCCTGCTTGTCACAGGGCCAGGACCGGGAGCATCTCGGAGCCTCTGGGCTGGTGTCACCCTCGCAGTGAGAGCAGAGGGCTTTCACCGCAGTGTTTCTGTGCCCTCTGCTGGCTTGTTTGGGAAATAAGAGGTTATTTTGATGGAACAGAAAGCCTAATCTGTTTCCTTGGGATTCAGAATTTTGTCCTCCAAAGAGTTTGCAGGCTGCAGCTTGCTTCTGGCTGTTGTGGCTGCGCATAGACCCCAGCTGGGTTTGTGAGGCCGTGCTTTGGGGGAATTAGGATTGCCAGCAGTGTGAAAATGAGACTTCTACGGGCTTGTCAGCCTTGGCAAAAGCTGTGTCCCATAGGATGAGGTGCCAGGCCGATGGGATGCTGTGTTTGGGTTCAGGGCTCTGTAAGGGGCTGTGTGCTCGAACTCCTGCAGCACTGCAGATGTTTCTCGGGAGCAGCTGCTGAGGTTGTTCCTCCCAGCCCTGGACTCGGGATCCAAACCGTCCCAGGGCCACAAAGGCTGTCCGTGGTGCAGAGCGTGCTGCTGCTCCGAGTGGCCCACGTGGATACGGGTGCTGTCGGGGCGTTAGGAGGTTTTTGGGATTCCTGTGCCACAGCTGCTCCGTGTGGGAAAGCGGGAGCCTCTCCCTGCGCGGTGGGTCCGACTGGAAGCGCAGGATTGCTGATTTGCCTGAGTGCGCGCATGCCGGGGGATGGGATTGCAGATCTGCTGCCTGATAGCTGGGGCACAGCTCAGATCCTCCCACAGCTTTGGGGTTTGGCTTTAGTGCAGCTCTAAGTGCCTTCTCACAAGAGGAAGATCCAGCAAGTTCCCTTTTCTGTGTTTGCTGAGAAATTGCAGGTGATGCCCAGCAAGTTCATAGTTGAGCTTGAGGTTGTTTTATTGTGGGAGCAGCTGCAGAGATGGGATTGCTGAGTGGATTTATCCCTTCCCTCCCGCTGCTGAGTGACACTGACCAGGAAATGGTACCTGAGAGAGTTGATCTTCAGAGCTTTCTTCATCTCCTGGTTATTCAGCTCCTGGATTGTGTCTCAGCCTGCTGTAACAAAAGACTTTATAGTCCTTCCAAATGAAGAAACGATACTTCTCCTTTCTAAATCCTGCTGTTGCCAAAAGAGTGCTGTATTCCTGTCTGCAGCGAGGTGCAATTTACTGGCAGAATGAAGATTTTGGGTATTTATGGCTTTTAATATGGTTGCGTCTGACAATCATTTTATTTTTAGAGGAGACAAAACCTCTAAAGCCTATCTGCAAGCTGTTCAGATTCTTGTATTCATAATAACCAGGAGGTGCTAGCAAAATCTTGAATTAAAGCCTATATTTAGTGCTATCTGTAGTGGGGTAGGGTTTTTTGGGAAACGTATTTTTAACATTGTCAGGGAAAGGCAGGTTGAGTTTGCAAAGCTGATGGGCTTTGTGTGTATATATAACCAGCCATGGAACACATGGATAATTCAGATTTCTGCATGTTTTCTTTAAACACATGGTGTGTCTTTACTTTATCTCCCTCCCAACCTCAAAAGTTCCAACGGGGCATCACAGCAGTGATGGGAAGGGGCACCTCTGGGCATTGCTGGCCTTGTGCTAAAGGGACTCTGTATCCAGAAATTCCCTGGATGGAAGGTTTTCTTTGGCCTTTACCTCCTCCCAGCTGTTATCCAGCCAAGAGGAGCGTGCTGGCTCACTGGATATGATGCTGATGCTGGGAGATGGAGCCTTAATTCATCCACAGCTTTCTTTTGGGGTAATTACAGCCTGTCTGCTTTGTTCTTCATCTGTAAATGAAAATAACAGCACATCAGTGAGAATGAGCTGCTGGAGTCTTGGGGATGGATCCACCAAGCCATCCCAGGCACCCAGTTATTAGCAGGCTCCTGGAAGTGTGACAGACGTGTCTGTGATGGAGCCTAGAAACCTCCCAGAGAGGAACACCTCCTGTTTGCTTCCCATGACCTTTGTCAAATGATTTTTCTTTTGATTTCTTGACTCTAAGATTATACACAAGGCTTCCACGGTGTCACATGTCACAGGGAATAAAACGAAAAGTAGGAGTTTGAATTGTGATGTTTTTAAAAAGAACATTCCATTCTGCAAAATGTCACTGTACAGTTGTCATTTCCAGAAACTTTTCCTCCTGGAATAGAATAATAAAAGTTGGAGTGAGCAAAACGCCAACGTTTTTCTCCACTTAGCTGCAAATGGCAATTCTTTTGGATTAGTGTTACCAAGCATTAAGGTATAACTGAGGTATTTGACCATTTTATGGGTGCTTCAATCAATTGCAACTGTTTCATTCAAGTAAATATTTTGTGGACTGTAGATGCAAGGACGTGTCTTGTTAGCTGTTGTCATCAGTGAGCTGCCAACCAGTTTGGCTGCTCTTTGCTGTCCCTTGCAAGCAGCCAGCCCTTGCTGGTACGGATTCCTGAGCACCAGCTCATTCCTTCCCTGTGTGTGTTCCTGCTGGGACTTGGGAATGGGAGAGCAGCCTCACCCCCAAAATGCAGAGCAGCCAGTGGGGCTCCATCAGGGTTACTCCCAGAAATTCCTGGGACACTCAGTGCTGCTGGAAGTGCCGGGCTCAGAGCTGTGCAAGGTCTGAGCCCCGTGCAGTGGGGGCACTGGGGGCTGCACACCAGGGCCAGCAGGTCCCGAGCTTGCAGTCAGAAATGCACCGGGTGCAGATTGCAGCGAGCTGTGCTGCACTTGATGCCTTGGAGTGGCTACCTAGAACAGAGGTTAGACAAAGTTAAGAGAATAAAATGGGTATCTATTAAAGGCCTTCAAAAGGAACACCTTGGGCAGTCAAAAGCCTCCAAGAGGGGCTGCACCTGAGATGGATGATGGTCATGAGTTTTTCAGACAGATTTAAGTTTGGTCTATTTACATATCAGGAATTAATCCTCCAATTACAGCTTTGGGTAATGAAGTCATATGCCCCCAATTCACTTTTGTTTATCGTTTTCAGGGCCTGAGGCAGAGGGTGTCCTTGGTTCTCAGGCCTAGAGGGATTGTTTTGTCTGACCAAAATGTGAAGACAGTAACTAACACTCTATATGGAGTTCAGAGTTATACACTAGTGCAGAACAGGATCTGGAAAATATAAAAGCTAAAATCCTAAGGCATCACACTGTCCTGGAAATTCTGTGTATTATTGCATGACCTGTGGTTGCTTTGGCTGAGATTTGACTGCTGTTGGTGAAACTCTTCTGTGCCCCTTCTCTTGGCAGCCAACGTCCCATCCTGCGCAGCCGTCCCCAGAGGCAGAGCCCTTCAAGGCGCTGGTGGAGCGCTGCCGCTCCGAGCCCCTCTCGCAGAGCACCCCGATGGGGCTGGACCAGCTGGGAGGGCGCATGCAGCACCTGCTCCGCAGACGCGGTGAGTGGCTCTTCTCTCCCAGCTTTGGTTTTTTGGGTGTCACCCACCCTGCAGAGCCAGCCAAGGGCAGCAGGGGTGGAAAAGTCGGGAATGCGGCTTGCATCCGTGCTGGTTGCATCCCTGACGCCAGGTGAGGGAGCTCCGAGAACCACATGCTGAGGAGTTTCTTGCTGGCTAGTAGGATCTTCCTGTGCACAGTGTGTTTGTGAAATAAGGCTCTTTTCTCTCTTTAATGTCTCTGAACGCAGTCCCGTAATCTGGTTATGAGAGGATGAACAGGTAGGCACGTGAGGTGTAAAAGCTGTTCAGCAGCTGCTGCGTGAGTTTATTTTTGGTGGTTTTCTCTTGGATTTCTGTCCTTTAAGAATCCTCTGTGGTGAATACTCACCGTTTGGAGGTGGTGAGTGGTGATGGATACTGAGATCACAGCTCAAGTCTGATGTTTGTTTGGAAACACAAGAAGTTACAGGGTTTTTTACCTCTTGCTTGGGTACTTTTCATGATCAAGGAGGGAATCTCGTGAGCCAAAGACTGGGATGACCTCTCTGCATTTGTCCTGCTCACAGTGACACCAGAGGCAGCACCATGGAATGTATTTGCTGGCGGGTCTCGTGCTGGCGGGTAAATTGGCTGACGGCTGAATAGATGACATCATTTTTTTGAACCTCCTAATTAAAAAGATTGATAATGAGAGAAAGGAAATTACTTCCTGAAGGGCCACTGCTGGCATGAAGGATGCTGTGATTTAGCGATGGGCGAGCACGGGAGCACTGCCAGATTTTGTGCTGGCATTGCTCGGAGCGCTCCGGGGATCCGGGCGGCTGATGGATGGTGGCAGCGCACCAGGGTTCAGAAGAACTGGGGAGGACAAGGCAAATTGGTTGCCTGTGCTGTTAATTGATGGCTCTGCTGTCGGGGTGCAGTGGTTCCCAGCACAGGGGGGTCGCACACGCCCCTCAGATTGAGCATTCCACGTTTGCACGCTGCTCCATCCATCGCCGCCGCCTCCGGAGCCGTGAGCAGCCTCCTGCTATAACCGGCACCGTGCTGCAGCCTGGCTCTCCAAGAGTCTCCAAAGTGAAACGTGGGCTGCTAAAAATAGCAGCAGGCTGCCTGCATCAGCATTGAGGAAATAGGTCTCAGTGCAATCTCTCTCCCAGCAACGCTGGAAGAAAATCAGGATGGCTGCCCAGGCAGCCTGCAGCAGCATCCCAGCCCTGCTGCGCTCTGGCCTGGCCAGGGCAGAGTCCCCACCTGCTTGCTTTGGGGGTCTCCACTCTCCCAAAGCCTGGAACCTTTTATTCCGGTCTCAAACCCCTCAGGACTGACACAGTGTGAAACCTCTGCCTGGGTTAGAGGTATGTCAGGAGACAGAAATTGAGCGTTGTGCATCTTTTAGGGAAGATTTCCAGAACGTGGCTGTTTTCTGTAGATCCTTGCTCCATGACCAGGATGAGGAGCCTCCAGGTGCTGGAAACACCTGTGGAGATGCATGTATCACATATGTGCACTGCCTGGACCACATGTACCTGTGCTGGCAGCTGCTGTGGGGGCACCAGTGGTGCTCAGCTCTGTTTCCTTCCCTCCAGGTGAGAGGGGATGTGAAGAGCCTGATAGGAGAAGGGATTAAAATCTAAGCTTGCCAAATGTGGGAGGGAAAACTCTGGCCTCACACAGAAATAGCAGCTTCACCCCAAAAAGAGAGGGATAGGATGTGGAACTGAAAATTTGGGTTGGTTGGAAAAGTAGAGCTCATTTGCCTCTTTTTCACAGGCTGCTTTGTGCCTGGGTAGTGCCGTCTGCAAGGCCAGGCTGGGCTCTGGTGTGATACCAGAACCAGCCCAGTTTCCTTAAAAAACCAGCTTTTATGGACTTACCCATTTCTGTTTTGTGTGTAAGTTGGAGGAGCTGTTTCTTTTCCAAGGCCTGGCATCCTGTGGACCTCAGCGAGCGTGCAGCTGGGATTGCTGCAGGTGCTGCTGACCCGGGGAGCTGCTCCCTGTGCACACCGGTGCAGGTTGATGAGGGTCTCCTGCTCCTGGAGCTCCTGGCAGAGCATCCTGGCTCCACACCCAGCTGGGCTGACCCCACCTCGGGATGTGGCTCCCAGCTCTGCCTTTCTGTAGTATCCAAGCTGCACTATTTCTCTTGCATCCCAAGAGCACTGAATAAAGCACCTAAATATACTCTGTGCTCTCTTTTTCTAAAGGAGAGGTTGAATGAGTCTCTTGCAAACAATTTTGTTTCTTTCATTTAAAAGAACAGCCTCCGCCCCCAGCCTGAGCTAAAGCACAGCATTTATCTTTTGTCATTCCTTTTTTTTTTTTCCTGTTCCCGTGGATTTTCTCCTGGCAGCTGAGAACGAACAAGCTTCAAAGACCCTGAAGGTGCGCGGGAACTGCAGGAACGGTGGCCGTCGGTGGAACCTCTTCAAGCCTGGAGCTGAGAAGCTGCAGATCAGTCGGGTAAGGAGCTGTGTGGAACGTGCCTCTGCCTGCTTCAGGGCTGGGATTTGCCTGCTTTGGGCTTTGTGTTCATAACAATGTGCTTGACTAAAAGCTTCGTCAGTCGCTGGGTCCGTCAGCCGCAGATGGGGATTGTTTTGGTTTGTTATTATTTTGTAGCAATGAAATCACAGATGCATTGTCCTCTCCCCCAAATCAGTGTCCCTTCAATGTGTAGCAGAGGCTTTGTGGACGTTCATTGGGCCTCCTGTGCCTGAGTGTTCGTTGCAGGTGGAGGGAACTGTGATGTTCCACATCGCCTTCAGATCTGCTCCGTGGTTCTGATGGGTTTATTTTTTCTCCTTCCCTTTTTAGCCATGTGTCCTTTGGGTTTGGTACTGCTCCCAGCACCATCTCGGTGATGAATTCATGTCACTGCTTCTTTCCCAAAGTGTTCTGCAAATACAGGCACAATCCACTTGGTTCTTCTTTTGTGAATGATGCTTCTAGTGGGGGAAGTAAAACCTGTTGTGGGTCCAGAGATGTTCATGTTTTTCTCTGAGAAAAATTCAGACAAGATGGCAAAAATGGTATCATTTGTCTGATATGTTTCCTTGCTTGGGTGGCGGGTTGGTTTTTTTGCTGTGCCCTGTGTTTGAAATCTGGAGGCCTTTGTTATTTCATGGTCGTGTTTTGGGTTTGTAGTGCTCATGGTTTCACTGGTACCCAACAGATCTGGATTGTCCCAAACCCAGCAGATTTCCCAGCCTGCAGTGTGATGCAGGCAGAGTTTTCTAGCGAGTGTGGCAGAAGAGGTTCAGCCCTTGTTGTTCCTCTGGGGCACACGAACAAAGGATGATCTGGGAGCCAGGAATTTCCCTGCTGGAGTGGAGAGGGGAACTGACCTTCTGTTGTGTCTCTGTGGCTCCTTCCCCTGCCGCTGCCGTCCTTCCTTACCAGACCTTCATTGTGTTCCTTTCCCCTTTGCTATTTGATGAACTGCCTTCCTGTAGTGTGATTTCCAGGGGAGCCCTGGCCTCTGTGTGTGTTTTTCCATCACAGGAGCGGTAAGCTGGCAGTGAGTGAGGCTGACTTCTCCATCCTCCTTGTGCTTGGTGTTGGTTTCCAGGGAACGCGTGCAGGGATGCACTGCTGGATTTTTGGTCGCTTGTGACCTTCTGGAATTCCGTCTTGCATCACTTCTGTTTTCTGTGCTGAGTTTTTGTGGGCTGAGGTACAAAGGCAGAGGAGAGATAGACAAGGAGCTCGGCCCTTCTTTTTCTCTTCCTTCCCTTTTGGTCCTGCCTTGCTGCCCAGACATGAACTGTTTCTTTCAACTCAGGAAGGCTGTTCTGGTTTTAGACAAGCTGAACGTCTGAAGCTTTGAACAAAGTTTTCCTGGAAGATAAAATGATCCAGGTCCAATAAAGCTGTTTGTCCTTGGGGCTGAGATAAAGGCAGGTGACTGCAGAGCAGTAGAGCAGTGAAATACCCTGTTGTACAGTGTGCAAGCCCTTGGAGAGTCTCAGGTGTGTTATCCATTAGCTGTGTCCTTGTTCAGGGTCTGCTACTGACCAGTGCATGGGTGTATTTTGTCTACCTTAATTAATCACTTCATTACACCTTAATTAATCATTTTATTCATCCTTTAAGAAGGGTCTTCGCAGCTTTCGTAGCTGTCCTGGAGGCCCTCCTGGAGGCCAAAGTGCTGTTTTGACACAAAATTGCTCCTCAGTTATCTGTGCCCTGAGCATCCTGATAAAGCCAGGCCAGTTTCAGATTGCAAACAGAGTCTGACATCAGAGACCCTGAGAGAGGCTGTGGAAAACTGAAACCTCAGCAAACCAAACACCCTGCTGAAGTTCGGGAAAGGTTGGCTAAGAAACTGCTTCTGCTGTGGTGATAGCTGGGAAGGATGTGGAGCTGGAAAGGGAAGGGAGCTGCTCGTGATCCCAGAGATCTGTGGGTGCTGTTTGGCTCAGACGTGGCCATGCTAAAGACCTGTGCACCACTGAGACAGAGATTTGGGTTTGGGGAGGTCTGTTCATAAGGCAGCTTGGTTTTAAATCATGGCAAGCAGGCAGCTCTGAAACCTGTGCTGGGGTTCATAAATCAGAGGTGCCGTGCAGGTGCTGCAGGAGAAAGATACGTAAATGTGGCTCACAATAGCAGTGCTGGAAAACTCATCTGTCACCTCTGCCCCAAGCTCAGTGAAGATCTACAGGGCTGCAAATCACCTCTTGGCCAGAAAGAAGTTTCTGCTCTGGCAAGATTCATAAATTTGGGGTGAGATTTGAGGGCTTGGGTGTCTCTTGTCAAGTGCTTTCATTGACAGCTGACACCAGTGAGGTGGCTGAGCAGTGCAGAAAGCAGGGATTTATCCTTCCAGAGCAGAGGCCAGGCTTGTGCAGGAGCTGTGCTGATTTCCATCTGGAATGGGAATTTTGCGGTGGAGAGAGAGCAGGAGGAGACTGGCAAAGCATCAGGCTTGTCTTGGGGGCACCAGTCCCTTGGAGGGACGGGCGTGGTTGTGCCAGAAGAGCACTGGTGTCACTGCAAGTCCTTCAGAACTGCAGAGCCTTGTGAGCCCTCAGAGGCTGCTTATTCTTTGCACAGTGGGCAGATTTTGGCAAAAACATTCCCCTTTTTTTAGGGGGGAGGGGTGGTGGTGGTGGTTTTGTGTTGGTTTTTTTGGTTTTGGGTAGTTGTATGTGTGAGTTAGAAATGGCATCTCTGAGCTGCCTGCTAGCCCCGAAGTCTGGGCTGAGAAGCTGATCCCAAGCCCAGGGAGGAACCCCCTTGGTCAAGACCACGGTTTGTCACTATTGTTTGTCACATCTGGTGACAGTGCCCATCGTTTGGCAGCTGGCTGCATCTTATTCCACCTGTCCAGAGAGCAGGGATGGTGACCGCAGCCGTGGTGGTAGCAGGAAGGGAGAGAAGGGAGGTGTCTGATTCCGTGCTCTGTCTCCTCCCCACCCGTGAGTGCAGGTGTGCGAGCACAGCCTGGGGGTTTTCCCCCTGCTCATGGCTCCCTTCTCTTGTCAGTCCCTCCCCAGCTGTCCTAGCAAGTGTCTGAGGTCTGGGCAGGAGCTGGAGGAGTTTTCTATGGAGGAGATAAGGTTATTGTTCCCACCTTGTAGGTGGGAATAAGAAAACTGAAGCACTGGAGGCTGGTACATGTGGAGCTGTACAATATTTTTTTTTTTAATTTCTCTCCTAATTTAAGAAGCAGGTAAAAATAAATAGGGTCAGACTTCTAAAAGGTTTCAGTCTTTAATTTTTTTTTCCAGAGTACACTCTCCAACCTGGAGAAAACCCTGTGTTGAAGCAGTTTATGTGCAGAGCATTTTGGTTTAGCACTTAGGTCACTTAGAGCCTTTGCTTTTATGGGAGCAGTTTGGCACAATCAAGACGGACTTGCAGGAGACCTCAAGGTGCCCCGAACTGCAGACTTTGCTGCAGCAGAGATCCCAAAGAGTGGCCTGAAAGGCTGCCCTGTCAGGACCCTCAGCATCTCTGGTGCCTCTGATTTACCTTCAGGCACGTCCTGCCAGCTGGGACGTGGCTGATCCTCGGGGCAGGGGAGCAGTGAGTTCCCTTCTGCAGCCCCAGAGCAGTGCTGGGAGATGTTTTATGGTCTGGATGTCAGAAGCAGAGGGTGACAGTCCCATCCTGACCCAAATCACTGGCCTCTGCTGCCCCTTGTGAGGGAACTTTTTGCGTCTTGTTAGCTGGCCAGTCAGAATCATGTCAGCTTTTCCCACAGACAGATGCTGTGGGGATGTGCTCCAGGAGGAGACTCAGCCCTTCCTGAGAGGGGAAGCATCCTCTCAGCGTGTGGAGGTGTGTTAGTTCTCTGTCTTACCTGTGATGGGAGATTTGATTTCCAGCCTTTAAAGATGACTGCAGCCATTCCTGTTCTCTGCTCCTTCCTCCCTTCCTGCCTCGCGTGCTCGTGTACAAGGGACTAAAGCCCAAATTTATATGCTGGAGGAAGCCACTGTTAATCAGCTAGACTGGAAACTTTGCATGAGAGGAGCTTCTTTGACATCCCCTATACTAATAATAGGCAGGCCTGCTGTGCAGAGGTGTTGAATATTCACAGAGCTCACCCCCCAGCCTGTCCTTTCTCCTCTGGAAGTCAGGAGCTCTTTCCAGAGGCTGGTGGGGGGTTGCCAGAGCGATGATGGTGGATGTGCCAGTTTGCAGCTCCCCAGAGCTGAATCCCCACTGGCTGTGTTTATGAGGAATAGGACATTCAGGCAACGTGCAGCCTGCAGGAGAGCAGAGCGAAGGGGAAGTTGATTTGGGTGGGAATGCTGCTTGATATTCAGGGCCCGCTCTCCTGCCTGCTATTTTTATCCTCTCACAGAGTGCTGAGTGGGCAGTTTGGGTAGAGGGGGATTTTTTTTTCCCTTTGCCAAGTGTCCTGCCCCGTGTTCCTGTGCACCTGGGCAGGAAGGGGGGTGTGCTGGGGCTCCTGGGCTGCAGCATCCTGGGACGTGAGCGAGATGTGATCGCAGTCATTTTGGAGCCCCCGTGTCCCTGGGAACAGGCTGGGAGAAAAGCACAGTCCCGTGGCTTTCCTGGTGCTAATTAGTTGAAATATCAGTGTGCTGCTACAAGAGGTTTATGTGCATGTATGGAGGGCTGCCAGGAAAACAAATCCTCGTTGAATCTCCCTTCCCTCATTTTAAACATTGAGTTCTTCTGCTGGCAGGGTATGTCTGAGCCATATATTTTGGGGAGGGCTGCTTTATATCTTGCTAAACCTATTATGTGGCTCTACTTAGCAGTGCTCTGAAGTTTTTATGGAGGTTTTTTTTATATTTAGCCGTTTATAAATGTTTTTTGCAAGTTCTGAAAAACTCTGTCTGTGCACTCTTGGTAAAAGAAATCAGAATTGTCTTGCTCATTCAAGGTGGAAACAGGGATTGAGCCTCAGAACGCTGCAGTGCTGTGATCCAGCCCCAGCTGTCTGCGTGAGGAATGCCCAGCCAGGGTCCCTGCACCCCTGGGCTGTGCAGCAGTGCAGCCCTTTGAGCACCTGAGCTGTGTCTGATCTGCTGTGGTTTGGGAGCTGAGGGTGTGAACTCCAGGTCAGCCCTGAGCCCGTTTGCTTCGCTCTTGCATGAACGGGCCCTGCTCTGGGCTCTACCCCAGGGACTGGCATGAGGAGCAGTGCAAAGCACACCTTAGGAAGCCTGGAACTAGAAATGAGTGGTGTTTCCAAACTGTCCGTGCTCTGGTTATTTAGAAGAACGTTCAGAAGTGCTGTGGTTTTGTACCGAGCAGGGCTGGGGGGGCATTAAGCCTTGGTGACTTTGGTGCAGCTCCAGCAGTGCCATAACACAGGTGTTCTCCAGCACTCCTGGGGACAACCAGTGACTCTGAATCCTTACAAGGGGAGGTTTGAGATGGCAAATGGTCACCTTTGAGTCGTGGCTTTATGTGCTGGGTAGCACAAGAGAGGTTTGAAGTTCCAGGCTTTTCAGCTCCTCAGCAGTTATGTGGAAGTCTACATTAAGAAGAATCTCAGCTTCCGGTTCCTGATGGTTTTTATAGTGCCGTTGAACCTCGGGGTGTCTCTGTGCAGCTGCAGGTGGCAGGTGCTGCATCCTACATGGCATTAAATGTGTGTGCAGTGGTGACTGTACATAATCACTTCTATAGTTCACATGGAGCTCTCAGCCTAACTTTAAATAGCACTTTGGAATGGCTCCTTTTTCCTATTGCTCAGTAGTTCCACCTTGATTGCTTCTGCTTCAACTCATTACTCAGCTCTGTCACTGTGTTTCACTCTGGGATATGGTTTATACAAAAGAAGCTTTAATGTAAACTCAATTTGTGTTGCATTGCTAAAACCTTAATGACATTTTGCTTGGCAGCAGCACAGACTCTGTGGTTTGCCCTTCCCCAGTGCACTGTGTTCCCAATAAACTGAAGTCCGTGGTAGGTGTAGCATGAAAAATCCCTGAGTAAATATTGGAACAAATGCTTTTGTGGTGCTTCCTAAGCCCTGGCTGCGTTGTGATTCAAGGCCACTGCGGTGTCACCAGTATTTAGCTGAAAGGGAGCTAAATTTGGGAGAGACAGGCAAAAGCACAGGTCAGAGCTCCAGAATGTCTTCTGTAGCTGCTGAGATTCGATTCTGAGATGCACCAGGTTTGAGATGCATCACAAAAGTGCTGCCGAAGCCTCTGGGTGGGTGGATACACCCAGAAAGTCACCAGGGGATGGAGTGGTTGCCACCCTGGGCTCTGAGATGAGCTCTGAGTGCTTCACTGCATCACCAGGCTGACATGGCCAAGGGCAATTCCCTCGGGATCCTGGAGAGGGAGGAGCACTGTCCTGCTCCTGTGAGGAGCTGTGTGATCCCTCAGTGTATCCAGAGCGCTGGTTTGGTTCTGCTGATGACCTGGAAGGAACATCTGGGGCCATCCCCTTTGCTGTTCACCCCAAGCTGTTCAAGTGGGATGATCCTCATGCACTTTGGAGGGAGTGTGTTCATAAACCCCAAATTCAGAGCACCTGGCCACACTGCTGAGGTGCTGGCACCTGAAAATTTGGGTTCCCAGGGAAAGTGCAGCTGCTCTGACTGGGTTTTGCTCTGCCCTTGGCTTTCAAGAAGCTGAAGCAGGATTTGGTAACGAGCTGTCCCTAGTACCAAAAGTAGGAATAGAGGGTCTAATTTTGTCTCTGGTTTTGTCCTGCAGAACTGTGGAGGTTTTCACATGTGAATTGAACTTGGGATATTGACCCAACGCTGTGCTTGTACTTGGAGGAGTATAAAATGAACAGGATAAGAGGCTGCAGAGGGGACTTGGGTATTATATTAGTGCAGTCACATGGCCTGCAATGAGCTCCTCGATGGAGCAGGGAAAGCTTCGTCTCCTGAAGGACTGCACAGAATATAGAGAATAATTCCCCTAATAAATCTCTTTCAGTCTCTAATATCTAGGGAAATATATTATCCTGTTGTCCAAAAACCTTGAGAGGTCAGTCTTATCTGGACGAGAATAGACACTTCACGGTAGCTCTGCTGTGATAAGATCAGGGATTGCAGTGCTGTGCCACTGGAAAAGAGCTGGAACAGCAACTGGCTGCAGTGCTGCTGTTCCCAGTGTGAAATCCTGTTTGCCACCACAGCCCCAACACGGGCAGGGAGCATCCTCTGGGGAGGGGCAGGGCTGCAGGGACTGCACCACTGCGGAGCAGCGGCACAGACACCACCCCCTTGTTGGGGACACAGCACAGAGGTTGTGGCCGGTGGGGACCACCTCTGGAGAGCCTTAGGCCACTGGCCTTGGGCCAGTCTTGCCCTCAGCGGTGGGTTTAACACACGCTGAGTGTGGAGAGCTGCCCGGGCACGGGTTGCTTCCCAGGTGAAGCTGTTTTTCCTGCAGATCTCCGAGCTCAGCCAGTGCTGTCTTCGCCCCACCTTGCTGGTGTCCCGTGCAGGGCTGTCCCCAGGGATGCTGTGTGTGGTCTGGGGAGAGACAGGGAAGCAGAACAATTGCTGCAAGGCAGCAAGGGGCTGCTGCAAGCTGCAGCTGGAGTGGGATGCCCAGGAAGCAGGTTCCTCCAGGAGGGACGAGTCCCTGTGGAATGGCTCCCTTTACACTCCTCCTCATGCAAGGACTTCACCTAAAAGCAGGAATAACTCCAGCTGCTCTTTGTGTGATGGGTGCTCCTTAGCTCTGGCTCTTGACACGTTTCCAAATTTTGAGCCAAATTTTGTGTTTAGCCTTGCCTGGAGAAACAAACGTGTCCCACTGCAGTCAGGAAGGGATTTGTCTGTCTTTGAAAGGGGACTTGCTATGCTGTGGGAGTACTTGGTGTGTCTGAGGTGCTCAGGTGTGGCAGTGGATGTGTCAAATCAGTGTCAGCGTAGTTCTGGGAGGGGACTGAGCTGAATAATGAGCAGCACACTGCAAGCAGGGCAAGGCCTGCCTTGCTGCAGTCAGGAGATCCTCCAGCAAGCAGGAAAACCAAGAGACGAAGGTGAATGGAAGTGTTTGGAGCCTTCTGCGTGGCAGTGATGCTGTGGGGTGCCCTGGCTGTGCTGTGTGGTCTGGAATAGCCCAGGCAGTGCTGACAGCAGCTGCGCTGGAGGTTTGCCTTTGCCTTGGGGACTCCCAGGTGTTGAGGTGTGTGTGCCACTCCAGCACCTCTGGAGATTCCCTAAGACAGGCCTGGGCTCGGCACGGGGAGGCTTCCACCCCACAGCAGCGCTGTGGGATGGGTGAGATGCTAAAGCAGAGCTCTGTGAGCAGGTATTTTATTGCCATCAGAGCTGCTGCACCGTGTGCTGTGTTTGCCTGGTGCTTGCTCTGTGATTCCCTGCTGGAATTCAGCACAGGACAGCGCTGTCCTTCCAGTGCAGGGTGAGAAAGATGTGTCTGGACTCTCCTCCCATCCCCGGCAGCTCAGTGGTTTGTGCAGGTGAGAAATTCCCCCCTAGAAATGAGGAGAGGGAGCTGTTCCCCACCACAGCCTCTGTCCCTGCTCTTCCCCGTGGCTGGGCTGCACGGGGGATTGAGCAGCTCGTGGTCTCGTGTGAATTCCCATCATTAATCATGAACGTGGGACTCCATCCATTACTCTGTGGCTTCCCTGGAGCCAGTGAGCGTGGGAGGTGGGAAGTGAAATGCCTCAAGCCCTGTTAATGTTGGCTGCAGGGGTGGCTGAGGGTGAGGGATGAGGGGGGCAGGCAGTGAAGGGAGATGTCCCAAGTGGAACTGAGCAACAATCCTGCCCAAATGTGGAGTTCCTGCTCGGGCAGCACCATCCTGGCAGTGAAGGAAGAACCTGGTGCTTTCTAAATCACATGTGCTAAAACAAAAATGGCCAATCCCCCTGGCTCAGTTGGCTGTGCAGACTAGGACAGTGTTCATCCCACCTTTACAATGTTTTGCAGTGACAAAATTCTTGTAGAAATGGATTTTTTCCCTCTTTTGCCAGGAGTTGGCTTGGACAAGAAGAACCAGTGGCTGGATCCTTCCGTCTGCAGGATTTATTTCCATACATTCTTTATTCGAGCCATCTCTTTCTTTTCTAAGATACCTCACATTTTATTTTTAATACTGGACAAATACCAAATATTCCTTAAGAGAGATCTGCGATTGCAGCTCAGTTCTGACAGTTGAGAATAGTCCAACAGACGTATTTGCCTCATCTGAAATGCTGCTATTTCGAGCTGTGCTTTTGTTTTTAGCCATCAGTGATAAGTTTGCATTTCCTGCAGATGATATTTTGGGTTGACGTGAGTTGTTAAAGCCCCACTGTGTAAAATGGTTTTCTTCCTGTGTGACTTTGGGCTTGTCTTTTCTGGTTTGATACCCTCATCCACACCAGAAGCAGAATTAAATCCCCACATCCCAGCTGGTCATCACTAAATAATTTGTTTTGCATCTTGCTGAAGCATTTTGTAAGTGATGCCGCAGGAAAGCTTGTTTCCTGTTTTGTTTTTTTTCTTTTCCTTTATTTTGGACTTAAGATAAAGGCAAACTGAACTTTGCAGGCACTTCTTTGGGAATCAGACATTTCCAGCTGTTAGTTTGCAAACTATTAGAGCGGCAGATCATGAGGTGGGAACCCGGTTATGCAAACAAAGCCACGTCACTCTTGGCCAAAAATAGCTTCAGTACATGTGCAGTAAGGTGGAAACGAAGGCCTTTGGTGTACATAGAGCAAACAGGCAGGGAGGCAAGAGGGGAAGCTGCAGCTTTTTGTTTAGAGCCTCTCCAGAGATATTTAGAGCAAGTGTGTTTTCCAGAGACAAGCAGAGTGTTGCTGCCTGTAATTTCAGTGGGACAGGAGTTATTCCCTTCCTTCCAGGTAAAGGGGACTGAGGGTTTGAGAGATGGCACTCTGGTCCCAGAGGGGTTGGTAATTTCAACATCCAGGTCCCACGCAGAGCGTGGAGAAAAACTGGAGGAGAGTTAAAAAATGTTCCCTTTCCTTCCTCTGCTCAGCCCATCTCCAGCACAGGGAAAACCTGGTCCTTGCTGTGTTCTCCTGGGATTCTGAGAGAGCTCTGAGGGCTGGGTTCACATCTCATGCAGAGATGCTGCCTGGGCTTAAGGCTTCAGCTCTTTTCATTTCAGCCTCATCCAGCACTGCAGTGCCCCGAATAATTTCGAGATCAGCCCAGTGGCTGTTTGCTGTGTACTCAGGGACTTGCTGCCTGGGAGTTCCCTGGGTGTTTGCAGCAGGGCCGGGGTCTGGCTTCCTTTAACGTGCTGCAAGTTACTCTCCAGCAGGCTTAAAATAATCTTGTTTCTTCTTTCTGCACCATCACCTGCCCGAGCTCCCTTTGCAGTGATGTGTTTAATTGCAGTTTGTTATCGAGCTGTTAGGAGATTGTTTGGGGCCAAGAGAGGAGATAAAACAGGAGCTCAGGTATGGGAAATGCAGCTGTAGGTGTGCAGATGGAGCTTCCATTGGATTAAAGCCTCTTTTTTATGAAGGCTTGCAATTTCTTATCTCACAATACCTTTCTGGGATGAGGCAGAAGCGGGTAATAAAGTTGAGCAGAGGCTCGATGCCTTCTGTAATGGGCAGAGTGATTCCCAGGCTCATTCCCTATTCCTCACAGGCAGTTTTTGTCTCAATTAGAAATCGTGTTCAAATTATCTCTGTATTCTTCCAGAATTGCAAGTGCCTATCAGAACATCTTAACGGCTTCAGATGGGAGCTCTCTATTCCTGCTCCTCCTCTTTCCAAAGGTGTATATTGAGTTTTTCTCCTGCCAGAATTCCCAAACACGGATTTTTATTGCTCAGGTCCCCCCTCCAAGTTTTGTTACAGGTTTCAAGCGTCAGGATGCTTTGCCTGGAGTGTTTTCCACGCAGGATTCCTGTGCATGTTGTGCCATTGGAATGTTGGTGTGTTCCAAAATAGCTGAACATCAGCATGCACAGCTACACGGAGAGGGGAGATTAGTGCTGATTTATTGGCCTGTCAATTAAAGAGGAGCACGAGGATTCTCACTGCATGGCTGAGATGGAGTGTTGTGGTGGCAGCAGAAGATCAGCTTTCCTAAACCTGACTGCTGGTTCCTATACATTTATGTTTAATTAAAGTGTTCCTACATCCTGCACTCCTCAACATTAATTCGGAGATGTATTTTGAACCAGTGCCAGGGGAATACATTGTTATGGCATCCTCTTTCCACGTCTATTAGCAGGAAGGGGATAATTGAGGAAATCTCACACAGATTTAATTGGGGACTGAGGGCAGGAGCGAGGAGGGGGAGAAACACGAGGCAGAAGTAGGTCAGAAGTTGGGTAACTCTGGCTCGGCGCGGAGCAGCGAGCAGAGCTGCTGGAGGCACCGTGGGGCTGCTGAGGGTTGGGGGTGACCAGGGAACTGCTGGGGGTGCCAGAGGAGCTGCCTCCTCTGTGGCTTTATAATATCCTGCAGGTCTGGGCACCTCTGCCGGGGTCCCGGGGTGCTGATCCCTCGGGGAATGGTGCGGGATGGGGAAGGAATGGGGGCTGAGAGCACCTCAGCCTGGGCTGGGGGCAGGATTTTGCAGTTTTAAGCTCTAATCAAGACGGCAGATGTTGTGCTCTGGTTTGCAGCTGCCTGTGCCGAGCTGGGGAGCAGGGTTGTGGCAGGGCTGAGCTCAGGGAAGCTGGGTCCTGGCAGGGCTGAGCTCAAGGAAGCTGAGTCCTTGCAGGGATATCAGCCCAGGGAAGCAGGGTCCTGGCAGGGACAGGCCCAGGGAAGCAGGGTCCTGGCAGGGCTGAGCCCAGGAACGCAGGGTCCTGGCAGGGCTGAGCCCAGGGAAGCAGGGTCCTGGCAGGGCTGAGCCCAGGAACGCAGGGTCCTTTCAGGGCTGATCATCCTGGCAGGGATGTGGAAGCTTGGCGTGGGAAGTGGCAGCAAAAGCAGCAGAGGGGGAAGCACCACGGGGCTCGTGACTGGCAGACTCTTGAGCAGCTCGTGTTTGGTGTTTGCCAGCCCACCCTGCACGGTGCTGGGTGTGGGCAGGGCCGGGTTAGGGCCTCCACAAACAGCACATAATCCCAGCAAACGGGGCTGTTTTTTACTGGGATTTTGCTGACTTACTGTGCGATACTGGAAAACTCCCAGCGTTTGCTGTGCTTTGGAATTCCCATCCCTAGCAGGGGCAGCCCAGCACGGCTCCCACTCATCCCAGTTTTCCACACTGGGAGATGTTGGGTACAGGAGCTTTCATTTGGTTTGTGCCGTTGGGGTTGCGGTGCTGCGTCCCTTGGGAATCGTTTGTGACTTGAGGGAAGCCCAGCACTGGTGGGGAGGGGTGCAGCAGCAACTCTGGCCCTGCTGGCTGGGATCACTATGGCCAGGGATGCTCCAGCAGCACGAAGAGGCTGCTGCAGGATGGTCTGGGAGCAGAGGATGACCAGGAGCAGAACTGGCCTTGGGAAGAGGCAGCTGAGAAGGGGGTTTTATCAATCTGTCCCTGTCTGAAGGAGGGCTCAGAGCAGGGCCCAGCAGTGGCACCAGAGGAACGGGCAGGAACTGATCCCAGCAAGCTCCACCTGGACATGAGGAGGAGATTGTTTCCTGTGCAGGCAATAGAGCCCTGATTGCTGAGAGTTTCCCTCACTGGAGATATTCCAGAGCTGCCTGGACACAATCCTGTGCTCCGGGATGGCCCTGCTGGAGCAGGGAGTGGGACCAGATGCCCACTGTGGTCCCTTCCAGCCTGACCCGCTCTGGGATCCCACGAACCAAGTGCCCTTGGCCATTGTCCCCATACCTGGAGCTGGGCTCATTCCATGCCTGGAGCCTTCTGCAGGCCTGGCCCTGTGGTTTGGCTCCAGGCTGGGAGCAGAGCAGCCCTTGGAGAAGTGTCCATGCTGTGGCTTGGGTTGGGCAAAGCTCGTGGCACCAGCTGGGGCTGGGTCTGCTGTTCTGAGCTTGTGCAAACAGCAAGAAAAGCAGCATTTGCCCTCAAGAGCCCACACTGCAAACACAGACACTTTCTAACAGACAAAACATGAGAAAAAAAGCGCTTTAATTACAAATCTTGCTGTTGAATATTTTTGCTGGCTTTTCTGAAAGCCTCTTCCGTCAGCATTGCCAACCTGAAGCATCAACAAATAAAGTTCTGGCTTAGAAACTGATGTAATTAGGAAATGCAAACACAGAGAAAAGGGTGGGGGCTATTTGCCTCTGTTTTTTGAGCCTTGAGGGAGGCTCTTCTCAAGCTTTTACATCCACTCACACAGAGCAGAAATTTTTCAGCTTGTATTAAGGTAAAAAAAAAAAAGAAAAATTATTCTCTCAATAGCAGCAGTTCACAGGCTGTTCCTTAGGCTCTACATGGGGCAAACCCCTTGTGCCACTCAGGCCTGTGGCTGCCACGCCTCCCTGCCAAGATTTTGGGTTTATTCCCTCATTCCTGCTTTCTAGGATTCTCCCCCAGTGCAGGGTGCTGCTGGGGTGGGTAACCTGGGCATTTTCTCTGGCATGAGCCTCCCTCTCCAGCTACCAGTTGTAAAACCCACGGGGCCGCAGATGCGCCGGCTTGTGCTGGAACAGAATGTACAAAATATCCACTCCTCAAGGACTTGGCTTTGTGTACTCCAGTGGCTGATGTCAGAGGATGGAAAAGGTCTTGTTTTCTCCGGAAATCTTTATTCTTAATGTGCACTCGAGACAGAGAGGCAAAAAAGTGTGTTCTTCTAAACCTAAGTTAAGAAGCTTGTTCAATTTTTAAACAGTTACATAAAGCCATCAAAGTCTGACAGGAGAGAGATGCAAGTTGGTGCAAAAGAAAATGGGAGAAAGAAGCTGAAATGGAGTGTTAAACTAATTCCCCCAGGCTTATACCTAAAACAGCCTTAACTCATCGATGAACCTGCTCCTGTGCTTTCATTTTTTTTTTCCCTTCCTTTCTCATTTTTTTCTCTTTCTTGCCAAATGTGGTCTTCATGTTGCTGAACCCCAGCTAAGTGCGAATGCCCAACACTCTGCTGCTTTTACCCAGCCGGTTCTGGGTCCAGATGAGCATTTCTGTGCTGCTCCTGGGGAGACAAACCTGTGGACATGAGCAATGGGGAATGGGGCCTGGCTGAAGCATAGGGAGGGATCCTGGGTGGTTTTGCTGCTCAGCAGCCGGGTCCGTGTGGGATCCCCTGGTGTTGCTCCTGCCAGGTCAGTGTGGGACTCCCTGATTTTGCTCTCGCCAGGTCTGTGGGATTCCCTGGTTTTGATCCTGCTACGTCTGTGTGAGATGTTTGCTCCTGCCAGGTCCATGTGGGGCTCCCTGGTTTTGCTCCTGCCAGGTCAGTGTGGGACTCCCTGATTTTGCTCTTGCCAGGTCTGTGGGATTCCCTGGTTTTTCTCCTGCTACGTCTGTGTGAGATTTTTGCTCCTGCCAGGTCCATGTGGGATTCCCTGGTTTTGCTCCTGCCAGGTCAGTGTGGGACTCCCTGATTTTGCTCTTGCCAGGTCTGTGGGATTCCCTGGTTTTGATCCTGCTACGTCTGTGTGAGATGTTTGCTCCTGCCAGGTCCATGTGGGGCTCCCTGGTTTTGCTCCTGCCAGGTCTGTGTGGGATTCCCTGGTTTTGCTCCTGCCAGGTCTGTGTGGGATTCCCTGGTTTTGCTGCTGCTCAGTGAACATTTGGGATACTCAGCAGCACCGAGACTTGAGCCTTGGTGGGGAGCAAGTCCTGCTTTGGCCTATGGCTCAAAGCCAGCCGAGTCTGCCCAAAAACATCTGCCAGTTCCTGCTGGAGGCTTTTTCTCAGTGGAAGAGGAATTTGGAGGGCTGGCATAGTGAGCTTGATGCAAGGATCGCTCTGAACACCGGTGAGGAGGAGTTTGGGGCCCGTTCATGGGAGTCACGTTGTCCCTTCCCTGGGGAAGGAGGAGGGATGGTCTGCAGGGACAGCGTTACAGTGACACTGTGTGAGTCCCTCGGTCAGATCTACCTGGGAGAGAGCACAAGACGCAGAAATCACACAAAGTTTTGGTGCTGTTCCTGCCCTCACCGGTTTGGATGCACCTGGAGCCGAATCCCTTGGCTCTGGGCAGTCCATGGACCTCTGCTGGGCATTCCGGGGGCTCTGGGCACAGCAGCCTGCACTGGCACTGGGGGAGATGCTGGAGGAGCTCAGCTCGTGCCTTGGCTGGGCTGCTGGCTGTCACGGGATGGGAATAAGAATTTCTTAGGAGCTCAGAATCAGGAATTCATGTGCTGCCTTGGAGGGCTCTGAAGCACAGCCGTGGGCATCAGACCAGGTCTGACCTCACATCAGGTTTTTGACTTGAGCACTGAGGTTCCTCTCTGACTCAGGGGATGGAAGGGCTCTTTGCCTGCAGTCTTTGGATGCCATTTCCTCATCTTTAGAGTTTACTGAGCTTCAGTTTTGTTGTTGGTTCTGGTGGTGTTTGTCGCTGCCTTTACCAGAGCAGGAGCGGACTCTGAGCAACTGCCCAGCACCCCTTGACTGTTTTCCTCCAGGTACTTCCATAGAATCCCAGAATGGTTTGGGTTGGAAGGGACCTTAAAGATTCCACCCCCTGCCACGGGCAGGGACCCCTTCCACCATCCCAGGGTGCTCCAACCCTGGCCTTGGACACTTCCAGGGATCCAGGGGCAGCCACAGCTTCCTTGGGAATTCTATCCCAGCACCTCTCCACCCTCATGGGGAACAATTTCTTCACTCTCCGTTAGACAGCAGATATTCATGAAAGGCTGTAGGATCACACCTCTCTGGATAATGCATAGAGATGTTGCAGGTCTTTGAGTAATATTAATCTATTTATATCTACTACCTTGATCCTAGAAATCCATTATAGCCGGTCCTGTCTAGACATGATCAAGGACATACTTTCAACTCCCATTATTTTTCGATATCATTAATATTCAAGCAGGCCTTTGTCTTGAGAAATGTATTCTGAAAGCTATGGTTATTGAGGAAATTCATGGAGAATAAAAAGAAGTCCTGTGACAGAAAGGATGTCACCTCCCAGAAGTACCCACAGAGGGTGGCTGGCACGGCTGCTCTCACAGAGCTTTTCACCTCAGTGACTCTGAGCCATCGTTCCTGTGAGGCTCAAGAGGCAAATGAAACTCAGAAAAGCCTGATGTTTTCCTCCGGGTCACGGAGGACATGAATTTGGGGAAATGAATTACCTGCTCTCCACTCCTGCCCTCTCTGGAGGTTATGAGCCTTTTTATTCAGCCGTTGGCATTTCTGAGGTGGCATTCAATCTGGAGAACCTGGCTTTGGTTAACCCCAGCCACTCACCTCCCTCACACCTGCTGCAAAGGAGATGTTCAGCTGAAAATAGCTGCCACAGTGTAATTGAATTTTCAGGGAGCTGCAGTTTAGTGGTGCTTGGTTGGAACTGGGAGCCCTGCTTGCCCCTCTTGGGAGAGGGGAGCAGAGGTGGGAGCCAGGAACCTTTTCCTTACACAAAGCAGGTTTTGTCAGGAATGGATACATCTCCTTCCTCATGCACAACAAGGCTTTGTTCTCTGAGAAGGAGTCCTAGAGAAAACAGCTGGGAGAAAAAAAGCTCAAAATTCAAGGTTTGCATAAGTCTGCCCTTTAAAAAATGAGCAGCGTTGGAGACTCTCAAGTGCTCTCTGTAAATTGCAGCGTTTCCTTCCTGTGTTTGAGCAGTGCCTGCACCTCTCTGAGCTCTCCTCGAGCTGCAGGACATCGGTGTTTACTTTAGGGTCCCTGACTCTGTGGCTCCAGCCTGAAGATCTGACCAGAAAAAAAAATCTGTTTTCAGCACATTCAGAGCACGAAAGCTTCTGTGTTTTCTGTGCTTCTGAAGAGCCACCCCTGTGTGTGCGTGGCAGTGTCCCAAAGGCACTGCCTGGGCTGGGAGGACTGTGCCGAAGGTCTCAGTGCTGACAAACAAGCTGTGTGAAGTTTTTTCTTTTGCCTTCTCGTCACTGGTTGGGAAAAAATACCCTCCTCTCGTGCCCAGCTCACTGTGTTGTGTTAGAGCAGCCACCAGCTCCCACAATTCACCGTATTTCCAAGGTTTCTGACTGTGTCCAGCAGACAGCTGACAGCGCTGGCTCTGTCTTTCTGCTGCCATTGATAGCATTCGGAAAGTCAAGCCAGCTTTGGGGTTCCCACGTTCCTACCAGAGCTGGATTATTGTTTTATTGGAAATATTTGTCCTTATGCAGACTAATTAGTCCCTGCTCTGTGGAGTATTTCGCTCCTCTGGGCCGCTCGTCTCCTCCCAGCTGCCAGGTCCTGGCTGGTCCTGCTGGTCCTGCCACACGGACTCTCCTGCTTTCAAACACCACAGGTGTCCCACATGCTGCTCCTGGCATCTCCATTTGTCTCCTCCTTTCTGTTTTCGTGCTGCTAAGAGGAAAAGGGGAAGTGTGGGGGAAGCAGTTTTGTGGCCCCAGTAATTGTTGAAGCATCAGCGATCATAAAGAAGAAGAGAGATTAAATGGAATATCTTTCCTTCCTTTCCTGCCAGGGCTCAGCTTTTCCACTTTGTCACCTGAACTTCCAAGTATCCATCAGTTAAGAGGATGGAGATTTGCATAATTAGTGTTTTTGAGGTGCCTTCTGAAATGTAGGAGAAGAACTCTTACGTGTCTCAGCTCTTACCTAATGAGGTGCTGACAAAGAGGTATCCATGGAGATATCCATTATGAGACACTGCTCTGAAATTGGTTCTTTCCAATGCCTGTTAAAATGCCAAAGGGTTTTCTTGAGCATAATTTATACCATTTCTTTGCTCCGTTCGTAAACAAAAACAGTTATGCTTGAGTATGATGAGAACTATAATTTTTAAAATGAGGTTTGCAGGCTCTTATTAAGAAACAGCGATAGGAGTGGACTGGGAGGAAGGTAGTGAGGTTTTTAGGGTATCCTACAAGATCCTGAGCCTGGAGATCTGCCAGGAAGCCTGAAGCCCTCTTGGCTGAGGAGAGGTGCTGAGCATCCCCTGCAGCCTCGTGGAGCTGGCAGTGACCAAATCCCACCCCTCCAAACGCGTCCATCCACGCTGCTCACGGAGATGTTTTCCTGTGAGGAGGACACCTGAACATCCTCCAGGGACTTCGTGGCCTCTTCCTGAGGGGATGGAGTGGGGTGGCTGTGCAGTGGCTGCAGCCTCTGGCTCATGGGCTGTGCCAGCCTGGTGGGAATGATGGAATTGTTCAGGTGGGGAAATAATCCTCTATTTGTGCAGGCTTGGCAAGGTGGGGAGGCAGGTGACCAAATCAGTGTTGCAGAGCTGGATTTTCTTGAATTTCTTCTTTTTCCTCCCCTCTCTGCCATTGCTCTACTCACAGCACTTTGCACTTCCACAGCTGCTTCCAGACCTGGAAAAGATGGTTGGGAAATCCCATCACACAGCTCTGTGTGCTGTGGCTTTCTGCTGCAAGCCTTGAGTTCCAGCCTTCCTCTGTCCATGGGCTGTCAGGGACATCATTCCAGGCTTTCCCAGTGTGGTGGTTTGGGATCCTGACACTGCACAGGACTTGTGCAGAACTCTTATCTGTTGTTAAAGCAATATGCTGTTAAAAAAAACCTCTAACTCCACCCTTTCTCCTTGCCTTTCCTGTTTTCTTGGAGGGTGAAAATAGGAGTTTACAGAATCCTGCTTATCTGACTTGGTTATTTATAGCTTGAAGCTGTTGGGGTTTATTTCTGAGTTCAGCTAATGGGTTATTCTTTGTTGGAGCTGTGAAAAGGATTGGAAAAATCTACAAAATATTAGAAAAAAGGCTGAAGCGCTGATTAAGGTGTGTGCACACCCCTGCTCTGATCTCTGATCTCTGATCTGTTCCTGTATCCACATGAATACCTGGAGTCGTGTGTTCATTAAGGAATAAATCTCAGCCTCTGAAGCAGGAGGATTCTCCCAAAGGGAAATGTGGCCCGTGGTTTAGGCAGCAGTAAGTGCTGCGTGCAGCTCACACTGTGCTGGTTGGTTATGTAAGGAATCGAACTGTGAGCACACCCTGGGAGGCTTTCACAGCAGTTTGGGGGCTGGAATTGTGCTCCTGGCAGCTCAGGCAGGGCAGGGCAGCCCCATCACCTCTGCACGGCTGCTGCAGATCCACATGGCACAGATCCAGCGGGATGAGTGGGTGAGAGGGTCCTGCAGGAGTCTGGAGAAGGTGGGATGGGTTGTTCAGCACGCAGTTGCAGCATCTCAGTATTTGCACAGAAGGAAGATGGGCTTCCTCATGGACACCTGGCTAGGGGGATTCTTCACCCAGGGATTCGGGGCAGTCCTAGATAATTGACCTGAGAGTTAGGAGATAACTGACCTGAGAATTACAGTATTATCTCAAAGAGAGGTCACAGCCTAAAACTTTTTCCTTCTCTGTCACCCCAGCATTCTCTCCCTCTCTCTCCTGAAGCTGAGGTTTGCTGGGCAGCCCTCAAGCCCTGGAAATGTGCCGAGCTCCAGGAATTGGTGCCTCAGGTGAATCATTTCAGGCCGTGGTTCATAAGCTGTGCTGCCTTGGAGGGATCTATAACAATGACCAAGGGAAGTGAGTCTGAATAATGGGCAGCTTAAATTCATCTTGGAGTGATCTATTGCCCTGTGCTTCTCTCCGTGGAAATTTGTTAGTGCTCTACAAGCCAATTTGGCTGGATAGCACGAGGTGAGGCACCTGGAACTGAGCTGCCTGCTCAGGCATGGCCATTGTGGAGCAGTCCAGCAGCTGGAAAGATCTGGAGAAAATTAAACTAACAGCTGCACGCCTCTGGCAACGGGAGCTTTGGGGAGAGTGGCACCAGGATCAGGGAAGAGACAACTCCAGCACCTTTTCTGCATAAAGTGACCTCAAGGGTTGTTCAGAGGATGTCTGGTGGTGAAATTAGTACCCAAAGCCCAAGTTATTTATTTACTTTGGTAATCATATCAAAGGAGTGGGAAGCGGGGCCGGGGGGAAAGGGACTTGGCTGTTGAGGGAAACCAAAAAAAGATCTGAGCATCTCGGGGCATTTGAAAGAGATGGGCTTCTCCTTTCTGACAGTCTCCTTTCAGCACAGACTGGAGGCATCCGTGTCTGCTATCTGAGCCATCGGAATATTCAAGTTGCTGTGGATAACGCAGACTTAAGTGGAAAAACAAAACTGCAAAAACAACCCCTTCTGCCAGCAGATTTCAGCCTGGCGTCAGTCTCAGGCTGACACTTTGGATACCGAGCAGGGCTGCACGGGGAGGGAGGAGGGCTGGTGGAGCCGGGTTTGTGCTGAGCAGGAATTCTGGAAGCTCGGAGGAACTGCAGCATCCCGGATCTTTCCCCCTCCGCCAAAGCAGAGCCTGTGTCACCTCTGTTGTGCTCCTTCCCTCTCCATCCCTGCGGATGCTGTGGCTGCGAGGGCTTTGATGTGCAGATCCAGTGACGCATGTTTCAGTCCCTAATCACAGCCTGGATGGTTTTGGAATAGGGTGAATATTCAGGGTGAATATTCAGGGCTCCAGATTGTGCTCGCTGCGGCAAAGGCAGGAGGAGGGAGGGCAAGGGGGGGGCGCTGGAGTGGGTGGGAGAGTTTGGGTGAGGGGGAGCAGCAGAATGTCACTGGAGACCCCTCTGGGTTGGTCCCTTGCTGCTCTTGCAGCCCTGCAGTTCCCTGGTTGCAGGAATACTGTCCAGAGGTGGGAAAAAGGACATTTCATGGTGGTTTCCCCATCCCTGCAGCACTGCCAGCCTGAAGCATTCATGAGTCCTGAGTCAGCCTCACCACCTACCCCCAAATTATAACACTGAGGGGGTAAATTGCATCTTTGTTTCGAGTAGCAATAAAAGGAATGTGTTAGTTTGGGGTTCTTCGTCCACAGTGGCCTTTGGGCTGGAGCTGCTGTGTTGGGTTTGGCTCACGTGCCTCAGTCCCGTGCTTCCCTGCCTCGGGTTTTGTTCACATCGGTTTCACGCAGACTGGTGGCACTGGAGAGAAGGGAGTTAAAAATGAGCCCTTGGGAAATACAGGAGTTTTAGGGGATCCATGACTCGAGCCAGGCTTCAAAACCTGTCATACCTCGAGACCCACAGGCAGAGATTTGAGTGCTGGCAGAACTCTGCTGGGAACACCCTGTGCTGATAAAAGACTCGAATAACCAGACTGAGATTTCGATTGCGAGGCAGAGAATTACTAAAGATCTGTGGGTTTGCTTGAGGCCCTCGATATCTTTCATGGATTAGTCAGCCAAAAGTGTCGGGGCTAGCTGTACCACAAGGCAAGGTGCTGTGTTCATCACAGGAGTGATCCCTCTGCCTGCCTGCAGCTCCAGTCTGCAGTCACTGCTGTTTCTGACCCCGAGGAGGGCGGTAGAAGCGCTGTTTTGGTGTTGGGCTGTGGGGCGTCTTGCAGGGGAAAGAGAGCTCCCTGTTTTCTGGCAAATCTGTCCATAAAGACAGGAGATGTCAGATTTTTTCACCCTTAGCACTGCTAGTTATCTGAGCTCACTATTCCCACAGGACTGGCACGGCAGGGACTGAGCAGATTCTTGTTGCCCACATCCCGAAGCGTGTGGCTCCGCTCCACCAGCCTCCAGTGGCACAGGAAAAGGGATTTTCCCTCACTGCTCAGAGCTGATGGCTCATCTGTCTCTCACCAGCTCGGCAGCACTGAGTGGGGTTTATGTCCCACTTGTGGCTAATGTTAATTTAGAACCTCTTTTCTCTCTCTGGCAGCTTCTGATTTGGAAAGGAAGCTAATAGCATTTCAGGTAATTTAAAGACTCTGTATGTGAGCGTGTGCCTGGTGGGAATGTGCAGCAGGTAGTTTCCCACATAAAGAAGGTTCAAGGCCTTTGTGAAGGCTGGAAATTTCCTCTGCTTTCAAAACAAGCTTCTCATCCAAAAATAGCAGCGAGCTGATAGCTTGGCTTCTCCTTATGTATTAGCAGCAGATGCTGCTGATAGATGCAGAGAGTTGTTTGGAGGAGTGATGTGCACCAGGGCACCGAGGTACCTTGCTGATTGCTGATCCAAATCAGACACTCATCACAGGATCAGATCCACGCATCTCTTGTGGGATTCCCAGGCCTGCTCCCATTGCAGGGAGAATGCAGCAGTGACGAGCTGTTATTTGCTCTCAGCTGTCCAAATTGGCAAGGGAAAAATCCCCCCAAAGAAGCTGTTTTCTTGTGTAATAGCGATTAGCTCCTAGACCTGTGCAGGCAGATGTTCCCTGTCTGCATGGGAGGGTTATGCAGGAGTTGGGGCAGGGGGTGGATTTGGAGTTTTGGGGCTCATCTGGGAAAATCCACATCCTCTCACTGCAGAATTGTGCAGTTTGCAGGAATACAAAAATGAGTGAAACCAGGCTTGTGTTCCTGAACAAACCTGCCTTTCCCCAAATGCCAGCACTGCCTGTGTAGCCTCTGCTGTTCCTGAGGCCGAGGTCAGGGCAGCATCCCAGAGCTGGTGTGCTGTTGCTCTCCATGAATTAACACTGCAGCACTGGAAGCTGCTGCCGTGGTTGTTGGGGGTTTTTGTGGGGTGATATCTATGTTCTGCCCTGGGGTGTTGCCTTCCTTGGCTGCTTTTGGGGGAGTGAGGGACACAGCACTGAGGTCTCCCTTTGAGAAATTCCAGAATGTGCTGTGGAGCGAGCCCACCTTGCTCCCAGTGTGGTAGAACTTCCTCTCCTGGCTCCCTGTCCATGGATATAGGACAGAGCTGGGCTCTGCAGACAAGGGGACAGATCCTGCCTGGGTGCACAGCCAAGAGCACACCTCCCATATAATGGGATCCCCAAATCTTCCTTGGACCCCTGTTGGATGTCCTTTGGTTAATGATTGTTTTTGTCACTGTTAACGTCATCCCTTTCCACAAACAGCAATTCCTCACACTGTCTCATGTGGTTCCTGGAAAACTTCTTTGTGTCCAATGGTCTTTCATTTTCCATTTCCTCCAACGCACTGTTTTTTTAGCTGATAAAACAAAGCACCCTCCTAAATTCCTGTAATTACAGTCATCCGAGCAGGCACACTCAGGATGGGCTTAATGAGGCCACAATATGTCAAGCCTTTCGTGGAATCATTCAGGTTAGAAAAAGCCTCCAGGTTCATCAAGTCCAACTTTTGTTTCTGAGAAAGAGAGAAATAAAAGTCCTTTAGTACTTCAGTACACTTTATGACTATTTCTGTGTAATTTGCAAAGCATTAAAGCCAGGCCTGGTGGTGGCCCAAAAAGGCAGAATGCAGTCATGAAAATGGAACCAAATTATGCAATTATGCAGTTCCCTACTGTTATCCAGCTCCTTGAAAATGAAACATCCAGGAGGAATTTTAACTCGTGGTTTTTGATGCTCTAACCTAGTTGTAGCAGGGCTTTTGCAAGGCAGGAGTTAACCCACTTCATTTCCATTTGTTGTGGAGTTGGGTCTTTCTCTCTGCTGGCCAAGGTGAACCAAGAGTGAACACTGAGCCATCAGGTGATTTATCATTTAGCAATTAAAGAAATGGGTGTGCAGAAAGGGTAGCAGTAATTTGATCCCAGGGATCCCATATTCAGGACTGTTGTGGTGGGACCAGACGTGAGGAGAAGGGGCTGGCAGGAGCCAAACGCACCCTGGTTGCCCAGAGATGCCGCTGGAGCTCAGGGTCCCACTGCAGCTGTGTAGGCTGCTGGGCTTTGGGTCAAACCCACCTTTGTCTCTTTGGGTAGCAGAGGATCTGCAAATCCACCTTCGGTTCCCTGAAACCCCTGGGGGTTTTGCAGTGAGGGCTTGCAGGGGGACGCAGAGAGTTTCCCCCCATTGCTGCCGCCTGGGCCTGCAGTGATGTGCGGCCAGTCACGAGGCGAGCTGAGCTGGCCAGAGGTTCTTCCTTCCTTATCAACAACATCTCTTTGGAGAAGGCCCAAACCCAGCAGCGTGGTCAGCTCTGGCTGACGTGCATCACTCGTGTCCCCTCTGCCAGTGGGTGGCACAGGGCTGACCCCAGGGCTCTATCCAGGCCCTCCAGCAAGTGACAGCAGAAGGCTCTCGAGGCTGACAACAGACAGGCTGGAGGAATAAAGCCTGCAGCTGCACAGACAGGCAGTTTTATCACCTTTGTTCTCTTTTTAGCCACCTAGCTATTCCTGGAAGAGCTAATATTAGCTCCCCCATCTATTTCTTCGAAGCTGGGAAAACAAGGATCTGATTGAATGTCCTGGTTTCCAGGTGAACTGCTGGCTGCTCGGTGCAGTGGGCCCTGAAAACCCTCACAAAGCTCTTGCATCACCAGCTCGCGGGGTGGGGAGCCATTGAAATCTGTGCTTGTGGAAGTGGCAGCACGAGAGGGATTAAAATTGTCGAGCACTGTGTTTAATCCTAGCAACAGACTGTTTGGGAGGCCCTTCCCGTGCCATCCCCAGCCGGATACAGATAGTCATGGAACACGCTTGCTTCGTTCTGCTGCACAGAAGCAGGTCCTGAGATGCTTTTAGTCCGGGCTCGGTGCTAAAACTCAGAGTTTTGGCAGGATATTTATCCAGGATTTGCCAGCTCGTCTTGTCCTAACGCTCCCATCCCATTGTGTTCGGATGCTGAAGGGCAGATTAGAGGCAGGGAAGCGAGAGTGGGAATGGATTGCAGAGGTTGGGGTTTATTCCCTGGGTGACATCCACGCTCCCCTTCCAGGGAAGGGATGATCCTGCTCGCTGCCACTGCAGGCTCTGAGTGGGACCTGGCAGGCGAGCGTGCTCCTGCTGCATGTGCACGTCACAGTTAAAAAAAGCCTTTTTGTCAGCCAGACCCAGGTCAAAACGAACTCTGCTGTTCTCCCGGAGCTGTGATGTTGCTGGGGAGAGAGAGGAGCGAGCAGTGCTTTGCCTCTGCCTTCCTCTGGCTCTCGGGGAGGTGGGGAGGACTCCGTGTGGAAGGGGGGGATGTGTTGTCCTGGGGCTGAGGGAAGGAAGGCGAGGGCTGATGTGAGATTTCCCTTCCCCAGAGCCGATGGGCTGCGGCTGGGGCTGGTGGGACTGGAGCAGCAGCACTGGAGGAGGCCAGCCTGGCCGTGTCTGTGCCCCTGGGCTGGCCGTGGGCTCCACCAGGATGTGTCTGTGCTGGAATGCTCAGGGAATATTCAGGGAAGCCCCACCTGTGTGCAGAGAGCACCAAACCCAAGGCAGGTGCGGGACAGCCTTGTCCTTGCTGCCTGAAGAAGGGCTGGGCTTCTCCCAGGAGTGTGTGAGCTCAGGGGAAGGTGCTTCTCCTCATGAATAAACCATGAGTGGCAGTCAGGAGCAGAGGTTTTAATTAAACTGCTCCCTGATAGCTGGCACCTTGAAAAACACCGTGTGTGGCATCCCGTGGTGAGCGGCTGGCATCGGACCCACCTGAGGCACTGGGATCCCTCCTCAAAGACTCTGTAAAACCAGCTAAATAATTAAAACTAATAATAATAATGAAAAAAAAAACCCCTGACAACTCCAATGTTTAAAAATTCAACATTTTGATGAAATATTAAATGCTAATTATTTCCTTGCACTTGTGCTGGCACCGCTTCTCTTGATGTTGGCAATTCAGCATCACATACCAGTAATTGGAGTGTATTGTCAGCTTTCGTGTCACATTTGCCACCCAGGCCCCAAACCCAACACTCCTAAAGCCTCTGTTTGATTTTAAGTGTTGAATACTTTGAAGTCTGCTTCAGTGGAGTGGTCGTACTGCTGTGAATACCAAAGCCAGCTGGCTAAATGCCACATCTGTGGCTGTTTAAAAATGCCCCCGTGCTTGCTGCGAGGAGCTCCAGTCTGATTTCAATACTGAACGCAGAGAGATGGGCTCAATCAATGCACCAGACACCCAAAGAAATGCAAAATGAGAGGGCAAAAGGATATTTGGAAAGCGTTTTACGGCTTTCGTGTTTTATGTGTCATTTTAACTTCTGCTCAGTGTGGTTGGATTAATTATTTGATATAAAATAAAGAAAAAGGTGTTGAACTTTGCTCGGGGTGGGCAGATGAAAGATGTGACTGGCAGGGGAAGACGCTGCACATTTTCCTTTGTTTACCTGCTTTCCTTTCTGTGCGAGGACGGATCAGTGCCTTGGGTTTTTGGAACGTGGAGGGGGCACAGGCTGTGGATGGAATCAACAGAATCATGGAATTACAGAATTGCTGAGGTTGGAAAGACCTTTAAGGTCATCCAGCCCAACTATCAACCAGCAGCACCACGTTCACCACTAGCCCGTGTCCTCAAGTGCCACATCCACCGGTTTTTTGAAGCCTCCAGTTCTTTGAAACTGGAGAAATGCTTGCATTTGGAGGAATCTGTCCTGCCGTTTCATTGTCTCAAAGACATCCAGGCAGCTTTCATGGAAAAACAAAGCTTTTTTCCCCTCCCACCACATCAGTTTATGAGTCTTACAACCCTTCTGGCATGCAGTTGCAGCTGGGATTTCCAGAGCAGGCAGGAGATGCACACGAACGCACATCTGGGAACAGCAGCGAGAGCCTCGTTGGAGGAGAGGGATTTGTTGCTTTGTTAGGATGTGCCTTGTTAAAGGCATCTCTCATCTCTGAAAGAGCAGCTCCAGAGCACGGATAAGAGTGGGAGAGGCAGTGAGATGGTTTGGGATCCCCAAAGCTTGGCTCAGAGTCTGGAAGGGTTATTGTGGGACGAGTTGTCAGCCTGCAAGTTGAGCTTGGGAGGTTGTCACTAAATGCTGAGCTTTTGCTGCCTGGCTCTGGGGAGAGAGCAGAGGGTCTGGGTGAGGAACCACCGTCAGGTCTTCCCAGTGTGCACAACACAGCAGGAGCAGCAGCTCCCAGCTGGTGCCACTGGACTGGGCAGGGGGAATGGGGCGTGTTGGTCACCACACTGCTAAAGAAATGCTTCTGAAGGGGTAAAGAAACATTGATTTATTCTTGGGAACCTGGGTGGGGGTGGCACGGGTGGGACAGACGGCAGCTCCTCTGTGATGGGGAGTGGCAGTGCCTCCTGTCCAGCTGCCCCAGTGCCAGTATCTGTGCCCAGATGGGCACTGGGAGTGCTTTGAGGGCACATCTCCACGTCCAGGAGCACTGTAGGTGCTGTGCTGGGGTCCCTGAGGAGGGGGTTTGCTCTGAGGAGGAGTGGGTGGGGTCCTGCCACGGTTGGGGTTATGATGGCAGTGTCGGGGTGAGCAATGGAATGGCTGTAGCTCCCTTTTTATGGGGGGTGGTCTCTCAAAGTCCTCATTAATGAATAGTGCAGGGAGGCTTCTGGTGGTGGTGCTTACCCAGTACCTGGTTTGGAGTCTGGGGGGTGATTAAATTAGCATCTCTAGCCAACTCTGAATTCACTAATAACTTCTGAAAGCAGAGACAATTAGCAGACTCAGTGGGAGAAGAGCTTTCAGGGAGAAGCAATTTAATGTGCTGCCAGCCCGTGTTTCAGTGGACTCTATGAATATACCAGGGGTGCTTTCCCTGCAAGCTTCATGTACGCTGAGTTTCCAGGGTTCAGCAATCTTCCTGAAGTCAAGAAAGCACTCATGTTCTTCAGGGAACAAATAAAGCAAGTTGGCAAAAAAAAAAATTGTAATTTTATCAAGGATAAATTGCCTTGTCGTTGCAGTTTTGCTCCAGTCACAGAGCTGCTCCTCAGGGAGCTTTGCAGGTACCTTGGTGGGTCAGACCCACGATCCTCTGGGACTGAGGCTGCCAGGGATTTGGGAGTCCTGCTGGATGTATTCCCTAGGGAATGTTGCTGCTGGCACCACTGCCCATCCTGGACTGCTAAACCAAGGGCCACTGGATGAGCAGTGCAGCATTTTGGGGGGGTTTGCAGTAAATCCAAATGTAAAACTCGTGCTGGAGCCTGTGACACCACAGTGTCCAACCAGACAAGATCTGCCCATTTTCTCCTCTTTATTCATCCCTAACACAGCAGGGACAGACCTGTGGACACCCAGGCTTCTGCTGACTGGTTTCCTTCAGGGCTGCTTGAACATTTTCCGTTGTGGTTTTTGGTCAGAAAACCACATTTACAATGAATTTTTGTCCTCATTCTGCTACCTGGAAGTTTTTCTCTTTTGGAGGGTGAAGGCTCAAATAGAAAAATCAGAAAGTTTTAAGGCTCTGAAGTGTAATCAAGTCTCCACACTTTGCTTTCAAGTGAAAATTTTCTTCAGAAAGCTCATTTAAAAAACCCAAAAAACCAAAATAAACCCTCCACAAGCAAAGCCAGCTTTAATATCTGTGAGTGTTTTGTGCAAAAGCCACAATTTCGTGATCAGCTCCGTGCTGGCTGGGGTACAATGGATGTTTGAGTGCTCTTTACTTTGGGGCTTAATCTATTGTAGGGCTTTCTGTGGGCTGCCAGAGAATGGCAGCCCTCAACAACCAGCTCTGTTTCAGTGAAAGAGAAAGGGGATATTGTAATTCCTGCAAATGAGTGGAAAATGATTGGAGCTCTTACAGGATTGAACATTAAAATTATGACAAAGAAGTGACTGCTTGAAGAACACTAAAGCTCAGCCCCTTTGCCTGGTTTGTGTGGGAGCAGAGTCAACGGGAGCAGAGAGCTCCTGGGGTGTCCCAGGGGTTGGCCCCATCAGGGGTGGGGGAGCAGAGCTGTTAATGATGTTAAAAATAACACTGAAGTACAAGAAAAGGGAAGGGGAGGGGGGAGAACAGAAAAAGAAAAAACTCGTTCTGGGGGGAGAGCTCTTAATGAGCCATTTGCTCTCTCCATGTGTTTTTTGTAGCCATCGAGTCCAAAATATTTTGGGAAGTTTATGTATCACCAGGATATTCTGGGAAGTTCATGTGTCACCAGGAAGTAGAGGCTGAACATCAAGTAGGAAATGAAAGAGTGTGGCTGTGAGTGGAACAGCAACTGGCAGGCCACGAGGGTTGAGCCTAAATATCAAATCCAGGCTTGCTCTTCTGAGTGTGAGGTGTACAGGGCCAGCTGGAAGTTCTGCATGAATTTTCTGTGCCTTTATGACAAAAAATTCCCATATTTTAGTGAGGGATTAGAGTCATTTAGAGGTGCAGAGGAAGCCCCTTCTCCTTCCTCTCCATGAATTGCCTGGGACTGGGGTGTTCTTAATGCAGGAGACTCCAACAAATTCCCTTTCTGGCAGAGCTGACACCTGAGCATTCCCATAAATTGGAGTAGCAAGGATTTCTGGACCCGAAGTTGTGCCTAGCCAGACACCAAGTGGGATATGATTATAAATAAAGGAGGTTATTAATAGAACCCAGCAGCCAACATATGGGTGCGTAGTGGAAGCAGAGTAAAGCATAAGCCACACATTCCTTCTTGAGAACATGCATTCACACCTTTCCCTTCACACAGGATATTTTTGGGATGCCTCCACAGTTGGTCTGCTCTCCCCAACAGGCTATTTTTATCTCCTCACAACACGGCTTAATTAAGAAAAAGGGTGTTGTAGCAACAATTCTGTACATTTCAAACCCACTCCCTCCCAAAATAACCCCACCCCGGCAAGATCCAGGTGGGAGATGGCAGCGGAGTGCTTGGATCAGCACCAGGCAGGGGAATTTTCTGGCTGCGTTTCCAGCCTCGGGCGCAGCTCAGCTGAGCCGTGTTGTGCATTTCATGGATTTCAAATAGCATTACAGGGCCCATCTGGCAGAGTGCAAGCAGGCAAGGGCCACGCTCCCGTCATTTATCTCAGCACCTCTTTGATTCTGGCTTGGCTTTTTCACAGCTGAGACTTGGAGGAGTCTCAGGGATTGTCTTTAGCCACGTGAGCTCGTTGCGTTTCCAGAAGCTTTAGTTTTGGGGAAAAAAATCTGAACACCTGATCTTGCAGCCTTACCTGGCTTATGCAGATAATCTTGATTTCTTTGTTGAGGGACTCTGTGTCCATCTGTATTTTGTGCAAATCGAGGGTAAACCACAAAATCTGTTCTCGTGGGTGGAAGGCAGGGAGATTTCCAATGGCTGCCTGTATCACTTATTTCTCATGCCATATTCTTAACATGGTTAAAATTGGCAGTTTACAGGAATTGCAGGCTCGGAGGCGTTGGGACACTCATCCTGCCTGCCAGCATCCCTTTCTAAGAACCTGGGAAGATGAGTGGAGCGTAGATTTTTCCCGTGTTGAAGTTTATAAGGATGAAAAGCTCCGTGTGGAATATATCTGTGCAACTTCAGTGGCAAAAATTGCTAAGCACATTATATATAAATAGCAAAGTGCCTTCTTTAGGGACTGCCACAGACTGCTCCTGAGATAGCTAAGCAGACAAGTAAATAGTAAAATATGGGTATATTTAGCACTCCAGAAGATGATGGATGGTGTTCAGACTTCACATCTCACGGGCTCTTAAAGTCTTTACCTCTGTATAATCCCTTGTAGTCAGCACTGATGCGGTGGCACATTTGGGACCTAATTACAAGCTCCACTGCCAATCCAAGTACCAAATGGTGAAGGATGGTTTTGGAAGGCAAAACACAGAGGCATCCTGACTCATGGCTCATGAGTAGGGGGGAAGGAGAGGCAGGAAAAGGCCGACGCAGTTTAATGGGATTTGGATTAAATGTGGTTTAATGGGATTTGGATGTAATTGTGGGTTTGAATGCCTGCCTGCCTCTCTGGTTCATGCAGGCACTGCTTGGGCGGATGTGTCCTGGGTGGCATCCACTTCTTCAGAAACCACACTGGAGTGCCTGGGGTCAAACTGGGGGACTGATCTCGCAGAAGCCCCTGCCAGGCTTGTCACAGCACATCCCCCAGGGGTGCTGGGAGAGCAGTGCCTGAAACGATGGCCAGAGAGCCCGAGGGGCCGTGGGAAGCTCTGGTAACCTGTCCCAGGCTAGTTCAGAACAGGTTTTCCCTCTGGATGTTTTTTTCCCTCTGGATGTTTTTTTTTCCTTCTGGAATTTCTTTCCCGTTTGTGTCAAGCTTGAGACCTTCCCACTTCAGACTCCCCCTCTTTTCCCGAGGCTGTTGAAAAGACTCAGGTGTGTTTCTGACAGCCATGCCAGCCTGGAAAAACTGCAAAGAATATTTGCAAGCGTTATCTTTGAATCAAACCCGCCACCTCGCTTGGATAACATCCATCTCCTCTTTCACCCCTTCTTCCAGGCCTTTTGTACGGACGTTCCTGCTGTTGTTGAGGATATTCATCCACACTCATACCCACACCAAAATTTTGTGGTGATGTCGTGGTGCGTTATTGACAGAGAGGCTTGGGATTTTTAGCTAAAATACATGAAATGGTAGAGCTGTGTTGCAGGTAGTGGAAAGGAGCTGTGTTGAACTGGTTTTGATGTTGTTGTCTTCCTTCCAAGGATGCTGTCCTCCTGAAGACAGCGCTCATTATTTCAAATGACGGTGAGGGAAGTTGTCCTTAGAGGATGGATGAGGCTTATGTGGAAACAAGTCCCAGCACTCCCATAGCTGGAGTAACCACGTCACCAAATCCGGGAACCTCAGGTGTGGTGCAGAGCTTGGCGTTTCTTTAAAATCCTTCAGAAACAGTTTACTGAGGAGCTTTTCCTCCTGTGTCGTATCAAGTTACTCCCTTGGTTTGTCTCACTGCTGCTCTCTTCGTGCATCTCTGGGTGACTTTTTCTGTCCCGCGCTTTCCTCCAAGCGCGGGGGTGTTGTAAGGAATGAGCAGAGCTGGCAGCCCGGCTGCCGTGGGGTGACACGGTGACAGTAATCCTGAGTGGCTCTTGTGTGTTCTGGCAGTGGGGCGTGAACGAGGAGCGCTCTCGTGAAGTGGGGATGTTGCAGGGAATTCAAACTCGCAGGGAAGGGACTGGTGCAGACACCCGCAGGTGTCTGGTGAGAGCAGGGTGAACTTCAGCTCCCAGCTCCTTGTGTCCTGTCCCTCACAGTGCTGATGGGGCTGTGAGCTTGGCAAAGGGTGCGATCCCTTTTCTGGGCTGTGTTCCTGCTGGGGCTCCGGGGGACAGACAGCCCGGGACAGCCCCATTTGTTCCCAGAAATTGCAGGGTCATGTTCCATCCCCTTCGTTTCCAAGCCTCCAGCCACTAGAGGGAGAGAACACCACATACTTATGGCTTCGTTGCGCGTGGGGATGTGTTTAATGAAGGAATTCAGCAAGGCTTTCCAGGCAGTCCCGTAGCTGGGTTTAACCCCTTCATTTATCTGGGGTAGTTTTGTAACTGCGCCTGAGATCTCACTCCCGGAGACCTCGGCTGGTGCGCGACCTGGGATTGCAATCGCTCTGGAAGCCGGTTGGGGCTCCCTGTCCGTGTTTTACACCCTGTGCTTTCTGTCGGGCATCCCTGCTGCGAGATGGCTTCGTGGGGACACCTTTGGCTCCTGCTGGATGTGCCCGTCCGCTCGCGTTACCCACAGCCCAGTGCACCGCGAGGAGCGCGCGGCACCGCGGGACACCGAGCCCCCTTCCCCTTCTTCCTGGCGAGCCCCAGACTCCTGGAGCCCATGGCCTGTTCCCTCTGCTAGAATAAAACAAGCCCGGGAGGGATCTCGTTTCATTTGGAATTAAAGCATCGAGTCAGTAATTGTTGTAGGCAGATGAGTTTTAACGATTTCAAAGGACACCAGCAAGGAGTTGTGGGTTGAGGGGAGGGAGCAGGGGTGGGAGCTTTGAGAAGGCAATGTCAGAAAGTGGATTTTATACACTTGTGAAAGCGAGGCAAGATTGAAACTTTCCTTTGCAGATTGAGCCCAGTGGGGAGGACCTGTGGAAGTCTGAGGAGGGCACTGTGGGATTTGGAGGGGTCTGTAAAGTAGCTGGGAATAAAAGCAGCATGTTCAGTGGTTTGGAGAGCCACAGCCCTCGGCCTGCAGTGCTGTTTCTCAGGGGAATTCACATCCCTGTGCACATGGTGGGTGGGGAAGGGAAAATCTCTTTGCTTTGCCTTTGATTCCAGAGGGTGACTCAAGGCAAGGCTCTCTCAGAAGGGAAAGCCTCACGATTCTTTAGCAGCCTGAAGTGTTGAAGGAGAGCATTTCTCTGGGAAATGTTCCTGGCTCTGAAAGTGAATAGTTCCAGTTAATAGAGAGGCTCAGCAAAGAGGTTTCCTTAGGCTGATGGAGCATGCATCCGTGCAGATGATGCCCCAGCTCAAGAAGTTCTCCTGGTGAGGCTGGGGCTGGTCTCAGCTGCTCCTTTCCCCTCCTGTTTCTCTTGCCCAGATGTGCCCTGGCTGGCACAGCTGATAGCAGGCATGGGAACGCAGGGAGGGAAATGTGCAGGAAGGCACTGGAAACCCTGAGACTGACCTGGCCCAGGCACACTGGAAAAATGGGCATGTAGGGACTAAATGTACATCATCCTGGTCAAAACACTGCTCATTGTCCTGAGTGTTCATCACTAGGCACCCCACACTTGTAGGGCTGAGGTTGGGCTGCTCCAGGAGCCCTCCCTGCTCCGCCGTGTGCTCTTCCCTGCACCCCTGGGTCTCCCAGCACGTCCTGGTAACTCAGACTGGCTGAGGCCATGAAAACAGGGCTGGGAGCTGAGCTGCTTCAGCTCAGCATCCAGGGCCAGGGGTCACAGCTTGAATTAAATAACAGAGCTGAGTGAATGTGAAAGGCTGCTGCGATGGCTCCGCGCATTCCGATGGACTGTGGCCATAAATACCAGCTGCCTGTTAAGCCCTCACCTGCCTGGTGGAGATGAGAGGTCTTGGGGGACCAACCTCCCTGCCTTGTGCTTTCCTTGTGGAGAGCCAAGGTGTGAAGTTGTTAGTGAGGCAGGAATGCCGTGGGTTGGAGCGGGAGCCGTGCCGTGCGTGGATCAGGCCGTGCCGTCTCGCCGCTGTGCTTTCCGTGGCAGGAAATCCAGTTCTGGTCCAGGGCTTTGTGTGTGTTTGTGGGTGTAGCACCAGGCTGGGCTGCAGTGAGATCCCCACGGGGTTTGGGTGGGGCAGAGGGGACAGGCAGCAGCTCGGGTGTGAGCCTGGCTGTTGGGACAGGGCAGGGCTGTGGGAGCCCCCAGGCCATGGGGCAGGGCCGTGCTGAGGGCTCTGGAGGCTCCATCCCGGGCTCCTGCGTGGAATGTCCCTCCAGGCACCAGGGAGGAGCACAGCCTCGGGGGGGATGGATTTGCCAGTCCCTTGTGACCTCAAAATGCACGACCCAGGGCAGCATTTATTGTTTCCCTGTCAATCTTCTCACAAGCAGCAATGCTAAGCTCTGGTTTTCTTTAAAAAAAAAAATACCTTTTTTGGCTGCAGATCTCTCAGTACACAAATGAAATGAATTTATATATGAGCAGTGTACTGCTTGTAAAGCCCTTTCAGTTTCAAATTTAGTTTTATTCCTTTTTTTAATCTCCATAGGATTTTCCCTAAATATGCAGAACTAGGGCAGTGCTAGTGACAGATGGACATAAAGAAGATGTGGATGCTGGAGAGACTTTACTGGGCTCGGGGATCTGAACTGGGGTGCTTTCCTCATCACCCAAAGAGTTTAATTTGTCTGCAGGTTATTAATTTTCACCTCCAAAGCAGAGGGCATGGCAACCGAGAGCGTTCCTTGGCAACAGACTCCTTGGGTTCATTAAAGCAGAGGTGGGAGGTTTGCAAATGGAAAAAGTTGAGAGATATTAGCAAATCAAATGGGCTGAGGCATGAGGAGTCTTGTCAGTCAGGCGGGGGTGACAGGAGAAGGAGTAGTAAACAACATGCAAACCATCTTGAAGGAGATGTTCTGGAAGGAGGCAGATCCAGGATTTGCCTGTTCTCCTGCCTTCCCAAGGGCAGGATGGCCTGGAGAGGGCTGGGAGGAACCTCTGTGTGTCTGGCAGACTGTGGGCAGTGAACTGAAGAGGTTACTTAATAAAAAAACTGCTTTTTACAAACAGGTTTCCAAACTGTGGTTTCCCACTAGGGCTTTCAGAAAAGCTCCAGTTTGTTTTGGTCCTCTCCAAAACCGAAGCTGGCGTTTTGTGGGGAAAATCCCACAAAAAGCTCTTTGAGGGGAGTCTGGGAGCGTGGCCATTGCCATTCCACGCCTTCCCTCCTTTCCCGTGGAGCAGGCTGTGTATGCCACACACCTCTGCCTGGAGCCAGATGGGGGCTGTTTGCACTGCGACTGCTAAATATAAATACTGCAATTAATTAATAATGCCCAATGCACATAATTAAATTAGCAATAACTCGAGTTTGTACCAGCATACAGAGTGCGCGTATGGCCGATCCGGACTGGAGAAGGGGTTTGGAGCAGGGGCAGACAGGTTTGGGCTGCCCTGTCTGTCCTGCCAGTGGCCACTGTGTCACCTTGGGAGGTCGGGGGAAGCCCCTGTGCCCCTGGTTCTCAGGTAATGCTCTCCCTCCCTCGCTGTGGTAAACAGCCAGATCCCAATCACATCCATCCGAGCGAGGCACTTGTTCCAGTCCTATGGTTCTATGATTCTATAATTTATGACTGAAACTATCTTTGTGTCAGAGTTAGTTCAGGAGGACACTCGTATCTGGGCTTCTGAATATGTCATCTCCTATTAAAGAACAAACAAACTCCCTTGTAATGTACCATAAATAATAATAATAATAATACTTTGCAAGAGCCCGAAGCGCTGTGTTATTGCTGTGCTAATCAGAGAGGCACTGGGCCATTAGGAGAGTATTCCATGGGGTTTGGGCTTTTTTTCCTGCAGGAAGGGATGTGTTTCGTAGCTGTGTAGCGTGGCTGATTGGTTTATAAAGCGAGGCTGGGTAATTCCTAGTAGAGGTTAGACAAATTCCCCTCCTTTCTCATTAATTAACCTGTAGGATTTGGTGCCTGTTCTTTGCAGTTCAGTAGAGACAATGACTGCAGGAACATATTTGTGCTCTCTGATACGGAATGAAGAACATCTGCCTTCTGCAGCAGCGAAATACCAGCGTGTGCCAGAGCTCTCCAAAGGGCACTGCCAGCCTCTCCTGCCTCAGTGAGGAAATTCCAGGCTGGAATTTCGATGGGGATGTTGTCCAGTGCAGCCTCGTAACTGGGAAGGGAAGGGAGTGGGTGAAAAGCAAAAGGAGAGAAATCCCCTCATGAAAACAGCAGCATCTTGGGAAAAGTACCCACATCCAGAGAGTGGTTTAGAGCAAAAATCTTCCAGTGGGTTTCAGGAAGGCAGGCCTTGAAGATCTAAAGGAGATTTCAGTGGTGATGTGGTAACACAATAGCAGGAAGAAACGACATGAGAGGCAGGTGAAATCCTGCAATGCTGCTCTCACAGGCTGCAGCAAAATGAACCTTCGTGTTTGGGATCCCAGGATTTTGTTCTGGGTTTCTCAGACGAGGGATGTGCTCCCAAAAGTGGCCCTGCAACACCATAAACAGTGGTGGGAGAGCAGGGTGGGTTCTGAGGGGATTGGATTGGAGATGGGATTGCAGTGGGAATGCTGGTAAAGTCTCCCGTGTGTTATTTCCATGACTCCAGATGTGCTGGATGAGGCACAAGGATGGAGGTTATTTTTGCTGTTTCACTGTGGTGTGATATTGAGTGTCCTTCTGCTCATACCCAGTTGCTTGGCTTTTGAGTGGCTCTCCAGCTGCAGGGAATTAGGAGAAAATAAATTACACGTGGAGAAGTGGCATTAATGTGATAATTTAGGCAGTCACTGCCACTGCAGAGCAGTGTCCAGGTAAACACTGTCCCTTCCTTCTGTGCCTTCACTTCTCTGCTCCCCTGTGAGGTTCTTGCCCATTATTGATATCACTGGCGGTCACAAGGAGACTCCAGACTGGACTGGGCTGTTGAAGGGAAGCAGCTGTCTGAGGGTGAAACACACCAGCTCATTTTGGTCCTTATTCTGGAGAGAGAGAGAAATTTTTGGAGGCTGTGACAGGTCAAATGTGACCAGACCACAGCTCTGCTGAGACTGACTGGGATTTTGTGTTTTTGATGAACAATCCACGAGTTCTTCCTGGGGATTTCCTCGGAGTGACCCCCCAGACAAACCACCGGGGCAAAGCCTTGTCCCTGCCTCCCCACTGGGACGTGCTCAGGTGGCAGAAATCCCATTTTTTGCAAGCTAAATCCCAGGACAGGAGCCTACAGTGCAAACTCCGTGCCCAACCACTACACTCTGAAAGCTGCCTCTGTTTCCCTGTGGGCAGTGTGGGTTTTCCTACCAGAGCAGTGCCCGTGGCACAATCCCACAGTGCTCTGTGACTCACACCCAGCTCGGGGCTGTGCTTGGAAATATTCCATGTGTGGGGTGTGCCGGGTGGGCACAGAGCTGCAGCAGCCCCTGGCACGCCTGGCATGGGAGCCAGCACGAGGTGCCCTTCCTGGAAGGTGCTTTCCTCCAGTGTGGGGAAGTGGAGAATCATTGAATCACTGAATATCCTGAGCTGGAAGGAGCCCACAAGGATCATCACAGTCCAGCTCCTGGCCCTGCACAGGACCCAGAAGAAGCTCACAGGTGGCTTTTCCCTGCTCCCCCTGCTCTGGCAGGGACTCTGGGCTTGGTCCCCTGCCCGCTGGCTGCCTGCAGAGCGCTTTGCATTGACAATGAGGCAGCAGAGGTGCATTTTCTTGGCAGGGAAATGAAGCTGGGTTCTCTCTGAGGTTCCCTGTGCCAGAGAGAACGGCTGCCCCACTGCTCTGGGCAGGATGGGATTTGTGTGTAGCCTGCTGCCCATTCAGGGATTTGGCTGATCTTGGGGCTTTCTTGCCTTTCAGCACCTTCGCAGGGAGCAAGAATTAACCTGGCAACTCTTGGTTTGCTTCTCAAATCAGCTTAGTGTAAACAAGGCATAGGAAGTGAAACAGTGGAACATGAGCCTTATTGACAGGCCTGATAAACAGCTGGCAGCAGGAGAGAAACTGGGATCAATTCTGCTTGTGTGTAACAGTCCCAGACAAAAATTGTCCTCCTCCTCCTCCAGATCCACGTTCCCAGTTACAGCAACAGGGTGGGATGTGGCAGACAAATCCCCCCCATCTGCACTGGCAGGGTGTAACCGTGACCAAAGTGAGTGGAGTTACTGGGATGGTGCAGTGCATGGTTTAAAGCTGATCTTGTGCTTAAGAGGGTCATTCTTGTATTCTGTGTGTGTGTCCTGACAACAATGCAGATCTCTGACATTTCCTGTAGAAAAAATATGTACCCTTCAGTTAGAGATAACCTGATCATTGCTCTGCTTTTAGTCCAAGTTTCTGAAGGAAGCAGCGTCCATTCAGGTTGTCTGTCTGTCTGTCTGTCTGTCAGCTCTGCTGCCCCAGCTCTCCCAGCCCCTGCAGCTTTTGAATCAGTTGGTGAGGTTGTGCTGGCTCTGTCTGACATCCCGGACAGGTGAAGTACCTGTGAGCTCTGAATTCCAGGGCTGCACAAAGCCGTGGCCATCACCTGCTGCAGGAGATGGGGCTCTCCCCGGAGAGGACCCCGGTTAACAACACATTCCAGAATGTCTGTCAGAGGTGGGATTTTCCAACTAGAGCCCTCCTGTGGATGTAAATAACTTACCTGGTGTTTCTGTCACTTGAAACTTAGGCAGAATTCCAGAGTTTGGACAGCTCTAAGCATTTGCCTCCTGACTCTTTCTTTTGTCAGCCATCTCTGGGAGTAATGATGGCTGTCAGTGCCTGTACAAAAGGTGATGGGATATGGCTTGATGGAACTGGAGCAGGCTGGGTGGGGCCCCAGCAGTGCAGAGATGCTGGGCAGCATCCCTTCAGTCCTGCCTGCGCTTCTGCTCTGTCCCATTTCAATAAATAAGTGAAGACACCTAAGCTCTGATCCTGCTGAGTGGCACAGGACCAGCAGAAAGTGGCAGTCACGAGGAGCTGCATGTTGTTCCCTGACTCAAAATCTCCAGCTGCAGGAAAAATGTTGACTCCTCCAGAGGCCAGGAGCGGGAGATCCAAATGCCCTTCTGCCCTTGAGGTGTGGAGATAAAACCCCTGCAAACACAACCCTAAATCCTCTGCAGCTGTAACCGAGGAGATTGGAGCTTCTCCACAGATTTTACAGCATATCCTGTGCGTGGATCCAGCACGTCCAGTGTCCCCAGTGTCCTGCCTGTGCCCAGAGCACGCTGCCAGCCATTTCCCACGTTGTCTCCACGATTCCTACCTGCCCTCTCCTGTCCCTGAAGCCAGCTGCAGACTCAGCTGCCCAAGAGGGGATTTTGGGAACACTGGTGGGGCATTTTCCTGTACTCAGGGGTGTGTCAGTCGTGCTCCAGGCTGCCCCTTCCTGTGGGCACCGAGCCCCGGGATGGCGGCAGGGGCTGCGCCACCGGCGCCGTGAGCGGCCTTGGCCACCTCCTGCCAGCCCCGTGTCCTGGCCCTGCCATGGGGAGAACCATGTCGATGTGCGTGTCCCAGCTGGAGGATCCGCCAGGATTCAGCCCCGTTTCCAGTTGGCTCTACACATCCCATATGCTGCCGCCGCCTCTTCTAACCAGCGCCAGACACCGCGATCTCCTCTCCCTCGATGTGGTGGGTGGCCAGATCGATGAGGAACGCTTAACGAGTGTATTTGCATTCTTAACTGTGCGGCGGGGCTCTCGTTTCCTTGCTGTGGCCAGAAAGTGGGGAAAATCCAGGGGAGCGGGCAGGAGGTGAACACCCGGAGTGGGGAGCGGGGCGCCGGTGCTGGGGGGGGATCACCCCGGGCAGGGAGTGGGAGCTTTGCTTTCAGTGGGAAGGGGACTCATCCTTCACGTGGAGAGCAGAACGAGAACCTGCTGCCCTTTGAACGTCAGCAGAATCCCCAGCCCCTTGCTGAGCGTGGAGCATGTGCTGGCTCTGCAGAGCTGGCGTCCTGCAGCGCTGGGGGCGAGGGTGACCGGCCACCGGCAGCAGGGCACGGGGTGCCCGGGGTGCTGGGCGCCTGCGGGGACCCTCCCCAAGTTCGCATCGGTCTCCCCTCCCTCCTCTCCCTTCCACTCCCCTCCCCTCCTGCAGAGTTTCAAAGCACGGCAGGAGGAAAAAAAAAAAAAAAAGGACATCCCCCTCCCCTCAAATCCCTCGGTCCGTGACTGAAATAAATAAGCACAATCGCAGGTAGTGAGGAGGCTGCTAATAACGTGCTCCTGACAGGCACGGGATTGCCGGGCTGAGGGATGGCTGACTGAAAGCTCCAGCCTAGGGTGGGGGTGGGGGGGCTTCTTTTTTTTCCTGCCAGCTCTCGCCAGGCAGTAGGGATTTTTTTTTTCCTTCCCCTCCCTGATAATAAGGACATCATCAGAGGCAAGATGCAGTGGCTAAGGGATGGAACAGGAATGGTGAGTTCAGGTAGCTATGTCTTTCTCTTTTCCTCTTATTGCAGTACTTTGACAGGGAAATGAACCTCCGTCCTATCTCCTGACTCCTCCTTTACTCCCTGTCCTTGAAACCATTGATCACTCTGTAGCCATTTTATAGACTCGGCATTCCCAAACTGCTGAGCAAAAGCAGAAATGAAAAGAAAGGAGGGAGGGTGGGCATGCCCGGCGGCGTGGGAGGGAGCGGCAGGGCTGGGGAGGGGGTTCCGTAGGGCGAGCCGGTGGGTTCGGGGGGGCAAGCAGAGGGTTTGCCCTGTTCCCGCATGTGTGGGGTGTGTGGTGGGAGAGCACTGGAGGAGAGGAGCGCCGGCACAGGGCTGCGTGCTGGCTGGGGCAGCCGGGACCTGTCAGATGTGCCCCTCCGCCGGATGATGAGTTGCGGTGCGGGGGGAGCCCGGTGTGCCGCCGAGCCCGAGCGTCGCTGCCCGCGCCCGCAGCAGCCCGGCAGGCACTCCCCCGGCGTGGGGAGGCTCCGGCAGGGCCGCCTGAGCACCGACAGCTCCACCAAAGCAGCCCCTGCCGCTGTGCACGCCGAGCCGAGCCGGCTCGGAGCGCTGCGTGTGCCGGGGGGAAGCGGGGAAGTTCCCCCAGCTCAGCAGGGCCCCTCCGTCTCGTTCAGAAACTTCCCCGGGAAGCGATGCGGTTGTTACTGAGATCCTCCTCCTCCTCCTCCTCCCCAGCTCGCCCTCCTCGCACAGCTCGCCTTTGCCATGGCATTTCCCCCCTGGCTCCGTGCAGGTGTTTTTGGATTTGCCCTTCCCTGGGCGTTCTCCGTGCTGCGGGAGGCTCGGGCATCCCTGCGGGCTGGTCCCGGGGCCGAGCTGGCGTCACCCGGCTCAGCTCCGCGTTCCGGCTCCGGGGGCACCGGCAGATGCGGCTGCCAGCGGGCAGCCTTCGGGAGGGATCGCTGCCCGTTCTCCTCCCGCCCTCCATCCCCTCCCAGCTCCTCACACAAACGGGGCCGGGGGTGTTTGTGCTCCCGAGAGGCTCAGGCGGTGCTGGCAGTGCCGTGTGGGGTGGAGGCAGCAGCCTGCAGCAGGGCACGCGTTTGTTTGGGGTCCTGTTGGAGGCTTGTCTGCCACCCAGCAGCACTTTGGAGGGGTTTGCTGCCGCCTCCCACCCTCGGAGCATCCGGAGGGATGGGATTCCTTCCTCCATCCCCCTCGTCCCGCACTTTGCCCCTCTCCGCCCGTGTCTAAGCAACGCCGATCGCCGTGTGCCGATTCCCGTTGTGAGGGATAAAAAGTGGTGCTGGGAAGCCGGACGGGGCTCCTGCCTCTTTCCCCTCTTCTCCCGGGTGACTGCCGAGCCCCGCTGGGGAGGGGCTGGGGATGGTGCAGGACAAAGTGCTTTCCTAATTGACACAGCACAACACTTGACACTTTCTTGCCCTCTCGTCTTCCCAGATTCCTTCCTTGCTGCCGGCTGTGTTACTCTGTTCTCGTTATTCTAATCTTTGCTTTCTCTTCGAGAGAAATTACAGTGGTTACTGTAGTAGTGAGTAGCCTGTAATATAAGATATTTTGAGGGGAAAGTAAAACTCCAGTGGTTGATTTTGAAGCCGGTTCTACCCGGGAATTTCCCAATATTGTTCCTTCTAACAAGGGAAAAATAAAAGAGAGAGCTGTGGTTTCCGTATTTTATACAGCAGTTCAACAGCCTCAGCATTATTTGGAGATACTCCACATATCTCCAGATATCTGAATATGAAAAATTATTTCAAAGCAGCAAAATAGAACTGAACCAGATAAGATAAATCCAGCAGAGGTGTTTGCAGTCCCTGGCAGGTGAGGAGCCTGTTTCCCTGGGGATGGCTGGCTGTGGCCCGAGGGTTCAGGGGCTCCTGCCCTTATAGCACAGGGATATTGGGAGCACCTAAAGCTGAGGTTCTGCCGACACTTGGTCCCTACAAATTCTGCTCCTTTAGCGAGACGTGTTGGTCCAGATGTCCTGGCCGGATGCCAGCGTGGATAGCAATATTCCCTCCAATGCAGATTTTCCTCGCTGTCCCCACTGGTGAGTTATTTGAATTTTTAGTACTTCAGATGTTGATCATTTGGCAGACTGTGCTAAACGAGTGAGTTATTCCACACCAGGAGTAGCTGCCTTTCAGCAATTCACTGGGAATATTATTGCCTCAGTCTGCTGACTAAAATGTACTCTGGAACTATCAACCAGCTCTGTTTACTCCTGAGTGAAGCTTGGCTGCTCTGTTCACACAGCCTCCCGTGCCGTGCAGAACCTCAGCCTTTCATCCAGAGCATCACTGGACCCATTTCCATGGGCACTGAGTCTCTATTCTGGTTTTTCAGCTGGCTTTTTTGCTCCAGTATTATTTCCTGTGTGTCTGCTAAACACCAGCAATATACATTTATTCCGGCAGCATCCCTGGCCTTCGCTCTGCTCAGGCACGTTGGTCAAAACCTGGATTTCAGCCCGATTTTTCCCAAGTTCTGCACAGCGCTGATTTATTCAAAATGCTGTTTCCTGTTGTTCTCAGCTTGGGTTCAAGACTCAGATCTGCTCACTTTCAGAGTTACTCATCTTTAAGAAGTGTGTCACTAATGCTTTACAAGTGATAGTACCTTTTGTTCTCATGGCAGGTGGCTTTTTATTTCCAAATCAGCCCCTAAACCCAAGCTATTATTCCATAATATTAAGCTGTCGGAGCTTCTTTTTTCCCTCCTTTGCATGTGCTGCTTCCCATTTTTTAAACAATTAATCTTTTGCCAATTATGCTGGCATCCCACGGGGGTGTTTTCCATGCTTCACTGGTACCACGTTGCTAAACTCTCTAGTATCTGTTCCTAACCTAGAAAAATTCCAACTAATTGTTGTTGGTAGTGATGAGAATCAATCTGCACATCTGAGCAGTGTGTGAGCACAATGATTGTTTGGTTTGGCATTCTTCAGAGGGTATTGATCCAGCATGGCAATCAAACGAGTTGGATTAAATCAGGACAAAATAACAGCCTCTTCTGGAATAGTTTTTTATCTGACAAGGGCAGAGTTTTTTCCCAGGTCTTTGACTGTATTACAAGTGACACGAGTGTGAATCTTCCATGGTATTTCCTCACACAGGGTCTCCTTTTGGGTTTAGTGTTTTGCCTGTGACAGTCCAGGTGAGTGCAGCCATCACCTTCAACAGATACAGTCCCAGACGTTTTTCTTTTACAGCCATTAAGAGTCCTATTTTTACACTGCCTGTTGTTCAAATACTTAAAATCAAGCTGCTGTTGATATTTCCATTTCTCTCCTAAGCAAAAAAGTAAACTCTTGTAAATCATCACAACTTAAAATTTGGTGAAGAGGAACTCCGTGAATCAAAGGGCCAAGTGCTGCAAGTGGTGGAGGTGTCCCTGAGTGGGGCAGGTCAGCAGCATTTTTCCTCACTGATTCTTTTCCACTTGTCAGTCTGCAAATCACAGGATACTGGAAGTACAAAGTACTCTTTGCACTCCTCAATCCTAAAAATCTCAACGTGAAGTCTGGAAAAGAGCAGTGGAAAAAAGCAGTTTGGGTTTGACTTTCGGTTTTGAAAGTTTGGATAGGCAAATGCAGCTGGTGGAGAGAAGCCAGGCCAGGGCAGGATGGAAAGAGGAGCTCGTGGTGTCCAGGCATTAGGGAGAAATGGAACTGAAGAGGCCCGGAGCAGATTTCCTGCAGAGATCAAAGGGAGCAGGGAAGCTGAGTGCTGGGGCTGTCCTGCAGAGGATGCTGCCCATGTGGCCTCAGCGGGGAGGGCTTTTCCACAGCAGAGTGGAAAGTTTGGAAGTTCGTTGCTGTTCATCCAGGTCTCCTGCCGCTGGGGGTCGGTGCTTGGCTTCCCTGCGCTCTGCATGCGCTGGAGAATTCCGTGGGTGCTGCGGTGCCACGGAGCCCCCGAAGCCCCAAGTCCATCCCACCAAATGCATTTCTTTGTGGGGGTTTTTCTTACAAAGCTGCTGTTCAGTTTTCCATTTCTCTCCCAGTCTGGGACTGCTTTAATCTTTCAGTTACAGCCTCCTGCTAGTGCTGCTATGCCAAACGTCCAGGTTAAGAGAGAGTCGATGTTGTGGGAAATAAGAATGTTTGGATAAATCCCTGCTCCATGCTGATGATTGTCCTTGTGTCAGCCCCAGGAGGGGCTGGGAGGCTCCATTTCCACGGCTCTGGCCCCAGTTCCTCCCTGCTGAGTATGGGACACGCTGATAATTCCTCTGTCTCTTGAGATACACCAGGGATGTCTGGAAAACCCTGGGAGGGTGCCATAGGCACAGGAAACAGGATTTCGTGGAGCTCTGAGCAGGCTGTGCTTGCTGGGAAGCCACACACCCCATGTGGTCACCACGTCCATCTGTCCCTCCTGCTCAGGGTTTCAGTGTTTGAGCTCCGCAGGCTTTGCCAGATCACAGCGTTTTCCTAACTGCTGAAAACCTGATTTCCTTGTATCTCATCAAAGGGTTTTTTTTTTTAAACACTTCTTGAAAAATCTCTGAAATGCTTCAAGCTGACATCTTAATGTATTTATGACATTAGCTGCTTCTGCTCTGGAATGGTTGCTCTGAATCTCTTTGAGCCTGGCTGTTATTTTGAACATGACTAATTCCCTGAGTGACTAAGCTCTTAGATAATAGGAAAAATTCATCAAGTTATCTCGGGCTCCAATAGTTTCTATTGTTATGAAAAGACGACTTAGGAAAAAAAAATAAATAAAGATGCTTATTATGTAATATGGGCAGAGAGAGGAAAGCCGAGTGTTGGTAGGGACTGGCCAGAGCGCAGTGTCTGGGAAAGGCAGGAGCGCCTTATCCAGGAGCCAGGTTCAGACGGTGAAATCTCCAGCTTAGTCTGCATGAGAAGAGTTCCTTGTCTGGAGCTCTGGTGACTCCCACTGCAGCCAAGGAGTTGTGCTCTTGTACAGAAGCGTGTTCAGAGGGGATCCCAACACCTTCCTCCCCGTTGTGCCACGCTGCGGAATGCCCTGGATGTGACCCAGGTAACGCTGGGCATGCAGTGAATTGCACCACACCTTCTTTGTGCGGTTGTTCCAGGTAGCACCTGAAGCACTCCCCGCTCCTGCAGGGCCGTGTTCCGGGAAGCACTGCAAGCCTCAGCTCCATCCCACTGGATTTTCCCCTTGGTGCTGCTGATCACCAACACAGAAGTGCCGCCTGTGCTGCTTGGAGCAGCCAGCACAGCACCAGGTGCCTTCCTGTGCCCGTGTGTGCAGCCGTGCAGGTGGGATTGTCCCTGTGATCCCGCACAGCCGGGGTCCCCGTGGCACAGCCGGGGTCCCCGTGGCACAGCCAGCGTCCCCTTGGCTGTCACACATTGTCACGAGCTGCAGGAGGGCAGCGCTGGCCGTTCCTGGAAGGCAGCAGCCTGTGCTCGCTCTCACTGCAAGGAATCCCACTGAGCTGGGAGAGGGAATGGAGCCTGCTGGCATTCACCTGCCTCACTTGGAGAAAGGGAAAAAAAGTAGAAAAAAGCGATAAACTTCTTTCTTTATGCTGATATTGCTGATAAAAATGGGTGCTCTATGTTCTATTCATACACCTACTGCTATCCATCTGGAATTCCTACTTCATTAGGTTGGCTTGCACTGTTTTTTTCATTAAAAGAGTGCCAGATTCAATAGGCTCTTCCCTCTGCTTTTTTTGGGAGGCAGAGAGAGGGGGAGAAAAAGATTTTTATGAAACGCATCCAGTTCTCTGGGTTAATTCGTGTGAAGAACACGAGACCCGTGGGTCAGCTTCTTAATGAGATGGTTTTTCCTTTTTTCAGTGTCTTGACAAGGAGAAGCCCAGGGAAGCCAGAGCCAAGTGTGGCAGGAGGGGGGTGAGGAAGCTGCAGGGAGCTCTGGCCAATTGCTTTTCATCCTCGTTCCCTTGCAGGTGCTGAAATGCACCCGTTGATTTTCGTGCCGAAGAGTTTCCCTGTGCCTGCGCACCTGAATTTCTCAGGGACCCCACTGGGGACACTGACCCCGAATTCAGAAGGGTTTAGTTTTATTTTCTAGCAGATACTAATTTTTTTTTCACTCACCACTTTGTCCAGGCATGCGCTGATGTGAAGATTCTGCAATTTAATGTCAGAGTGCCTGGAGGGAGCACTTGTCTTCCCCCAAGGAAGGGACTTGGCTTGGATTTTTCTGCAGTTTGGATTTTGCTTTCTTTACCTTTTTCCAGGCTCAACAGTGAGCCCAGAAGCTGAGAAATAAAATTAAGGAGTAAAGGTCTCTGTGTTCCTTTAGGCCAGGGGTTGGGGTTTTTTTCAGACAAGGAGAGCTTACATAAGGTCGAAATAAACATCTGAACTGGATGGGTCCTTTTAAACAGAGTTTTCTCGGCCCCTGAAGTCTTTGTCTGTGACCAGGGTAATTGGTGTTACCACATCTGATTCTGCAGGATTTGAGGGGGGTTTATTTTCTTTTTCAACGCTGGGAATCTGAAGATGCTTCTCTGGTACAGGCTGGAGTGTGCAGCAGATGCAAGGAGAGCAGAAAGCACTCGCACCATGATTGCCAGGGGCAGGAGATTTTAGTCTGTCTTAATGCTTTAAGTTCAAGTAAACTTAAAAATAGAAGATGTGTTGTTCTCACTGCAATCCAGAGGAGCACAATGGACTCAGCCCCCCCGGCCAGGCCCTGTGTGCCGTTTCAGCATGGTCTGTGTAGTGTCTCAGGAGCTGTGACACTGATTCCAGCGGGACAGCGCTGCTGTGGCTCAGCTTCCCCTCTTTCGGTGAAATTCTTGTGGGGTTTTTTTCATGGAATACTTGGAGCAGTGACCCGGAGATGCTCAGGTCCTTCCCCATGGCCTCTGAGCTTTGTGCAGCACTCTTGGCCAGGTGGTCATGAGGGTGCAGCTGAACTCAACCTCCAGCAATGCCCTGTGTGCTCTAAACTTTGCAGAAGTGAGTTTAGAAACTTAATTTCTTCTCTTTCCAGCACTCCCAGCCTTGCCACACAAGGGCATCTTCTTTCATGTGGTCCTTCCCTGCTCTCTCCCACATCCACCTTCTCTCCCACTTCACTGCTTTGCTGGCTCTCCACTTACGCAGTCCTTTAGAAAGAGGAAATTACTGGGAAAAAGAGCTAAATGGACAGTGAGGAAGCTCTCCATTTGAGGGATGGAGTGGACAGACAAGGAACTGTGGGTGGCTGGAAAGTTAATTTTTCACAGCCAAAATCAGGCCCAAGTCCAAGTCTCTACAAGTATTCCTGCATTTTGCAGTTTGGGTAGGGAATTTTAGGCGTTTGGGGATTTTTAAAGCTTCCCATGAAGCCATTCCGTAAACATACAAGATCATGGAGATTCTTGAGGAAAAACCTGTGCTTTGCAGCAGCTCTGCAGCTCGTAGGCTGGTGCCTCCCATCTGGCCCAGGATGGAAGAGAGAGCTCTGTCAGACATTCTGTGAAGAGAAAGGAGAAAGAGGCAACTCCCAGCTTAAGGAAATCCTCCTTTTTGGAAACAGCAAATCATAATCTCACTGGCCGTTAATCTCTGAAACCCTGATCTTAATTCCTGCCTAGATTTAGAAAAAAAAAATAATTTAATGGTTTTCTTATAATCTCTGATGGAGTCTGTGAGTCACCCCCACATGGTGTCCAACGTCAGCAGCGGCCGTGAGCGCCCGGCGCAGGAGACTGGGCATGGAGGAGCAGGTGCCGCCACACCCCTGGGTACCGTGGCTGGCTGTTCCTCTTTGGGGGCAGTAATAATTCAACTGGAAAGTTTAAGCTTCCCTCATGGTGCCGTAAAGGTCTGGGGTGGATGCTCCAAGAGGGAATGCAAAGGAGCCAAAGCAGTTTGGGGCTGACAGTCACCAGCAGTGTTTTCCCCTTGGCCGTGGATTTCATCCATCCAGGCCAATTTTATTCTTGCTCAGAATCATGAGCCACACTGATTTGTGTGAAATTTCCCCCAGTTCACTGAGGCTTATCTCCTTTGGCCTAAGGGCAGCAGATCTGGGGTCCTACTGTCACATCCCAGAGCTCTGTCACCCCGCTTCCTACAGCGGCATGGCTGGAATTCTCTGGTTAATTAAGAGTTTAGTGGCTCATTTTCCCAGTTAAGAGAAGGTGGAGCTGATCACTGGGAAAACAGAGATGCCTCTGCCTGTCCAGGAGTGGAGGCTGTCACTCCGCACAGGGATCTACAGCAGGGCAGGGAGTTGGAGCTGGCACCGTGTACGGCCCCACGGCCCTGGGCTGACCAGGCACCTCATGTGGGCACCGTGGACTTGTCCCTGCAAGGGGAACCCAGGGCCTGTAAGCATTCCAATTCCAAACCCTGGCTGCTGAGTTCGAGCTGCGTTTGCCGAGCTGCGAGGAGCGGGATGTGCTAATTACTGGAGACATCCATTGGAGGGAGACGTGGTCACAAGGCTGAGCCCGGTGTGTTCCGCACGGGAGGATTCGGCAGCATCCGCTCCCTAGGCTTGCTCCAAAATTCCTGTCTTGTAATTAATGCCAGTGCAGGGCCCCTCTGGTTGTCGGTTGTTTGGGAGTCCAGAATTCCCCATCCCATACACGTGTCCATGGGGTTGATGCAGATTCAAAGCCGGATGGGTGTGATGTGAGCGGGAGCCCCGGCTCCTTCCCTGACTGCTGTCCCTCCGGAGAGGTGCTGAAATTCCAATCTCCTTTCTCACCCAGCACCAGCCCTCGCTGGTCCTGCCTCGCAAACCGTGCTCCCCAAAGCTCCCGCAGTGGCAGGGCTTGTTCTGCGCGGTGAGGGCCGCGGTGTTTTATGTAACTGGTACAAATCTTCGCGCTCCCCGTTTCGCTCTGCACAGAACGTTAGACCAAACTTCCCAGGAAGAATTCCACGAAGTTCAACTTTGCCGTGGTTTTACATAAACCCCTGCTGTGTAGGTGTGCTTTATCAGGAAGGCTTCTGCGAGAAGGTACCATCCATTTTCGTAGTGAGATTAACATTTAGTGCACGCAGAAGGCATGGCAAATTATATAAAGCAGCAAGTACTGTTGGGAATACTGCGAATATAATTTAAATAGAAGCTTCTCTGCAGTAAATCTGTCTGTGCCGCTGTTACACACACAGCCTCCTCTGGAGCCCCAAACGTGGCCCTGGGTGGGGTGAGGCACCCGCTGCTTTCCTGCCTGATCTTTCGGGGGCTGTTTGCTCTGGCTGCGACCCGTGGAAGGCGATGCTGCGGCAGAGCCTCCCGGGATGCAGCATCCCCCGGGCTCCCCAGGGGACGGAGCACGGCAGAGGGGTCCCCACAGCCTCCCGTGGCTGCTGGCACAGCCGTGGTGTGGGCTTTGGGGACCCCCACCCGCAGCAGCTCGGGAGGGGCTGGCTCCGTGGCTCTGTCTGTAAGCCGTGCCCTCCCCCGCGCTCTGAGTGGCTCAGCTCCTGCACAATGCCAGCCCCAGCCCTGCCAGGCTCGGTGCTGGCGGTGAAACCCTCCCGTTCGGCTCCGGAAGTGGCCAGTGAGCATGTGTGAGGTGTGCACCTTTGTTCTGGAGGTTTCCCGGCCTCTGCTGCTCCCCCTGCCCTGCTTGTGCTCCCCTGTCCGTGCAAAGGCTCAGCGGAGGCTGCTTGGAAACCTCGCCGGCACTTCCAGGAGACGGAGCCAGGGATGGGCTGTGCCTGCTGAGGGTCCCCAGGCCCTGGGGGCGTGTGGACCAGCAGAACATCTCCACTGGGTCTCTTCCAACATCTCCTCTGGGCTCCACACCCAGGCTCCCTCTGTGCTCACCGCAGTTTAGAGGAAAAGATAAACTGGCCATAAAATCCCTCTAAATTCGGGCTGGTTGTATGTTTTGGGGAAGTCGTTGCTGCTTCTGAGACGGCACCTGGAATTTCCTGGCTGTTTTTGTAAGTTCAGGTTTATGTTTTGGAAAATTGCCTGTGTTGTTTTGGGAAAGGATGGTAGCAATAATAATAAATATTCCACATCTATTACGTGTTGGATCTAAACAATCTCCAAGGTCCCTTCCAGCCTGAATCATTCTATGTTTGCTATTCTGATTCGTCTAAAATTACATCAGATGGACTGGCTATCCTAAAAATGGATCCTTGATAGAAAATGTGGCTTTGGAAGCTGGGGATGAGGCAGATCCATCACCTGCATCCAGCCTGGCATGTGTGCTAACGGGGCAGCCTGGGGCAGCTTTAAAGCAGCTTCCTTTGATTGTACAGGTGAAAAAGGGCTTTTCCCTGTCCTCCTGAATGAGAAACTCCCTGCCTGGGCAGAGCAGGGGCCTCAGATGCTGGGGAGAGCCTCTGGCTGGCACTTACCACCCAAAATAAACCACCTAAGGAACCCAAACTGTTCTTGTTTCTAATGCTGCTCAGCACAACCCTCCCTCTGTGTCTGGAAACACATCCCAGCCCACACGAGCTCCGGAGCTGGGCAGAAGTGAGCAGGATGGTGCTGCCCGAGTGTTGGTCTGGCACAAACCAGTGGGTCTGAGCGGAGGCCATTGAGGGAGATCCTGTGGAGACCCAGTCCTGGCACAACTCCTTTGATGGTGTTTGGGGCGGATACAGGAGCCTCCTGTTTTTGAGGGAGCCCTCTGGCAAAGGGAGAAAGTTAAAATAAGCCTTGCATTAACCAGCTGGGTTGAGTTGGTGTGAGTGGTGAGCTGGAGTGGGATGCTGGAGCGTCACCCCCTGCCCCCTCCCCGAACGCTGGTGCCCTGGAAGGACACTGCAGGCCAGGCTGCCCCTTGGTGGTGGAGCTGAGGTTAAAACATGGAGCTGGCCAGGTGTAGACATGAAAGTCCTCCCCAGCTCTCACCGTCTGCTGCAGGAGAACAAACGAGGTGCTCGTTTGGTGCCTGTTGGCCTCGTGGCTGTGCGGGAACGTTCGGAGGCGCAGCTTTCCTGGAAGGTGCCGTGCTCAGCCCCCGGCGGCACATTTTAGTGCATTATGCATATGCACTGGCAGCATTTCTATATTTGTCTTTGTCTGGAAAATCATTTGCTTTTTCCAGCTGAGTGTATCTGGTTTGCGTGCACTGCAATGCCTCTCTGAGGTACCTGCTGGTTCTGGGAGCCGAGATTGGGGTTTGGGATAGCACCTGGGCCATAAACCCTGAGTGTGTGTGTGTGTTTTTAATGCAGGAATGAGCATTTCTGGCTGCTGCAGCAGGAATAAAGATCCTCCATCTGTCCTGCCCCCCCTTTTATAGATCTCTGTCTGTAGACTCAGAATTCAGTTTAACTCTTAGATGGAGACAGCCAGCGCAGTGCTGAGGGGAGAGATTATATGGATTGGTGATGGGAGGATTGTACAGAGCTAAAACGTGATTCCCGCTGCCCAATTCCCACATTTCAGGCTCACAGCGAATTCCCAGGTTACCACGAGTTGCCTTTTTGTTATTTTGGCCGCTTGGCTCCTGCTCCCCTCCCTGCTCCGAGCGGGCTCCCGGCAGCACCGGCTCCCGGGGCTCCTGTTTTCCAGGGAAGCTGAGCGCTTCCAGGGCAGCCGCATCCCGGGGCGGTGCGGAGCGGGATGCGCGCGGCTCGGAGCGCTGGGAGCCGCCTCGGGAGCCGCCTCGGAGCCCCTCGGGAGCCGCCTCGGGAGCCGCCTCGGGAGCCGCCTCGGCCGGAGCATCCGAGCCGCCTCGGGAGCGCGGGGCAGAGCCGCGGCTGCGTGGCGCTCGCTGTCACGGCGGGCGGAAGCCTCGCGTATTTATGGAGCCAGCGCTTCCTTCTGCGTTTGAGTGACAGCCAGGATGCCGTCGCTGCCTGGTCACCGGAGCTGATTAGTATGCGCCAGGGTCCGCCTCGCTCCGAGGGATGCAGCCGCAGCAGCTTGCAGAGCTGTCACACTCACACGGGCTCCGTATCTGCACTGGCTTGACGAATTAAAAAGCGAGCCAGCCAGCGAGAGAGAGACCGGGAGAGAGAGGGGGGACGAGACAGAGAGAGAAGCTTGCAGACAGCGCTCGCTCTTTTCCTAAAGGAAGGATTTTGCATCCCGAGTGCTCACTGGTTGTGATGATGCTTCACTTAGCGGGCTCAGAATGAGCTAGAGACAGCAGATAGGGGAGAAACTAAAGGCAGAGCACAAAGCATTACGAACCAACCCAAAACCAGGAACAGTTTTCTCCTCTATTCTAGCATGGTGGATGTATGGACAGTCTTACAGAGCAGAGGTTGACTTCTCCAAATCTGCCAGCCCCACACCTCGAACACTACAGTGTTCTGCATTGCACCATGACCTTGGATGTTCAAACGGTGGTCGTTTTTGCAGTGATCGTGGTGCTATTGCTTGTGAATGTCATACTCATGTTCTTCCTGGGCACTCGTTAAATGGATTTTTTCTCCTGAGCTGTTGGGGGCTACTACTACCACTAGCAATTCAACAAGAGAGCACGAGCGGGAGAGAGAGAGAGAGAAAGGCGAGAGAGAGAGAGAAAGAGAGAGAGAGATTTCTTACTGAGGGGGGAAACGCGTTGAGCTTCAACATGGCCTCGCTGTGATATGTATGACGTTGGTATTATTATCTCTCCCTAAATCTTTTGTCATGTCTTGTCTTTTCAGTATGCCTGTAAGTGTAGCTGCTTTTGCCGGGGTTTTAAATGTGATAAATAATAACAGCGATCCAGTCCTCCGTGGTTCTGTGCTAGAGCTGTGCTTCTTTAGGCAGCAGCAGGGTGAAAATGATCTGTCTGTGGTGAGCGCTGGCTGTGTTGTTTTGCTTTCCTTTGAAATAGAGGCTCAAGTTAATAATAAGTCATTTTGTGTGCGATTTCTAGCGAGCAGTTAATGTGCAATGTCTGTGAGAGTAACCATGTAGGTGCCAGGTGAGAGGTGCTGGTGTGTGCAATGGAATCGGGCTACGGACATTTTTAAGGGGGGGGGAATGTTTGAGAAATCCTATTAAAGGATTAAATCTTTGCTAAAATAACATTCAGCCACAAAAAAAAAAGAGAGAGAAAAATTCTACTTACTGTATTTATCTGTGTTGCCTTGATGATCTGATTTGATTTCTCAAGATTCAGCCCCAAAGCCTCCAAATTCTATGTCCACACTGATGTAACCCAGCTCCTTTTTTTAGAGATGTGAGAGGGACCGAAACGTAACCTGCTGGCTTTTTATTCTGCTTGTGCGTGGTTTCTGTCTCTGCAAATTGGGAAGGAAAGATCAAAGGGAAAAAGGGCAATGCAAGCTTTGTTTTCCTTTGCTAAAGCAACAGATACGGAGGGGTTGGGTTTTGCTTTGATTTTCTAGAAATCTGATTGTGGCTTTCTTTGCTTTCTTTTGTGTGTGTGTATGTATAGCAAATTTTGGGGAAGGTATCTAAGAAAAATCTTTGCCCACCTCAAGGATAACGAGCTTTTGAGATGGGTTGCTTCGCGTGACTTTATTTACATTGATTTTCTGGAAAATGAAGTGCTAAGTTGTGTATTATGGGCTTGCTGGAAAGGTGTCCAGTAGTTAGAGGTGCTTCTAGCCCGGAATTGCAATGTTTACAGCTCGGAAGCAGGGCTGGCTGGGGGCTCCAGTGGCAGCACGAGAAGTTTGGAGAGAATACGAAGGGAATGTCTGGAAAGAGCAATGCCTTTTCCTCTGGAAAATATGTCTCTGTTCTGTGCTTCTGTTAGAGGTCTTAGGGATTTTTATTTAATCTGTTATTTCCCCCTCCAGAAAAATCCGAATTGCTCAAAACGAACAAAAATATCAGTTTGAAAATGTTTTTATCTGTGCTGGTGGTCAGTGGAATTTTATTGCCTTGATAATTTAATTAGTTCATGCTAGTTCCAGCTGTCTACTATTTATTTGATGTCCTCTGGAAAAAAAATAACCGTGTAACTGATGTATAAAGACAAAGCTGGAGGTTTCAGATGGAGAGATGGAGTTATTTCCCAGTGAGGGTCTCTGTGCTGGGAGTTAAATGCCGAGCTGGGCTTAGGAGCTGTTGGCTTTTCGATGGTGGCACGATTGGAAACCGAGTTAAATCCGGCAAATTCGGCACTTTCAAAGCGCTTTTAGCTCTAAATAAAAGAGAAAAAAAAGTGTTTTGTGAGTCCCAGGGTGGGAACAACCATCCCCAAAAGCGTTATGGGGCAGTTTTAATGGGGAGAAAAGCCGGGAGCCAGGGCTACAAGCCCAGGAAGATGCTCCGGTGCCTGCTGGCTCTGTTTCCCCCTCTTCACTTGTAGCTATCTGCCAGAGGTACCTGCTTCACTTCACACACCGAGTCAGTCTTCTCTAAAAAAAACCCCAAGTGAATGAAATTGCTGCTGAGGATGGTTTGGGTCGTTGAACAGCTCAAATTTGCTCTATTTGCCTGTTGGCCATCCTGTGTCATTAGTTTTATAGGTTGCAGAATCTCCTGGAAATGTAATAAATGAGCTGAGATCACCATGGAGAGGGAATCGATCAAACAGCAGCCAAAATCATCCTTTCAAGGCAACAGCCTTGAGCGACAGAGGGATTTGGAGGAGAAAGGGTGGAAAAATGAGCTAAAACCCAACCCCAAAACTGCCCAGCGAGTTACAATGGGATGTGGCTGTGCCTGAATGTTTATTTTCTCAGGGCTCTCTGGCACTAAGGTTTACCTTTCAATACGATTTCTACGAGGAATGCCCAGTACCTGACGCGGTTTCCTGGGTGCATTCCTTGATGCAGCGCTTGTACTCCTGGGGAGATATTTGGGAATTCCTGCCATGCCCCACGGCTCGTTCCTGCGATGCCCCTCTGGTTCCATCCCTGGGGTGGGCTGTGCTGGGGCTGCATGGGGAGGACGAGGGGTTGTGCACGCTCAGCTGCTGGGAGGGAGCGCCGGGAGCCGAGTTTCTCCCGTCACGGAACGTGCTCGGGAGAATTTGTGGGATTTTATTACGACTTTTTGCCTTTTATCCTCCTGAAGGCTGGTGGAGTTAAAGAAGGAAAGTTAATGCAGAGCAATGGGAAAGTTGGCAGCAGCAAACTTTGTTGTTGTAGCAGCACCGTTCTCGTTATCTCGGGCTTCCTGTTGGAATTTTGAGGGGAAGGAGAGGAAACGAGAGCTGAAAGAGTGAGAGAGGGCTGGGCTTGCTGCTTGTTTAGCTTGCTCTCTGTTTCCCACCCCAGGCCTCAGTGACCTCCTCTCCAGCCCCTGCCCCAGCCCCAGTTTTGTAGTTTGGCAGCTGCAGTTTGGCGTTTCCCAGGCGTGTGGGAGCCCCGAGCCCGGCAAACACCTCCGAGCTGGGCACAGCGGCTCAGCCCGTGACGAGCTCTGGGAGCTTTCCGGGGTGACAGCGCTGCCAGTCCCCGCTAGACCCCTGTGCCCGTAAGTGACTGCGCCTGCAGCATTCCGTGTGTCGTTTGCACGCTGTGGAATATCCCTGGGATTGGAGCTCTCCTCGTCCCGGAGCTCGGTGGGACCATCCGGGTCACGCCGGGGTCCCTGCGGGTGCTTCGGCCCCGTGACTCCCCTGGGTTTCCTCGCCTTTGTGGGGATGCTCAAACCCAGGGATGAGGTAGAGGGATCATTCCTTTAAAGGAATCAGAGTGCTGACCCTCTGGAAAATACGGCCCCAAAGGAAAAAAATACGAATTTGTCTGCAAAAAGCGTATTTGTGATGCATAAAATCTCTTTCGGTGCTTGCTGCTGTGCGTTCGCTGAGGCTGGGTGATGGGAGACCTGCCTTGCTGTTGTCTGCTTAAGCAGGATTCAATGTTATTTGCCACAGGATTCATGAACATGCCTCAGCCTGTATCATAGCAACCCTGTTTCCCACAGTCCATAAAAAGTCCATTCCTCCTGAGCAGCAATCCGCCGTCTGAAAGATTCAGGCCCCCTCCTCGGTGTGGGGAAAGGGTGCTGTCCCGCTCTCCGAGCGCTTCCCAGAAAAAGCTCAAGTGTCGGGATGATCCCGGCTTGTCCTGCCTGCGCGGCGCTTTTAATGCTCTTTCTTTAAGGCAGATAAAGTGCTTTCGTTTCGGGTTCCTAAAGGCTTCCTCCCCCACCCTGGCTATTTCCCACCTCTGTTTAAAACCTCCCATGACGAGCTGGAGGGGATGGGACAGCTCCGAGGTCTGTGACGCGGTGGCTCTGCCGTGTCCTGCCATTTGGCTTTTCCCCCGGGATGGCAGCAGCACAGCCCTGGCTGTTGCTGTGCAGTGAGTGAAGATGTGCCCCGATGCGAGCCCTTCTGTGGGAGTGCAGAGGTGCTTTCTCGGCCCGTAGATGACTGTTGTTAAGAGCTGCATGTTCACCTGACTCCTGCCCCCATCTGTTTGCATAATGTGGTTATATTTCTTTTTGGATCAGGTATTCAGTACACAGCCCAGCTGCTGTGTGTAATGTCTGAAGGAAAATTGCCAAAAATCCATGTAAGTTTTTTGTTGTGGTTTTTTTTGGTTTTTTTGGGTTTTTAAAAAATTTTTGGTTGCTTTCGTTTCGTTTTGTGACTGGAACCCCTGTCTGTGTTGTCATTTCATGTTGTTGTGGTGCTCAGTTTGTGTGTTCAGTGAGTGCTGGAGTGCTCCGTGTGCGTGCCTGCGTGTGTGTCCGTGTGTCCGTGCTGTGTCCGTGTGTCCGTGCCGTGTCCGTGTGTCCATGCCGTGTCCGTGTGCTCCGTGTTGGAATGATGCATCTCTCCCGGGGGGGCTCTCGTGTTTTACATTTCCAGCGTGGATTTTCTCAGCTGGGTGTGATGATCGTGCTCAGTGTGTCTCTCCCAGTGAAACGTTGGGAGAGCTATTTTGGTAAAACGCAGGGACTTGTCTCCGAGCTGCGGAGTCTCCAATGAGGAGAAGTTGGGGAAAACTCCCAAATGTTAATAATTGTGTAAGAATTGTCCTGTTTGAAGAGAGTGCTTGTGCAGGGGTTCCAGGGCTGGCAGAGGATAGTTCTGCTGGGTCCTGGCTGTGTCCCTGATTTACTGTATGGCCTCGGGCACGTTCCTTTGTTCCTTTGTTGCCTTGTGCCTCCTCTTTTCCATCAGGGATCGAGGAATATCACTGAGGTGTAGCCATGCCTGATGTTCCCCTGTTTGTCGCCGTTCTGGCTGGGGGACGGTGGCAGTGCAGGTGGGGGCCGTGTGTGTGCCCACGTTGGCCCAGCTGTGCCTACCTGGGTTTTGCCTCTCGGAGCTGTTGTAGGCAGCAGGAGCTGTGGTGATCGATGCTTCCCACTAAAAATAGATGCTCCTGGAGGAAGAGCTGCTGGAGGAACCGTGATTTATTGGCTTCATTTTATTAGTTGTGGTTGAATTTCTTTCCTGAGTGGAAATGAGTCTTAATCTGCAAGCGCCCACAGACGGCTGGGTTGGCTCTAACCAGCAAAGGGCCACGTGGCCTCTGCTCCTTATTCCTGGTTTTCCTGGGAATTGCTCTGGCATTGTCGGAAACACCACCTTGACGGGCTGTTCAGAAGGGCAGGAAGCCCCCAGAGCTCTGCTGGTGGGGACTGCGTTGGGCAGCCTGAAAGCTTCACCACCTGAATTAAAGAGAATTTGTGGGGATGCAAGGATTTAAAGGATCAGGTCTGGCTTTCAGCTGGCTCTAGTTTATCCCTAAGGATATCATTTCACAGGAGTGTGCTGCTTTGGGGGGCTACCCCTCGTGCTGTCACAGAGCTGGGGAAACTGAGGCACGCGGTGGTTGGACAGTGGCACATTTTGGGATGGGGGTTAGCGGGGCTGGGAGCCGGAGCAGGATGCGGGCCTGTCAGTGGGGGAGGATGTTTGGCACCGTGTTTGGGCTCTGGCTCGTTGGTTTTCCTGCAAACCTTGCCGTGGGGAAGTGACAGAGGGCCAGGCTGGTGCCCGGCGCCGTGGGCCGAGCTGCTCCTGCGTGGTGGAGGATGCGCTTGGGGGATTTGGGAGCCGAGAGCAGCCGAGTGTGGCCGTGCCCATGTGAAGGGCCATGTGGTTCAGCGCCTGCCCCTTCCTTTGCATCAGCTGAGACATATATAACACAACGTATGGGCTGCTGGCAGCCGGCGTGGGGCTATTTTGGGCTGCATCTGCGCCTCAGCGGAGCCGGGGCCGCGCGGAGCCCGCCCTGCTCGCCGGGCTGGGCTCAGTCTGCAGGGATGAGCTGGTCCCCAGCCCCTTTCCCTCCTCCAGGAGCCATCCGGGATGGGCAGGGCAGGCACTGACCCCTGTGGGTGCTGGGGGCAGCCGGCAGCCCTGCCCTGGGTGCCGGGGAGGCAGAGCAGTCTCAGAAAGTAGCATCACTCCGGTTAAAGCAGCCTAGCTCTTTGTTTTCCCTTTTTTACCCCTGGATAAAGCCCCAAGTGGATTTCTAGGCTGGTCATTGTGGTGAGATGAGCCGTGTGTGCTCCAGTGTCCTTCTGGAGTGAGGCTGTCACCGCCCGGCGTGCCCGGGGCTCTGTGCTTTGCCGGGGGGACTGAGGCTGGAATGTCCTTCCCGCTGCTCCTGCTTGGCAAAGCAGCGTGCCTGGCTGTCCTATTGCCTCCCACGGCCTCTGTCCCCAGCCCTGCTCCCCTCCTGTCCTGCCTGGAACGGTGAGGACAGTTGTCTGGTTTTCAGGGATGTCCTGCCCCGTGCCACAGTGAGCCCACAGCCTCGCCAGGCACCCAGGAAAATCCCTGGATGTTGCTGGCTGGATTTGTTCACTCTCCGTACTCAGGATGTTTGCCCCCAAGTTTCCAAAGGGTTAAGCTGCTGCTGGTGCCAGTTTTGGGGGTTTTGAGCCCCTGCACGGGAGCTCAGAGCTGTGAGAGCGGCTGCAGCTCCCGCCAAGAGATCCTGGGAGAGGAATCGGCCCAACTCCGAGGGCTTGGAAAGCAGGAAGGATGGAATTGTGTGTGGAACTGTTCCCTTGTAATCGAAAGCAATCAAAATGAACGCAAAAGCAGTCTGGCCTCAGCTGCACAAACAGGAGTGGAGAGCAAACCCCTAAGGATCCGTCTTTTACCCCAATAAGCAGTGGGTTAATTTGCTGGGCATATCTGGGGAAAAGTTTTGTCAGGTAAAATTGTTCCATCTGACAAAAGCATCAGGCTCTTGCTGGCATTATCAGAAAACAGGGTTTTTTTCAAAGCATTTCTGCGGACCACATTCCCCTGCTATTTCTGCTGCTCCACTCCCCTGTATTGTGTTCAGTAAATCTGACAAGGTTCTCTCAGTACGTCGTGCACTGAAGTTTCTGTTCTGATACCAAATTTAGGGAAGGCTTGTTATCTACAATTCTTTCTTCCTGGCTTGATAAGGTGCTGATTAATTTAATGCAACTCTCTTTCCTTATCTAGTTGAGCTTCAGTCAGTTTTAGTATAATCTTGCAAAAGCGTGATCAATCTTTAATGTTTGTTTTGAAGGTTTATTCCGAAGCCTTTTAGGCATGCTTTTGTGAAGTTCTAGGAGAATTAAGTTAAAAAGTAACAATTACAGAACCGGTTTTGAATGCAGATGAAACATTTTAAAGTTGCTCTAAAACAAGAAAGAGCAGTTGGCTCTGATGAAGTTTTAGGTGTTAAAATAAAATTGTCTTAAGTCTGGTGCTGGATGCATAAGGCAGGGAGTATCAACAGTGCCCTTGTATGGGGATGAGGATGATGCGGGGATGAAGGAGAGGGCGTGTTCCCTCTCCAGAGGTGTGTGTAAGGCGGGGAGGGACAGGGGCAGTGTCACCTGTCCCTGTGGGGGGAATTGTCCCCTGCTTTTGCCGGAGCACACGGGCACGAGGAGCAGGCAGTGCGAGGAAGCTGGGCTGTCATCGGCGCGCAGCGTCTGCCTTGATTTGGTGATCAGGGCTTGATGTCTGCGTAGATTTTCAGTCTCCTCTGGTCCAGGGGAGATGGATCTCTCTTCCAATGCCCAGCAGCAGATCGATCCTATCTCCTGGATACTGAGGGTTTTGCAGAATTGTCAAAAAGTCTTTCCTAAGGAATTAAAAGTGCACCCAGGCACAGAGCGGAGGAGCTAAACCTCCCAAACCTGCAGGCTGGGAACAAATTTCCTTAAGACTAACGGGCTGCCTTAGAATTAGAAATCTTCAGCCAGGAGAAGCCTGGCTTCTTCAGTGCACACCCAGAGCCTGGGAAGTGTGTTCCCAGGCATTAACAGGAGCCAGACTGTAGATTTACGGAATTCATGGAGCACTGGCCCTGCTGCCCCCAGCACCCCTCTGCAGGGGTGGGTGCTGCTGAGCCACGTGCTGAGGCCACCTCCTGATGTCCCTCTCAGCCCACTGCCATTTGCAGATTGTCACCGTGGCCCCAGCTGCCACAAACCCCATTTTCCCAGCTGGATTTGAAGCTCAGTAGGAGCCTGTGCCTGGTCCCCAGAGCCCAGGTTTGGCTGGGGGTTGTTGGCAGCGCGTGCTCGGTGCTTCTCCCTCTGCCATCTCCCTCCGTGGCTTCCCAGTTCCCCGGTTCGTCCTGCAGTGTGGTGGAGTTGCTGTGCTTTGCCCCAGAAAGCAGTGCTGGTTTAATCTCTGTTTTTGAAGCAGCTGCCAGGCTGTCCCAGTCTCCCCTCCCCGCACACGTCAGGGCACACGTGTGTACACGCGTGTGCAGGCAGCGCCGCGCCTCCCTATGGATCGCTCTGGACACGGGCAGGGAAACCTATGGATTTAAACACATGTGCATATGTTTGCCTTCCCAGTTATATTTTGGAAAATATGAGTCAGCAGCAGCAGCAGCAGCAGCAGCAGCAGCAGGCAAGAACATATTACATAATCTCTGGGAGCCAAGAAAACCTCGCAGGTTATTAGGAGGGAGGCTTTGTGCGAGCAGCAGCTTTTACCGTCATTTTGGGGCCACACGTTGGCCTGAGCCCCTCGGTCAGTGGCCTCATTTCCATCATATCCTCTCATGTCCAATGCAGGGAAGCAGTCCCAGCAGCCTTGGGTTTTGTGATATTTTTAAACCCCCCGGTACTGGTAGAATCTCAGGGCTGTGCTGATGGTAACAACTCTTCTCTTGTTCCTTAACATGTTCTCCTGCACGGAGTCTGTGATTTTCCTTTTTGGTTCCCCCCACTCCCCACCTCCTGCTGTTTTCTCTCGAATCTCAGCACTGAGAGAAATGGCACATGAGTGCAGCTGGAAATAGCTGCTGCCCCCTCCGCCTCCCCTCTGCTCACGGCCACCCACCTCCTCCACCTACTCCCAAATGGGAGAGTGAAGTCAACATCCACTTTTAGCCCCGGGCTGCTGCTCCTCGGCTCTCCCCCTCTCCCTCGCCGTGCCTGCCATGCCCACACAGGATTCAGAAGGGCTTCATCACCGTTTTAAGGCTCCTGCAGCTGGATGAGCACTTGTCTGGTCCCGTTGGCACTCGGGGGATCGTGTGCTGGAGCGTCAGGGGTGAGAGGGGATGCGCAGTTTGCTCCACGCTGGCTGGGCAGGGACGGGGAGCAGCAGCAGTTACGGACACGCAGAGGAGCACAAACAGAAATCCAAGGAAGTCAGACAGCAGGAATGTCAGGGGTTTGAATCCTCCATCCTGGGCACATCCATGCGCCTTGGGAGTGTTGGCACAGGCAGGGATGGGAGCAGTGGGCACAGAGCCCTGCACGGCTGGTGGGTGCTCTCAGCTCTCCGTGGTGCTGCATCTCTGTTCCTCCATCTCCGATGCCAGGCTTCATTCCAGGCTGCTCACCGAATCCCTGCATTCCTGCAGGATGCCTGGAAAGCCTAGGAGGGGAATGAGCACTAGCAGAGTGAAAGGAAAGGAAGGAAAGGCCTTGTTTGTTTTTAATTTGCCCAATAAAAGCGAAAGGTTTTGAGCCACTTTGATCTCTCAGGGCAGTGCAAACGCTTCCGCTGTGGCTGAGCCTGTGGGTGCCTTTCAAGCAAAGAGAAAGCTCAGTTGTGGTTTTCCAATATCAAAGCCTTCCCAGGGAGGCAGTAAATTGCCACGCTGGCTGAGAGCAGGAGTGCAGGCAGCTCCGTGCCCTGTCTGGGACAGCGTCTGAGCCACTCGCTGCAGAGCCAATTGAGAGAGACACAATAATTGATGGTGACGGAATAACCTGTTTATCCAGAGCACTCTGTCTTCACCCCCATTAGCTCTTGAGTTTCTGGTGTTTGGAGACAGGAGAATTTAAATCTTCTATGTTTTTAAAACCGCAGAAGTCTCTGTTACAACCAGAAATTCTTGTGAGCTCAGCAGAGGGGATGTGATTTTCTGTCCACCATCCATCAGGGCTCTCCGTATTTTATTGAAAAGCCTGGTTTGAGCTGTGTCTGCCTGGTGTTTGGAGCAGCTGGGGAATGATGGGGCCCTCCACGGGGTGGGATCTGGGGGAACTGCCCCCCATTCCCCACCTCTTACAACCAGGGTGATGCTGCAGGGGCTGTTTCATCTTTCTACGCCTTTGTTTCTCTTTCTGTAAAACGCACAGAAGGAAATTGCCCTTTCCTGTTCGAGGGTTTGACAAGTGAGGATGAAAAGTGCTGTACTGGAGGCAGGTGGGATTGGAGCAGATGGATGAAAAATGCCTCTCACCCTCTGGGGCTGTGCGGGGGCCCCTGGCAGAGCAGAGCTCCCACCCAGGAGCTCCCTGCTTTAATTTAAAGCAACATCTTGAATTCCACCCGAGATCGCAACAGTGATGTCAGCAGGGCTCCACCAAAGATTCATTTGGCCTCAAATATTTTGCATATGCAGCGTCAGAGCTCAGCCTTATGTTTTTGCAGCTAGAAAAGGGCTCTGCACCTCGTTAGAGCCTTCACTAATAATACACTTGCTCTGTGTTATTAATTCATCTAAATGAGGCTTTTTTGTTTCTCTAAGCCTTTTGTGGTATTTCTGTGCTGTCGAGAAATTAATCTGCATTAAGTAGAAACACCTCAGTAAAACCAGGAGCTTTGGAGTAGCTGTTCAGCCTCTTGTGGCGTAAGCTGCGGGGCAGAACCACTCAGGGTATCTACAATCCCACCCCAGAGCCAGCAGAAAGAGCCGGGAGAGGCTCGTGGTGCACAAAGGAGTGGCACAAAGCCACCCAAGGCAGCCCAGCCCTGCTCTGGATGCTGGCGTGGCTGGAAGTGCTGTCTCCTGGAGACCTGCTGTCTCTGACTGAGTGACACGAGCTCACATCTTAATTCCCAGACCTTCCCTTTTCGAGCTCCTGTGTTTGGCCATCCTCTCCCCAAAAGGAGGGTTGTTCCCTGGGGCACGTTCCCTCCTGTTCTGTCAGGACAGGCAGGACACGCCTGTAGTGATTTTCTCAGCTGCTCGGGGAAGACTTCTGCTCCTCCTTTGAACAGGTCTCCCACAGCTGGAAACATCTCCGTTTCCAGTGGGTTTTACTGCCCTTTTTGCCTCTCTGTTTCTCCTGCAGACAGTTTTACCTTTGCAGGGTTTTTCCAACTCAGGTTGAAATTCAAGCGATAATAATACTTGACATTCTTCATTCCGGCATCTTAAAAACCTTTCCTGAAGTTTTAAAGCCTTTAAAGCCTTTGTGCTGTATAAATACTTGAGTACTTCTTCTATTTTTAAATGAAAATGGTGCCTGAAAACCCTCAAAAGTCAAATGAAGATCAAAGGCTTGGGAATACCAGCAGTTTTCTGTGTTATTCACAGCAGCTCGAGACTGAGGTTGTATTGGAGAAGTGCAAAGGGGCTGCTGTGCTCATGATGATGCAATCATGGAATTATGGAATGGTTTGGGTTGGAAGGGACCTTAAATCTCATCCCATTCCGTGGGCAGGGACACCTTCCACTATCCCAGGGTGCTCCAAGCCCCATCCAGGGGGCATTTCCAGAGATGGGGCAGCCACAGCTTCTCTGGGCAAGCTGTGCCAGAGCCTCACCACCCTCACAGGGAAGGATTTAGGATTTCTTCCCAATATCCCATCTAAACCTGCTCTCTCTCACTGGTTTCTAGTTAATCTCTCTCAGCTACTCTGTAAAACTCAGCCTTGGTGCTCAGGAGGGCTGGGCCTGGTGTCTGACACTGGTGCTGCTGGCTGGCTGGAAATCCCGTGTTTTATCATCTTGTTTTCACCTCCATCCCAGTGCAGGAATGGCCAGCAAAGGGCTGCAGCAGGGACAGTGGCAGCACTGCCCTTTTCAGTGGGAGCTGGCCTGGCTTTACAAGGTTTTCAGCAAAGTAAATCTCTTTTCCTGTAGCCCAGCCTTCCTCACCGTTTTCCTCCCTCCCTGTGGCTTCTGAGCAGGAATCAGGACAATAGATGGAAATTGATGTCCTGGAGGCATGTGACAAGGGGATCCAGAGGGCTCAGGGCAGCTCACAAAAGAATTGCCTCTGATAAATGCTCAGAGGTGTCTGTGGGTTTGCTCAGCAGCTGCAGTCGGGGCTCACAGTGGGGATTTTTTACCACTGCCCAGGGAGTTGTTCCGGGGCTGTGTGAGCCACCACCAGCATCATCCTTGGAGGAATAAAAGGTAAAAATGGATGCAGAGCAATTTGGCCAGAAGAAGAGTGGAAAGAAAAAGACAGTTAGAATCCAAGGAGTGGCTGTTGAAACGCAAAAGGATCTAGAAAGCAAAGATGCAAAAATAAAATCTGAAGCGGAAATGAGTGATGTTTTTCCAGCATTGTGTAACTCATTTTAATTGCGATCCATCTAGAAATCTATTTGAGGCGAGAAATCAATGCAGAATTGTAGAGCAAAGCGTTGGCCTTCCAGATGTTTGCAGCTTTCTGGATTGTTATTTTCAGCTTCCTCCCACAGTTTATTTGAGTCCCTCCTTCCTCGCAGTGGCCAGGGGAAGATGTTCCCCCGATGTGTGGCAGGTGGGCAGTGAGGGCTGTCCTGGGGCTTTCTGCTCTGAGTTTGCCTCTTGTTGTGTCTCGAGGAACACCCTGGGCTGGTTTTGGTGGTGAGAACAGGACGTTGGAATGTGGAAGCCCCGGGGTTTCTGTAGGATCACCCTGCTTTGGAGAGGAGCACATCTCCAGGCGTGGCTGAGGGGTCAGGGCGGGCTGTTGTCCCCTCACAGGGAGTTTTCCCGAGGCAGGAATTCTGTGTGAGTGGTAGAGCTGGGGCCATGCTGTGATGTTCACTCTGATCACCTCCTTTAAATGCACGGGATGAGGCCGTGCAGCACAGGCATTGGAGCTGCCTCATCACCTGGAAGTTCCTTTCACCGCACGGATTCCCAGCTTAAGAGACTGGAGAAAGTCCATCAATGTTCCAGGCTTCTGGTAATTCGGCAGAATTAAGTCCTGACTCTCACAGATGTCATCCCTGTCATTCCCAGCAGTCTCCTGAAAGGCCAGCATGACATTTCTCTTGTATTTGGTGGCATTTATGAGGGCGGTTTTACCTTGTTTGTGGTCCGTCCTCAGCGTTGGGGCTGCCGAGGGTGCCTCGCTTTGAATCCGGTTTTGGCAAGGGCCGTGTGGAGACTGAAGCAGGGATGTGTCCGGGCAGAGCTGGGGCTGCAGGAGGATCACTGTGCTCCTGGAGGGAGGGAGGCTGTGCTGCCGTGGCCTTCGGAGTGTCCTTTGCTCTGCTCCTGCCTCTCGTCCTGCCTGGAGATGGAGTCAGGCAGTGAGGCAAGGACAGAGTTCCCCAGGAGGCAGCCAGGCGGCTCAGAGATCACACGGCAGCTTCACGGACAGGTGAGGCTTTGAGACAGGGATCCAAGGAAACGGCCAACCTTCCTGGCAGCCAGACACTTGCATTCCCAGCGGAATGGCCCAAAAAGAAGCAGTGGGCTCCGGGTATGGAATATCTCCCCTGACCTCCCTGCTGGCTTCCAAGCGTGTCCCCCTCGCCGCGTCGCTCTCGGTGTTCGTGTTTAGAATTCTGGCTCACAGCAGCAGAGAGAAATGGGAACAGAGTTTGCAGCAGGTTTAGGATGAGTTGGGATGAATCTGATGGGATTGCATGCAAAGGAACCATCCACAGTTTGGGAAGGAGGCAGGGAAAGGCAAGATTCAGGCTTTTCCAAATTGAGAGTGCAGCTGGAAGAGGGGAAGGATACAATGCAGGAGGTAAAACTAAGAATAGAGGAGTGTGTTATAAAGGGAAATCTGGGGCTGGAGGTCAGGACAAATTAGAACACGCAGAAAATGTACTCCACTAGGCCATGGATTTGTATTTCTGGAAAATAACTGAAGTATCTTCACGTGGAGCGGTTCTCATGGGATTGGAGAAAATACCAGAACAGATTCTCAAAGGGACAGTCTTCCTTTGGCTTGTGAGCAGAACAGAGGATTCAAGGCTGGTTTTTGGAGCCCAGAGCCCCCCAGATTCCAAGAGGCACAGCTTTACCTGCAGGCACCTCTGGGCAGCACAGCTTAATGGAGGGGCAGCACCAGCAGGATGTGCCCGAAACAGAGTTTATTCTGATGGTAATTGTGGAGAGGAGCAGCAAAGCTCCCCAGGACAGATGGATTCAGGAGTAGAAGGGCTCTGGAAATGGGCCGTGGGTGAGGCTGGAGCAGGGGAAGGCAGTGTTTTATTGTTATTACCTGGAATGGATCCAAGCCTTTAACAGATGGGAGAGATTTGCCATTTTCACTGTGCTGGAAAGCTGGGCAGTGGAGCCATCCATCCATCCCTGGCTGCAGTGTCCCGTGGCCACCAGTGCTCTGGGAACCTGGAAGGGCTGCTGGCCTGAAAGGTCGGGGTTTGATTTGGTGGGGATTTGGTGCAGGCTGTGGTTAGAGGTGCCAGGAGCTGCAGATAAGTCTTGGGTTTGGCACTGGTCCTGAAGAAGGAGAAACAAGTAAGTGAGATACTGCAAATCGGTGTTTGGATTGCTGCTTTTGGGAAGATTGATGGAGGTGGATTGGCTGCAGGAGCAGGATTGTCTTGGCAGTTCAGCAGCGTACCCTGAGCCTTCCTGGTGTGTGTGGTGTGGCCAGAAGAGCTCTGGATTTATGGATGACCTTAGAAAGCACAGGCAGTGCTGGGTGAGCTGGGGTGCTGCAGAGACAAGGCCGTGGAGAGTCACCTGTGTCCAGCAGCTTCAAGGTCTGATTTTTAAAAAGGCTCCTGTATTCATTACCAAGAGCACTGGGCTCTTCTTCTAGCATGAAATAGGCCTTAATTCTTAGATAATTCTGTTGCGTCCTGTGCTTCTTACTCAGAAACTCTCCCCACCTGGTGCTGGTGCATAAATACAGAACAGACTTTCCCCCCATTTTCTCTCCCTGCAGTAGCTCCAGCCATTTTAAATCTGTGAGCTGGAACTCCAGGGCTCTTGCTCATCCTGATGGACCTAAAAGTGGAGTACACTGGCGAGATTCTGGGAGTTTGGCCATGAGCCCAAGACCTTTAAAATCATGAACCAGATTCTTGGTTAGCTAAGACTTCAGAGCTTTCCAATGTGTTAGGAAGTCACAAGATTTTTTTCAGCTATCAAGTTTTAATTTTTTTGTCCTGCACTGTCATGCATGGACGTAAGATACCAATAATTTAAACCTCTCCACTTCCAGGAGAATCCTTTTGAAATAAAAGTAAATATGGAACCAGTTTGTGGAGACAAACATCAAGGTTTAGTCTCTTTGGAGTCTGTATTAATGAGTATGGCCAGGCATTTGTAAACTGCTGTCTACACACACTCACTGCCCATCCACCCCAAGAAAAGGCTGGTTTTTACTACCTGATGTATTTATAAGCTAAGAATATAAAATTCTATAGGCTGTTGCATGCTGCAAACACACACAGTGGGAGCAAGACATTGATTGGCAGCCCCGCACATCAGAAATGAGCTGCCCAGGTGCTGTGGGATCCTGTGGGATCTCAGTGCAGAGGTGGCCCTGTGTGCCTGCGGGGAGTGTTGAGCTGTGTGCAGCTCCAGAGACCCAACTGAGGGAATTTGGGCACCTGGGCTCTCAGGTGGTTCCTTCGGGCAGGGATGTCGCACGGCCACACAGGGCTGGCTGCTCCCAGATTCCCACGGAGATGCTCACATCCACTCTGACTCACATCCATGGCATTTTATTGTTGGGTTGAAGACTGTCTAAAAATTCCCTGGCATTTCTCCAGAGAGAGTGCCAGCAGCCCTTAAACTCAACTCATTTCCTTTCCATCAAACCACGGAGCTCATCAATAGCAAGCTCAGGCTCCAGCAGGGAACTCGGGGGTGGGTGGGATTTGCCACCCTCCACAGCCTGGTGGTAAATAGGTCATTACCAACACAACAGCAGTAATAAAGCACAGAGTGGGAATTTGGAGAGGCAGAAATGATGGTGTTTGGGCTCCTTTCCCTTCGGTAGCAGGTATTTTTGCTGGTGCCAGCAGAATGATTGAGGGAATATTTGCTGGTTACTTTGTGGAATCAATGAACAGCATCTTATCACAGGTTTGTGGCTGGGGATTGACAAATGCTCAGGTGCTTTTGCACCTCTGTGGTTGCTTTTATTAACTAACAGGAGCTTAAAAGACAAGGTGAAGCCCAGGAGGTCCCTGCAGCCTGGAGCTCTTACCAGTTCATTGCAGCCTTTTCCCAGCAAGTTGCTCTCAGAGCCCTTTTTTTTTTCCAGCAGGAATGTCACATATGATAGAGGGACTCAAAGGGGCCAGTTTTACCTCTAAAGTCTAGGTTTAATTTTTTTTCTGTTAAAAAAAATGTGTTTCGACAGTTTGTCACATCGGCTCAGCCTGCCACGTCGTGGGCAGTGAAGTGTTAGGAAGGAGAAGCAAAAAGTATTTTGACGAAGGATCAAGTCACCTCACTAATGTTTTTTGAACATCTCCCGTGTTGACCTTGGTCCACACGGACACCGGCCGCTCCTGCAGCTCTCCTGGCCCCGGGAGAGCTTCTGGAGGTGCCGAGGGAATCGGCAGGCAGGGTCTGGGGGGATGGCAGGGAAAGTTCCTGCGGGAGGTCTGTGCTGTGCAGCAGAGGCATTTGCCAGCTTCTCCCGAAGCCTCCATCCTGTGTTTATTTTGGAGCTGAGGAGGAGGGAAGGAGGGAGGGAGGCATCATCATCCTTTTGGTAGCTATGGAGAGCGGGGAGGGCAAAGTCTGTGGAGCACAAGAGCCCCCAGATCTCCACGCTCAGCTTCCAGAAAAGCCCAGCCCAGTCTCTCCTGTTGGGCTTGTTTTCATCACCAGACAAACATTTAATTATTTTACCTTCGTGCTGCCGCTGAATCAACTGAGAGAACTACAAAAGATAATGCACTTCTATTTTTATCTCTTATCCTAATGAAGCTCAGGCTGGAATTTTCCCCTGCACGATTGGCTGGAAGAAGGGAGGAAAAATTCCGAGGGAGAGGAGGAGGGAGCGAGACGCTCAGCATTTAGCAGCGAGCATGGCTGTGGTTGGAGCAAACGTGCAGCACTGCAAACAGTGCTGGGAAGTGAGGAGAGCAGCATTTTATCCCTGTGCAGGGATCATAGAGGATGTTTCTCGGTGTGAGGGATGGATGGAGCAGTGACACTCCAGGACTGTGCTGCCGGCTCTGCTTTCTTGGCAAGGCTGAGCACCGGGGCTGGGCTGCCCCCCCTGCCCCCAGCCCCCGGCGTGGGCTCACTTGCTCCCTGGAAAACATCCCCTGGGACTTGGCAGGAGCCGAGTGCTCCGTCAAAAGTTCATTAAGATGTTGAGTTGGAGCCACACGGCTGCGTGCAGCCTGCTGAGAGCACCAGCACAGGGACAGGGGGGGCCAGGCTGGATCAGAGAGGGCAAAAAATGTGCAGGGACTGTAACATTAGTGGGGAGGCAGGTGCTCAGGGCTGGCCCGTGGTGACACTTCAATCTGAGGTGGCACGATGGCAGTGACCGATGGCCCCTGAGCTGGATGGGTGGCTCTGGAGAGCTCGGCTTAGCCAGGGCTGGTGTTTGCAGCTCAGCATCAAGATGAAAATCCAGCCTAAAGTCTCCATATCTGATCAGAATTTCAGTCCCGGGCAGCAGAGGTTCGGCCTCGCTGCTGGAGACTGGGGTCAGCCTGGCAGGATTTGGATCGCAGCTCTGCTGGGATCAGCAGTCGGATCTGGGGCCGTGTGTGGAGCAGCCCCTGTGAGCCGGTTCTTTCCGACACGAGAAACTGCTCCTAAACTGCTCAAAGGCTCCTGCAAGAGTCAAATTAAAGGATTTGACATTTTCTTTCGTAATGAAAGAGAGGGAGTAATCAAGGCACAGAGCCGTGCATGGGTTTGTTAATTTGCTGAACCGCAGCGCTGTCAGTCAGTGGGAATTAAGACATTGGGTTTTATTTGGGAAACAAAGTAGAAATCCCGAAGAAGCAGCATTTGCATGGGTTTTCCAGCAGCTGATTTGAGCTGACCCAAAGGACCTGAAGGCCACAGGTCCTGAGCGTCCTTGCTTGCATTTTGGGGGTGGTAATGTTCAATACCTGCACCCTAGAGAAAGCAGCTGCAATATTTCAATACCTGACTGGGTGTATCGTTGGTCACACCTCCTTTGAGGGGGATGAAGAGGATGTGATCCGGTGAGGAAAACCAGGAGTGTGCTTGAAGAGTCGCCCTCAGATCCCAGAAGGTCCCTGTAGAAATTTATGCTCTTAAACAGGGCCCAAATGTGGAATGGTGCTTTACAGTGCCCATAAAAAGAACTGTTAATAAAATTAATCTGGGAGGGAAGGGCAGCGCAGAAAGAAAGATGAAATTTTACAGCCCCAACACTGAGTAGATGAGAAGTGCAAATCCACTGGTAGTGGCTGGAAAGCCACTGTTTGACCCCGAGGAATGTCACGGCTTCAGTGCAGCTGGACAAGTGCCACCAGCACCATCACTGCCATAATTCCTGTCCCCGTTTGAGGATATTTGTCAAGGCCGCGGACAGAGCTGCCTTGAGCCTGGGGACTGCCTGTGGTGTCCATCAGCAAGGTGGTGTGGCACAGCCTCGGGCAGGGCTTCGGGCTGCCAGGGAAGAACAGCGGGGCCATGAGGGCAGGAGGAGGCAGAAAAAGGCAAGATAAACCACTCTGGCCCACTCAGACCATGCCTATGGAAAACTGGGACCTACGTGGAGGAGATTTAGGGAAACTGTGCAGCCCAGGGAAGTGGGCACCAATCCCACAGGATGCTGAGCTTCATCAGCTGATGCTGCTCAGCCTGAAGGGTCCCTTGACAGGTGATTTCAGATTTTTAGGAGAAGGTTTACCTCAAAAATGCAAAAAGAGCTTAGGACATTAGAATTTAGAACATTTTTGCCCAGAGAAGCTGTGGCTGCCCCATCCCTGGAAGTGTCCAAGGGCGGGTTGGAGCAACCTGGGATAGTGGAAAGTGTCCCTGCCCATGGCCTGAGCAAGATGAGCTTTGAGGTCCCTTCCAGCTCAAACCATTCCATGATTCTGTGATTAGGAAAGCTGGAAAAAGTAAATGACACCAGGTTAATATGAGAATCAACTCTCGTGCACAGGAAGGACAAAACCTGGGGGCTGGGAAGGACGGCTGGGTCTGTGATAGAAGCTGATGGCTGAGACTGCCCTGGCTCACAGGAACAGTTTGTGCCTCTGGCCTTTTAAAAATGGAACCCTGAAAATCTGGAAGAAATAGACTTTTTATTTGGTTAGCATTTTGGACCTATAAAACTGAAAGTCATAATGCCCTGTAAAACATTTGAGGCAATTTGGGGATATAGCATTCCTTATTAAACTCCGTGGGTTTTAGAGACTTCTTAGGTTTTCACAGCAGCACGGGCTGTGACCTCTATAATGTTCAACGGGATCCTTGAAAAATTGAGACCAATTTAACAAGAATAGCTGCTGCCTTGGTGCTCCAGCTCTTCCATTTCTTTCCTGGCTGGAGTTAAGTTCATAATGGTTTAGCAGAACCTTTTTAGCTGCTAAAAAAGATTATTGTGGTCTGGGCATAGGGGACTACTTTGTGACAGATATTTTAGCAGAACCATTTGTCCATGGCTGGAATAACAAAGTGAAATGTCACAACTACAATCTTTTGAAGGTCAGAAATCATAACTCTTTGCATATTTGCAGGGTTATTTTTGGCCAGTGTAACTAACTATACTGTTATTGGGGAGTTTCAGGGAATACAAACCCCCGTGGATGGAGAGGAGGCCTGGCAGTTGTTTACAGCTGATGTTTCCTGATGTCTGCGGCGTGGCAGAGTGTTTGTACCAGACCTAGAGAGAAATCCCAAGATCCAGCAGCAGGGATGTTTTTCTGTAGCTGGAATTTTAGTCTGTGTCTGAAAATCCGAGGCACCTGTTGGTTTAAGCTTAGAGCTGGTGCACATCAGAATTCTGTGGCGCTGGGATGTTTCCTCCTCTGGGATGCCAGGCTTGTCTTTTATCTTGTTTTCTCTTTATTTCTCAGTGAACTTTGCCCAGTCTGCTGCACCAGGCAGAGGATGTTGGAGCTGTGCTCTCTGCAGGTGGGATGCTCTGCGTCCTGCAGTCTTCCCTGGAATTCTGCTCCCAAAACTCTGTGTGTTTACAGGGTGAGCAGCATCCCTTGCACGTACCTGTCCGTGGCACTTGGGAAGAGCAGGCAGAAAGAATTTCTGTATTTCCTTCATACACAGTATTGCCTAAGGTGGATCAGGCTGTGACTGCATTTCTCCTGCAGGAAGCTCCTGTGAGCTCTCAGAGGCTGCAGGACACTGTGCCACAGGAGCTTTTGGTGTTTAACCTTCCTCTAATTGATGGATAATTCTTTGCTGTTCCATGCAGATGTGAGGTTTTTTTAGGGATCCCACAGCACCTCTCTCTTTTCAGTATTGCCTAATGAGGAGTCTGAGCTGAGGATTCATTGCTCCAATACTTTCTTCCTCCACACCCTCCATCCCTGAGGCTGGTCCCTTGCAAGGGCAGAGAGAGAGCAGCCTTCACCCTGTCCTAGTGACTACTCAGGGCTGGTGTGTGTTTAGAACACAGAAATTCAGTATGAATATGCAAGAAGGGAGGGTGATTTCACTCAGGTCTGGCTGTGGTTATCCCAAAGCTCTTCCCAGGAATGCCACGGGGCTGCCCACACAAGGACACGGGCAGGAAATGCAGTGGAAAATGAAGTGGAAATGCAGAAACTGCTCACCTTATCTCTCAGTTAAAATACCATCCTCTCCTGACATCCACGAGCCTGGATGTCGAGGTTTGGAAGAAAGCATGGAAGGAGCGGCTTGGGCTGAAGCCTGTTAGGGCAGAAATGCTGTCCTGGGAGGAGTGGATCTGCCGGGAAGGGATGGATGCTGCTGCAAACCCCAGTGTCTTCCTTTTCACTTGCTTAACTCATCTGCATGGGCTGTGGGAATTACCCACGTGCTCTGGAGTCAGGGTAGCAATCCCAGCTTGTCCCAGGGAGCTGAGCTTTGGTTTGGAGGCAGGGATTAGCTGATGTTGATTAAAAACTCGACCAGCCAAGGAAAACCTGCTGGCCAGCTTATTTGGGGGAGAGGGGACAGAGCGTGCTGAGCTGCTCTGAGGTGAGCTGCTGTTCCACAGTGTGGAATGCTGCACGCTGGGAGATCCTGTGGGGATGGAGAGTGGGGAAGATCCATCTAAGGCTGCAGGGAGCCCCGGCCAGGCCGCTGTTCCTCCCTGGTGGAGGATGTGCCCTCTCAGCCTGGCCTGGTGCTCACCACAACCACCACAACCCCAACATTTTTGGCTGGTTTGCCATCCACCTCAACATCTCCTTGTCCTTCCTCCTCCCAACTGGTTTTGAGCTGGGTTTGCTCTGGATTTGAGCGTGGTTTCCTGTGGTTTATTAATGTGTTGATCCCCCTGTGAGGCTGTTCCCCTCACCAGGCTGGTGGCTGATGTCTGTAGCTGCTGCAGGGAGGGATGATGTCCTTTCTGTGTCAGCAGCACAGCTCTCAGAGGGTAGATCTCGACGGCACAGAGGTTTTGGAGGTGTGTGCACCCCTCCTTTGGGCCCTCAGTACATTCTGTGCCAAACTCTCAAGCAGCGAACGGAAGCTGAGTGAGGAATTGCTGTCGTGGGACCTTCATCCCACTCGTGGTCCTTCAGAACCAAGGCACACACAGACACAAAAAATCTGTCAGTGTTTGCAAATTAATGCAGACAGGAGCTTACAAGCTCAGAGCAAATCTCTGTTGCTAATTTTCCGAGAGGCACCAAGGAAAGAAAGAGGATTTCACGCAGGACACTAAAAAACCACTCCAAAAAGCCAAAACAAAGGAGAGTCCCTCCAGGTTTCAGTTCCAGAATTACCCCGATGTGTCAGCTGCCCACGGTTTTCTCTGCAGAATATCCCTTGGGTCCCTCTGAGTCTGGAATTCTTTCCAGCACTGAGGATGGGGAGTGGAGGAAGGCAAGGAAAGCTCCTTTTCCTCCGGAGCTGTGCCGCAGGAGGCCGAGCATCCCCACGGCTCCGGGCACGGCTCCGGTGCCTTCCCACGGGCACCATCCCAGCTGCCAGCTGGTCTGCAAAGGTTGGCATCTGTAAAGTCTCCAGTTTTAAAAATAACAGAGAGAAATCTCCCTTCTACAAGGCACAAATAAAAAGAGGATGGTTGAGGTAACAGTGATTTAAAAACTCCTGGTACTGCCTGGGGCGCTGCAGGGAGGGAATTGCAGGGCCATGACAGCTTTTCCACGGACACCAGGTGCTTTCCTTGTTGGCCAGCTGGGGGAACCCAGTTTGCAGTTTCATTTTTCTTGAGGTTTTCTTCAGTTTCTGTATTTTCCTTTAGAATTCGTAGGCTGTGCTTGTCAGCCCCGTTGCACTGGGTTTGCAGTGGGAGAAAAGCAGGTTTAGGAGGGTATGGGGGAAGGTTGTATTGTGTTGAGCTTAATTTCTGTTAAAAATCCAAGATGCTGGAGAAGAGGACTTTCTGTGCTGGCTGAAGCAAGGAATTTGGGATGAGATGCTGTAAAGTGCTCAGAAGCTGAGAATATGAAGTTGGTGGCAGCTCATATATGTGTGACCTGCTGAGCTGTGTACCTGCAGCACCTTTCGGGAGAAATTTGGGGGAATTGGGGGTTGAAAGTATAGATAAGTGATGCCAAGTGGTGCTTTGCAGTCCTGAGGGAGGCCACACACTGGCACGGTGCTGGGATGTTCTCTGTGAGCCTGGAAGATCTGAGGGAGGGATGGATGGATGGATGGATGACGANATGGATGGATGGATGGATGGATGGATGGAGGGATGATGAATGGATGATGGATGGATGGATGGATGAATGCATGGATGGATGGAGGGATGGATGGATGGAGGGATGGATGGATGGAGGGATGGATGGATGGATGGATGACTCTGTGAGTGTTTTCACCCAGGTGGAGGAAGCGTTGCACGCACCTTGATGGCCTTGGCAATGAGGAGGTGGTGGAGGCAGCCGCTTCGGATCCTGCACAGTGACATTTCCAGAGCAGCCTCGCACTGCAAACTCTCGGCTCTGTCTGAAGCAAGTTCCTGCATGCTGGCATCATTTGCATGCATCAGGATAAATCTGCCTTGCCCAGGAAAGCTCTGACAACACGAGCACTGCAGCTCCCAGTGCAAGGCAATGCTCAGATTAAAGCTGCTGGAGAGAAGACGTAGGAAGAGCAGTGAGCGGAGAGGGGAGATGAGGAGAGCCCGAGCTGGCGGCACACGCGGAGCTGCAGCCCCAGCTCTGGGGGCTCACAGCTGTGCCTGCCCAACACGGGGGGCTTGCAGGGGGGCAGTGACTGGCAGAGCATCCAGTCTGGCCACATAAAAGGGATTAACTCCTGGAGGGAAGGATCGGGGGGGGTTTCATCTCTTATCCAGGAGGTTTGCAGTGGAGGTTGACAGACACGCTCGGTAGCTCTGAGAGGCACCGAAGCAGCAGTAATGGTTGAGGCAGAGCTGAGGAGCTGCAGGGAAGGGTTTTGGGCATGTGGCTGGTTTTGCTGTGCTGCTTTTCGGTGCTCCCTCCCCGAGCATGTCCCTTGTCTCCTTGGGCTGCTTACTTTTGGTGGCATTCAGTGTTTTCAGGTTAGGCACCGGAGCAAGAATCACTCGTGGAGATCGGCAGTCCCGAGCTTCACACACTTCCATGTGTTCCAGAGCTGCAGGAGCCTGGAAGCAGAGGCACCCCTCAGCTGTTCAGTGGGTTACAGGAGGGAAGAGGTTTCTCTTGGGAGGCAGATCCTCGGATCTGTGCTGAGGACCCAGAGCAGCTGTGCTGTGTCAGGTCACTTGATCCGAGTGCTGGTGAGCCGCCAGTGACGGCCCCTCCAGCTCCTGCCGTCCTCCTCACATCGTGTTCCTCTGCTTTAACCTCTGCCTGCCTGTCCCCAGCCCTTCCTTGGGGCAGGTCCTGGCCTCAGTCACAGCAGTTCCATCTGGGGTAAGAGCTCCGTGGATGAGACACAGCTCTGGCTCCAGGGGTGGCAGGGGAGTGTGTCCAGAGCAGGGTTCTGTTGGCCCCTGGGTTAATCCAGGGTTGGCTCAGAGAGGCAGAACCCCACACCCACACCCACTGAGCAGCTTATAGGAGTTTTTTGGTACTCTCTGTATAAAATACATAGGAAGTCTGTAAACCTCACTTTTTGTAAGGGATTATGGCCTGAAGCAGCTGAGATCAGACAATGGCATTATTGTGTCTGCACCTGTGCATGGACAGGGTTGGTAGTGCATGGCTGTGGCCCCTGGGGGTGTGTGCATGTTTATTATTTATTCCTGGGGTTTTTTTGGCTTGGATACTCACGAAATGCCTGGGAATTATCCAAGTCTAGTCATATCTTGTTGCAAATTTGGATGACCTGCCTACTTTCTTCATTCCCCTTAATTCTTGATCTCCCTTGTTATTCTTCCCTTTACCAGGAATCCTGCAGGAGTAGGTAACCCAACCCTGCCCTGGCACAAGAAGACCCAATCCTGATCTCACTCACTCTCCTAAAACCCCAGAATTAAATCTACTGGATTTAGGATATTGACATTGATTTCCCAGCTCCGCTGGTGCTTTCTGGATTCCCATCTGCTCGAAACTGGACGGAGAACTGTTAATGCAGGAAGCAGCAATTTGGGCTTGATGGGGATGTACTGACCTTAAGCCTTCATTAATATAATTAGTGCCCTTGGTTTGAGGAGAGCTCTCTCCACTTGGACTGTGTGACATGAAAGCTCTGAGTCCCTCTGACCTGAGGTAGAGCAGCAGGCACTGGGGCGTGGGAGATGCTCTGCGCTGCCAAAAAGTTGTTTTTCCAGAAGCTGAGTCTCTCTTGTTTCAGGTTTCCCATTCAGTTGGGCTTTGGAGACCAGCCTTGGTTTAGCATTTCTGTTCCTCACTGTTTATGTCTTTTTTGGGCCCTTGAATTATGTAAGAGGAAAGCGAGTCACTGCAGAAACATCAGCCTGCGAAGGAAAGTTTCTGGAGCTTTTAGCACAAGGCACAAATGTTTTTCCCCAGAGTTTGGAGGGTATTTTGAGGAGGGATTTGAGCTTGATGGAGATGCCAGAGAAGGTTTGAAAGTATAGAAAATGTTTTCGTCTTTCCTAAGGTGCAAAAATGACTATTTATTCAAGATGAGAAAAACTCCTGCGGATGGATTGCTAGAAAATTATGTGAAGGGCTGGAGAAACTTGGCAGTGGGGATCTTTTTCAGCTTGTTTTCTTTAGTGGCTTGGTGAAATTAAATTTTCTTAATGTGGATACTCCTGGAGAAGCTGAGCTTCGCCCACATAACTTGCTCTGGTGAACCTGAACATCCCTTTCTTTCACTTAAAATCCAGAGGTGCGTGGGTTGGTTCTCATGGCACAGATGTGCTGAGCTGTGGCAGTGGCTGGTGCTGAGGTGTGAGAGAGGAGGATCTGCCGAGTGGGAAGCAGCCCTGGAGTAGGAGGAGGTGGGATTATGTGGGAAGCCACCACACCTTCTGCAGGGCCGTGTTCAGGGCTGGTTCCCTGTTCCCTCTTTAGGCTTTGACACAGGCCTGTGCATCCTTCTGCAGAGAAAGAAAGGGAAGAGGTTAAAAATGTCCTATCTGGCTCCTCCTTCCTAGTGAAGCATTTGTAGGTGCAGGGGGAGGGTGGGTGCCCTCAGGAGGGTGGGCTCTGCCTGGGCTCTCTGCTGTTTCACAGGGTGGAAAAGCCAAAGTTCTTTCTCTTCCAGCAAGCAGAGGAGAGGGGAATCTGCCCTGACCTGCTGGTGAGCACCTGGCCTCGCATCCTCGGGAGCTGGCTCAGCAAAGCGCAGGCAAATCCCTGCTTTATTTCAGGTTTTGTTGGCTGGAGGAGGCTGAGATCTTGTTCTGCTGCTGAAATACCTTCCTGATTACGGTGCTGGGCTTTGGGTCTGATTTTACCCAGACAGGGAAAGTGGACTATTTAGAGAGGTGGCTTAGGCCGTGAGTTTTTCTGCAGAGGAGGATGTGGAATATTCCCAGGGTTCCAGATAAGCAGGCAGCAGGTCCGAGGTCCCTGGCAGCACAGGGCAGCAGGGAGCAGCGTGAGGCTCCCAGGGAGGGCAGTGCCTGCTGCAGCTTCCAGCCCGTGCCCAGGACAAAGCCTGGCCTCCATCAGGGGCATCAGAGGCTGCCAGGGGTGACATGGCCAGGAAAAAGCAAGGTATGATCCAAGGATGGATTAGAAAATGAGTTTGCAGGAGAGATTAATGCCCTGTACCAGACAGTGGTGCAACCTCGCTCGGGCTGGAGCAGACTGATGGCCAGCATTCCATGGGAGTGTGGTTGAGCTGGAACAGGGACAAGGACAGGGGAATGAAGGATGTGTCTGTGAAGGTGAGCACAGAGAGCCTTGGCTGGCCTGGCAGGGGGGTGATGGAGCTGGAGCCGCTCTGTGAATGCTCTGAGGACAGAGCTGCTGAGCAGAACTGCTTCAGGGGGAAGAACGAGCAGGTGTGGGATGATGCCGGCAAAATCCAGGCTCTTGGGAGGAGAATCTGATCATCAGGCAGGAGTGTGGTGATGGAGGAGCCTCCCTTGGGGTGTCACAGGGCTGCAAATCCAGAAGGGTGGAGGCTTGGGAGTGGAGATCCCTCCAGGCAGGTGTTTGGGATCCCTCCAGAGCAGCCTGGTCACTGCCATGGCTCACCCTGCTGCTGTCAGCAGTTTGTGCCACAGGCTTTTAAGCTGGCCAAGGTTTATTGATAATTATTGATAATTATTGATAATTACTGGCAGCGAGTGCCTGGGGCTGGGCACATGCCTGAGCTTTTTTCACACACTCTCAGCTTAACCTGTTTTGCTTCTCTTTGATGCCTGCCAGGGTCCTCAACTGTATTTGCTAAAGCATCAGGAAAATGGAGCCTGTGCTCAGACTCATCCTCGGAGGAACTGGTCCTGATGTCACGATGTCACAGAATCCCAGAAGGATTTGGCTTGGAAGGGACCTTAAAGCTCAGACTGTGGGCAGGGACACCTTCCACTGTCCCAGGGTGCTCCAAACCCTGTCCAGCCTGGCCTTGGACACTGCCAGGGATCCAGGGGCAGCCACAGCTTCTCTGGGCACCCTGAAGGTGCCCTGCCAGGGCCTCCCCACCCTCCCAGGGAAGGATTCCTTCCCAATATCCCATTTAAATCTACTCTCCTTCAGCTTAAAGCCATTCCCCCTTGTCCTGTCACTACAGATCCTTGCAATATCCAGATTTTTAGAAGTTTTTCCAGCTTACACTGAGTAGAGAGACGTCAAAGCCTCCATCAGAGGGCCAATCTGGCTCCAGCACGTCTCCAGCTCTGGTGCCTGTTGTTGCGCCTGGTGCGGGGCTCTTGCCCACGTTCGTTTCCAACATGGTGAATTCTGGGGTGTTAACGAGTGTTGCTGCGTTCCCATGGCAACCCTCGCGCTAATTAACGCACAGTAGCCAGGGAAAAAAAAAAATCTGTCCTCACAGATGAGGATGAATTAATTTGACAGGATTGATGGGGGGGAAGAGTTGGGAATAGCCACTCCGAAGGCGTGCGCGGGGACGGGAGCACGCGCTGCTCCGGAAAACACAGACCTGCGTTACTCTGACCTTGCAGCTTTCAAACTGAAACCTTGCTCACCCTTTGGAAAGGGTTTGTGTTTCAGAAGGAATAAAATTATCCTGACAAATGTCTAAGAGCATAAACTCAAGCAGTTACGCTTTTTTGTTCCCTTTTTTTTTGGTACGACATTTTAATTCGGGGTTTTTTTGGTGTTTAAAAGATTAAATAAACCCTAAGTCAATTTTAGAAGTTAAATGCTTGAAAGAATCAGCAAATGCACATTTAAAGACTACATTATTTTATGTCAGGAAAAAACCTCCAATTCCTGAGGACTCCTCCCAAATTCCAGCTACCTCTGCTGGCTCTCGCTCCAGTTCCCCTGCCAGGTGTAGCTGTTAGAGATGGGCGCAAATGGAAACCGTGGATCCAGCCTGGTGTTGTGGAATGCAGGGGAAATTGCCCCTTCCCAGCGTGGTCCTGGTGGTGGAGTGGTGGCCGTGGAAGTAAATCAGGAGTGGGAAAAGCAGCCCCTGTGTGCTGGGGATGAGTCACGGAGCAGATTCCCATCAGCCGTGACAATTAAACTCCTTCGGTGGAGTGCACAAAGCACTGGGTTAAGTCACAGTGTCCTGGCGAAATTCTTCCTTGGATAATTGTCCTCAGACTTGCTGAGTGCTCCCCTCCCACAGTTTTAATTAGCTGGAGCTGTGGCTCACCAGCTCCTGCGTGGTGATGGCCACGACCTAACAAAGTTTGGTGGAGACTTGTGATCCCACGGCTGCCTGGGTCCTGTTGAGACTGCAGCAATTACCTGCATGCAAGAGGAGCCTTAGGGAAATAATGACTGTGCTTTAGGGCTCTTTAATGAGATTTCCAAACTCTCTGCTGCCTTCAGCATGGAGAGGTCCTGGAGTCTCAGCTGCTGGCGCTTGGTGGGGTTCAGACATTTGCAGGTGGGGCACTGAAGGGTTTTCCCTGGGGCTGTGGCTCCAGGACAGAGTGCTTGTTGTGCTGGGGCTGCTGCAGGAGAATTTGGGATGTCACCAGCAGGAACAGCTTTGGTTTTGGCTCATTGATTATGGGTTTGGCTGCTCTGGTGCATGTCCCTGGCTGGAGAGCAGGGACTGAGTGGGGGCAGTGCTGCTGTCCCGAGCAGCTCCGAGGAATCCGTTTGCAGCAGGACAAACAGGATAAAAGACTGAAGGAGGTTCTCCCGTGAGATTTCAGCCTCTCCTGATCTCTGGGCACTGCAAGGCTGTGCCTTTCCTTGTGGCAAATCTCTGGTCCCCTGGAAAACCTGTCCTTAGGTACCTGTGCCAGGTGACAGCACGCACAGGTCCCCTTTTGGTAGCCAAGGCCCCCCCAGCCTGTGCACACCTGAGACAGCAGCTTTGGGTGGACACAGGAGCTCCTGGAAAATGTGTTCCCATGTCCAGAGCTCACAGAAAAGTAGGTGCATTTGTTTTCTCTTTCCATGGTTGCCCCTGTGAAACAGGAATGCTGCATCCAGGAATATCTGCCTTTCCCCTGGATAGCTGCTGCTCCCTGAATTCACCTGGGCCAAAGCCTGGTACCAGCACCTAATCTGGATTTTCATTCCTCCAGCTCTAAGTGCAAAAAAATACTCCAAGTTCTTCCTCTAACACTGAGTGATCCCAGGGGCTTTGTCCAGTGCAGCAATGCTCTGAGCTGGCACTAGTGATAGTGCAGACACCTTTATTGCAATATTCTGTAGTGTTTATAGATATTCTTACTTAATTAAGGGCTATTTTGGGCACTAAAGTGCTTTGAAACATTGAAATGTCCTCTGGATTTACTGGCTGCTGACTCGAGTTGTTAGAAGTTGTTTGAGGAGCTGCATTTCCAAAGAGTGTAATAAATTACAGAGATGGGATTATTTTTGCCTTTTTAAGGAGATAAAGACGATCTACGTACTTAGATACCTTTTGGGGCAAGTGGATTTCCAGAAGGGTGGGAAAGGTGAGGCCGAACACCCAAACAGCCACAGGCTGCTGGCACAAAAGTGGGGAGGAATTTGAGGGAATAGCCTCAAGTTTCTGGCAGCACTGTGTTCCTTCCAGCAGGGAGGCTGGGGCTGCTGGGGGCGGGTGGATCCGAAGCTCTCGTGGTTTGGAGAGTTCTGGTTCCTGGTGCAGACACGGGCTCTCCCCCGGCTCTGCTCCCTCCAGCCTTCCTGGACTGCCTTGGGAAAATTCCTTAATTTGTTTTTTATTTCTCACCTTGTCGATCCTCTGTTTGAAATCCTTTGTTGGTGTTTCCCTTTCAGATGGGTAAAATGGAGCCTTTCTCCATTTCAGACTCCCAGCTCTCCCCATTATACGTAACTAATACCTCTCTGGAACTATTGAAGCTGTGTTAGCAGGCTCTGAAATGGGAGTTTAGCTGAGCTTTTAACGGGTTTAATCTTTTCCTAGGTATTAATCCTTGCAGAACCTCTGATAAAATTTGTTGCTTTTTCTCTGAATGCCTCCCACGCTGTCGATATCTGTCTGGAATGAGTTGCTTGGTGCAGAACAAGCCATGGAGGAGGGAATGTTACAGCCTCCCATGGATCTTGCTCTCGTTTCAGTTCATTCCTGACTCCTCTCTGATTCCTTGCCACCGCTGCTCCTGTGATTCCTTGCCCTGGGAGCGTCTCTCCCACTGAATATGGGTTTGGAATGAGTTTGCTTCCTGTTTCTGAGTTCTCAGACGCATTCCCGAGGTTTGCCTGTTTGATATCAGCAGAGAATGTCAGGGAATAGCATCACCTCTTCCACACTGCGGTGGAGATGGAAAGGTATCAAAGACCACAACAAATGTTGGCTTTGGTTTTTTGAACTTGTTTTTGCTTGCTTTGTGCTGCATCACAGGATCCTAAACCTGTGTGACAGCAGACTCAGGCTGTGATCCACGTTGTCAAAGACTGCAGCTGAACTGCAGGGGAAATGATCCTTTTTTCCATCATGTTGGTGTGGAAATGACACCATCTCCTGTGGGGTAACAGCAGATTTGGGACAGCCTCTTCCACCTGTGTCAGCTCTGGGAAACACGGGATCTGAGCCAGGAAACCAACCCAGCAAACATAAACCCGAGGAAAAATCTCTCCATGCTTTTGAGATGTCCAGGTTCTCCCTGACTCCAGCTATTATGGATGGAATAGGAAGGAGAAGGGGTTTTTTCCATCGTGCCTGACCATGGAGGCACTTGCCCTGTTGCCCATCCCACCCCTTGGCCATGTCTGTTGCTGCTGGCCACATTTCTCCATGGTGCCAGCTCTTTTCCGTGGTTCTTCCTTCTGCATACACACCCTGGCTGCCCCAGCTGTGCAGTTCCAGGAAGGCAGCTCCTTTCTTGACCATAGAAATGATGGTGCAAATTCGTGAGAGTAGGATAATTTATCGTTTCCATGGCAGTGCTGGAGGAGAGAAGAGCGCTGAGGAGTGAGGGACGGAATAGCAACAGAAACCTGGGAGACACAGATCACATTCCATCTTCCCTGTTTCTTTTCTTCTCAGTGGGTCATAAAACAAAAGCAAATGAGGCAATCGGAGCTCCCTGTCCATTTTCCTGGGGCTTGTTTAAATGAGGATTTACTTCAACTAAAAGCTCCTTAGAGCCACTTAATTCTTCCAGGTGGAGTAAATATCTAGGCCAGTAGTAAAAATTCCTTACAGATGTCTTCAGGAGGGTACTTAGCAAGCACTTTCCTGAAGAGAACATCTTGGACGCCTTCAAAGAGCAGGATCAGTTCTTAATGATGGTACATTAGATAGTGGGGCAGGACTTGGCACAGCCTTGGGAATAGTCGGAAGTTGCTCCTGTGATAGAGAGAGAAATTAAATGGGCTGCAGAGCAGTGAGGGTACATGCTCTGATTTTCAGCTATTAGTCAAAATAACTCTAGCTAAAGTTTTATTTCAGAGATTTGGGCATCTTTCATTATCAGTAGTGTAATCTCCTATGGCACTGCTTTGCAAAATCCCTGTGAATTCCCTGGGTGGATCCCTTTGCCGTGCTTGTCCCATCCATAGTGTGGCTGGTATGACCTGCCCACCACATGGAACATCTCAGGGAAGCTCACACACTCAAATTCTGCTTTTAGCTGAAAAAAAAATCACACTGAGAAGAGCTGGCAATTTCCCATTAGGTCGGAATCTCCCACCTTTGTTATTTGGTCTCTTTTCTGGATATTTCTATCCTAGAAATACCAATCCTTTAAGGCATCTTTTCCATGTTCTGAGCTGGGAAAACCTATGTCCGAAAGGAATAATAATTATATATTGGATATAATTGAGTGTAGACTGCTTGCCAGGCAAATAAGATATGGAATAGCTGAGGCTGAGCCTGAGTGGATCCTTGGATGAGAATTCCTTGGACTCAGCCTTGACAGCTCCATTTGGGCGCGTTTCAATCCAGACCCAAGCTGGGCCGTCGCTGTGCGCTCTCAAATCTCTCTGTACCTGTGTGTGCCAACCTCCTGGACTGTCATTCCTGCTGTACTCCAGTTTTGCTCTAAAAATGGAAAGCAGCGCTGGAATTGTCCGTCAGCCACCAGGGTTGTGTGTTCCTTGAAGGAGGAACCCGAGGTGTTCGATGGACGTGGGCTCCCAGGTGTTCCCATGGACCTTGGTGCCGCTCCTCACTAAGAACAAAGCCTCACTCAAGGCTGGCTGTGCTCAGTTGGGTGCAGCAGGATTGCAGGGCAATCCCAGCCTCTCCCGGTCCTGTCCAAGCAGGGAGCAGCAAGAACCTCTTGTGATTCAGGTAGTCCTGGGGATGGGTCAGATCCACACTGCTCCAGCCCAGGAATGCATCACCTCCATCCGAGAGCTGCCCCTGCCCATCCCAGCGCTGCTCCTGGAGCCACCTTTCCGCTAGAGCGAAAGTTGAGAAGCTTTGAAGATCTGACTGAGAGGGAAGTTGGTTGCTTTTCTTCAGAGTAAGAGCTCAGGTGTGCGTGAGGCTTCTGGATCGTTTCTGAGCTGAAGCCAGAGCAGGACTTGCATTTAACCTGCTCCTTCCTGGCACTCCGTGCTGTGGTGGCATCCGGTCAGAGGTTGGGCTCGATGACCTTGGAGTTGTTTTCCAGCCTTAATGATCTGGTGACTGTGTGATTGTGAGTGCTCCTGGGTCGAGGGTTATCCAGCTGCTCTGAGTGACCAGTTTACTGCCGGTGGTTATCCCGAACACGCAGGGCAGAGACAGCCCAGCCCAGGCAGGAGCTCTGCACAGGGAGCACGAGCAGAGCCCTGCTGTTTTCATGGGAACCAACTGGGGCTCGCTGCAGGGTTCTGTGGTTCAGGCACTGGGACAGGCCAGTGAAAGGACACATCTTCCACACCAGCACAGCCGGGATTAGCTTCGCATGGGCTCTGCTGCTGCCGGTTCTTCTGGGGTGAATCACATCCCAGAGGAGCTGCTTTCCACCCAGAGGCTGCTAGGGATTTTATACACACTCCATTTGCCTTTCCCCTCAGATTGGGCAGTTGAGGTTTTTTCAGGTTTGGGGATTTTTTTAAGCTTAGGAGTTCTAAAAGTAACATTTTGGTTCACCTTTGGAGTTGCCATTTGACTTCTCCGTAGCAGGTTGTGATTAGTGATTAATTGCACAGGACATGTTGTGACTCCAGCCCGTGTCCTGGGGTGCTTGTCGCAGCAATGATGCACTGGGTGATTACTCACTCCCCTTAACCTGACAGCTGTATTTCTTCCCCTGACTGCTTGATGACCTTGGCCAGGTACGTGCTTTGTGTTTTGTTGGAGGACGTTGGGGAGGTGCAAATTTTTCTTTCCCTTGCGTGACCTTCATCCTGCCTCGGTAAGAGAAGGGAACTGTTCCATGAACAGATGGAGCGTTATTTCTAGAGGAAGGTGGATAACGCAGGAAATTATTCATTCAAAACCCCTTCAGACAACTCAGATGTTTGCCCTGAGAGAGTGGTGCAAATCCTAGTGCAAAGACCTGCTCACACAAACTATCCAGCTGCCTTGAAAATTGCGTGTGAGTGTGGGAGTCATCCAGTCCCGGAGCAGAACAGTGCCAGGGGACTTAATTGAGCCATTAAGGAAATTAGGAATAAGCAGGATTTTAAGCAGTAGTTACAGAAGAGATATTTTGTAAGCCATGTGTAGGCAAGTTAGACTAAAAAAGGTTGTCAAGTCATAGCAGGTAAAAAAGAATAGTGTGCAAAGCAGTCTGGGGATGGATAATTCACTGCTAAAAGCGGCAAGGTTTGCTGCAAGTGGTGCTTGGCTCTTGTTATTCCTTAATGAATCCAATCTATTAGCCAGGGAAAACATCATGTTGTCTTGAAAAACAGATCACATTTGGATGCCTCTTTCCGTGCGTTTGTACCCATTTTAACACGAGCACGCTAATTATGCTGCGGAGATGATTTTGTTATGGCAGAAATGGAGCTGAGTTTGCAGCTGTGGAGCTCCGGAGTGCTGGAATAGGTACATAGGGAGAGAAGCCTTTTAATTCCATTGCCTTTCCCTTTAATATTTGTATCCCTGTGCTTCACACGCAGCTTCACAGAGAGTTTCTGCTCCCTTGGGTGCAGAGGCAAAGGCCTGACTCTGGGGGCTCGGCAGCCTCCAGACTCCCAGGGATGCCAGAGGAATGGGTTGGGGAATCGTGTCCACGGCCCGGTTTCTACACAGATGGCAACGGGCTCACAAATTCCCAGGCTTCCTGACACGTTTCCCGACGCACAGGGAGCTGCATGAGTCATATGGCTCCAGCTCTGGTCCTTTTGGATGGAAATTATACTTTTAAATACATTCTGTGATTACGTGCAGCGGCGATGGGCTCGTTTGGAGGAGCTGGAGTTCGAGCCATTACGTTGAGTGGCTGCCATTATGTCCCGTGTTTGCCAACAGATAATACACAGGCATACTTCATCTGTGACAGCTTTGCCCTCTAGACTTTGAATAGAATTATCTTGGTGCAGAGCTGTTCTCTCCAGCACCATCCAGGTGCTCATTTCCTTGCACCAGGCAGCAAATGTGGCCTCGTGACGAGGTGAAGAGGGACAGGGAGGGACAGCACTTGCTCGTGTCCTGTGCAGCATGACCTGGAGAGAGGGGAAAGGGACAATTGTACAGCGGGTGAAGTGACACTGATGTGTCTTGGTGGAGCCCCTGCACATCCCAGCCCTCTCTCAGGGCTTTCAAGGCTCCTGCCAGAGCTGTGAGCTCGCAGGGTGTGGGGCCGTGCAGGCAGCTGTGGGGTTGGGAGGCAGGAGCAGGAACGTGTGGATGCTCGTGCCTGTTCTCGCTGTGCCTGGATTGCTGCTGGCTCCCTGAGCAGCCCGGGGGGGAACTCCTGGTTCAGAATGTGGTGGTGGCTTGGGAAAACACCTGATATTACCTTCCCACCCTGTGGAAGTGCCATCCGAGCCGTGGCCCAGCTGAGGGAGGGGGTTGTAGCCAGTGGCTGCCTGGAGTTACTCCTGTTGAAGGGGACATTTTGGCTGTGGCAGTTGTCCGTGAAATGTGAGAAGCCATCAGACAGTGACTTCCATTCATTGCTGGGCTGAATTGAGCAAAGCAGCTTAGAGGTGGAAGGCTGCACGTCCCCGTGCTGATCTGGCCAATCCCTGTGATAGGCTTACGGGATCCGATGGCAATCTGCGGGGCAATCCCGTGCCGCTAACGAGCATCCCTTCATTACCTTCCTGACGAGACAGCCTTTCCAGCCAGCACTGTCCCCTCAGCTTTTAGGAGCAAAAAGCCGTGGGAGTAAGAACATGATGTCAGAACCCACCTGGAGCGTCCCTGCTGGAACCCAGGGACAGAGCTGGGGGTGTGACACAGCCCCGCAGTGCCACCCCTGTGCCCTCCATCGCCCCAGCTGCTGCTTCCCCAAAACCAGCAGGAAGGCAGGGTTTGCTCTGGGAATGTGCAGTGCTTCCCAGCTCTGTGAGTGAGGCAGGGCATGGGGCAGGATGTTCTTGGGCCAGTCCAGGGCCTTGGTGAGCTCAGAGGGCTTGGAGAGCCAGAGGATGCCACAGGCTTTGGCTCAACGAGCGTCTCAAGGGGAGAAGCTGCTTTGCTCTTATCTCTTGGCTTTATCTCTCTGAAGTCCTGCCTGTTTGCCCTCTCAGGAGCTGGGGGATGGAAGGTGAGATGTGGTTGCTGTGAGGACCTGAGCTGTGCCTGGCTGGGTTTGCTGTGCCCTTGCTGCCAGCACAGCGGGGCTGGATGGCAGGGACTGCTCATCCCGGTGTTCCCTCAGGATGCCCATGGCTCTTTTTTGGTCCAGGTGCTGGAATCCTGGAAATCACGAGGAAGACTTGTGGTTTTGCTGGAATGATTCTCATGAGGATCTTAATTTTGGTGGCAAAGAGCTTTGTCTGGCCATTTCTTATTCTGGGTGCTCGTGCTGGTTTTTCCTTTTGCTGCTGGAGGTGGAATCAATGGGATTTTCACAGGGTGGCTCTTGGTTTGCACAAGAGCAGCTGGACGGGCTCTGCTTCTCCCTGGCTTGGGAGGAAAGGCTGGCACTGCCCCTGCAGTCACCCGAAGCCCAGGCTGGTTCCTGGGGCCACGTGTTGCTTCTCCAGCCAGTCCTCCCTTTGTGCTTCATTCAATTAAATTTTCTGTGGGCTCAGGCTCTGTGAAACAGTTTGTAGATGTCATTCCCCTCCTCTGCCAACAAGCCCCTCCTGGACTGTGTTAGATGTGAGCTGCAGGGGCTTACCCTGAGAAACCAGGAGATGAGAACAGCAAATAAGGAGCCCAGGTGGTGAATTTAATCAGTGTAATACATTCATCTGGACTTTAATCCAGCCTGGGCGTTGATTTGCACTAGTAACAGCCACCACTTTTTAAGTTCCAAGTTCTCAGTACTAAAAATATCCTTTTTTAAAATATTATCATGTTGGCCTCTTACTACAATGCCAATATATGGGAGTTATGCGTTATTGAGGATTCCTGGGGATGGGTTTAATACATTGTGGTCTAACAGGACACAATCCAGGCCTCTGCTTCACTGTTAAAAGGCTTTTAGAACACATTGCAGTGACTCAGTCATGAAGGGGCTCTGGCTGCTGCTTCCCTGTTCTTGGCCATCTAGGGGTGATGTTCCTGGTTTGCATTAATAGCCCTGCATTTAAATTCATTTCCTTCCATGATTTTTATACCTGGCCAACTGTGTCAGCTTTTAGAGGACAAAGTATCCACACAGAGTTTGGTGAGTTCTGGTCCTGTGGCTTCCTTCATTTCCCAGGGAATTCCTGGATCCGGGTGAGGGAAGTGGCTGCACTGGGTGCTCCTGGGGTGTGTCCCTGTGCCGTGGCTCCTGTGGGGACAGCTGCATGGCTTAGCTGTGTGGCACCAGCTTTGGGCTGGCTGGTGGCACTCCTGCAGCTGCAGGGATACGGATCCCCCGTCTGGGAGGAGCAGATCCGTGTGCTGTTCCCTTTGTGAGGACTTCTGTTGTGTTCAATAATTCAATCCACTGGGAGTCATTTGTGTGATTTTCTCTTTAATTCCTGTCTGCTTTGGAAACCTCCACGTCCCAGAGTAACAGGTGTTACCTTTTAGCATAAATATCCTTTAAAACGTGGGTTACTCTTGCTTTCCTCAGAGCAGTGGCGATTTTATCTCCTCTCCTTGCAAAAACCATTCGGTCGCTCAGGTGAACTCAGTTTTCCCACAGTCTGCTCCATGGCAGGGAAGTTGTTTCCTCTCCAGTTTGAATAAGGACAGGTTTTTGGGGTAACATGAGTCTAGATTTGGCATTCCTGACATTTCCAGTCAAGTCTTGGTCATCCATGGAGGGGTTTTGAGGCAGTGGATTGGCTGCACCGTGGGCATAGGGATGCTCAGGATAGTATCGGTGCTGTTTGTCCGTGCTGTGTCCCTTAGCCCAGGGCACAGCATTCCCCAGCAGCATCTTGTCCTTCTCTGTACGTTCCCAGAGCCGAATTTATATCTATTTTGTAAAATTTATATCTATTTTGTAATACTCTGTTTGCTTATCTGCCTTACACCTGCTCTTGAGTGACTGAGAGAGAACCAGACCCTTCCTTCCCCAGTGCTGCCATGGGCTGTGCACGATTCCTCGATGTTACTGGGCCCAGTGCCTGCTGGGCTGGCACTTCGTGGAGCTGGGAACACACCTTGGGAATCCTGACTGCTCCCCACCCAGCCATCGTCCTGCAGGCTCAGCCACTGGGACTGGACTGGGTGTAAATCAAAGCCCAGCTCCGGCGCCCTGGTCGGGAAGGATTTCAGTACAGCTCCAGGTCTTTGGCTTGGGAACGTGAGGGGTCCCTTCTGGGGGCAGGAGGCTGGGATTTGTGTGAGTATTTTAGGTTTGGGTCTTGGAGAGTGTTCATTGTTTGTTGCTGAGTGTCTCAGTGAGGGATCCGTGCTGACAGCCCCTGCCGGCCCCGAGTCCACGGCGCTGGGAGCTGCCCTGGCTCTGCTTGCTGAAGGTGCTGCTTGCCCTGGAGCAGTTCAAACTTGGACTTGCAGCCCCAATCTCATCATTTATGTGAGTTAAAGATGATGGTGAGGGGTTATTTGCAATGTCGTGAGGCAAGGGGAGCCTTCATGTGCCCCATCTGCCGGAGGGACTGAGGAACAATTCAGGTGACATATGCTCCATCCAAACAGCTCAAACCTGCGTGGGCTGTGCTTCAGTGGGGTCCTTCTGCCTTGGTACCACCTTCCACCCTTCTCCTCACTGCTGCCAGGGTTTTACTCAGCTCTCCATCCCCGGCCCTGCCTTCTGGCTGCTGTTATTAATAGGAATGACACGGGCAATAATCATAATAAGGTGGAAAATGAGACTAATGCCATCCCCTGGGCTCTGCTGCTGCAGCCTGGCTCAGGCCAGGTGATTTCCTATCTGCCAGGTGAGATCTTCGCAAGAAAGTGTGAATCAATGAAAAATAGAACAACCCAGTCCTAAGGAACCTTTCTGACTCTCCACATAACATATAGATAGATAAAAGATAGATAAGGCTTCCAGCCAAGTGTGGCAGCCTTCCCAGAATACGGGATATGGGAGACTCTCACTCCAATCAGCCTCTTTCAGCTGAAATCCAGTCATTAGTTAAATTCATCAAAGGCCTTGAAAGCAGAAAGGGAAATTCTTTGACTTGTGCTTAACCTTTGGGTGATTGCACCTCTTGAGAGAATGAGCAAATCAAGTGGAGCTGCCCTCGCCTGTGTTTGGTGAATGAGCCGTGGGGCCATTCACTGAGATTGGGCATTATTCACTTTGTATAATTCCTGACGAGAGGTTTAAAAATAAACACACCATCCAAGGGACTCTGGGGAGATTATGCAAGAGCAGGAGTGCAGCGGGATGGGCTGGGGTGACGTTCTCTTGTGCTCTTCCCTTTGTCTGCTCCATCAGCTGAGTGACCCCATGCGGATTTGGGACTGAAACATGGGATAAACTGCTCCCCTCCTCACTCCATGGGCATGGGAATTCATGGGAGTGCATCCCAGCAGAGCTGGGGGGGATCTGGGGGGTGACAGCAGATTCCCAGCCCCACCAGCCTGTGCTGTGGTGATGCCTTAAGATTTTAGCCTTTATATTTTTCAGATCCTGTTCTGCACTAGTGTATAACTCTGAACTCCATACAGAGTGTTAGTTACTGTCTTCACATTTTGGTCAGACAAAACAATCCCTCTAGGCCTGAGAACCAAGGACACCCTCTGCCTCAGGCCCTGAAAAGTACAAACAAAAGTGAATTGGGAGGGGAGCAAACTGGGGGCATATGACTTCATTACTCAAAGCTGTAATTGGAGGATTAACCCCTGATATGTAAATGGACCAAACTTAAATCTGTCTGAAAAACTCGTGACCATCGTCCATCTCGGGTGCAGCCCCTCTTGGAGGCTTTTGGCTGCCCAAGGTGTTCCTTTTGAAGGCCTTTAATAAATAGTCACTTTCATTCTCTGTAGCTCTGTCTAGCCTCTGTTCTAGGCAGCCACTCCAAGGCATCAGTGGTGCTGCCACTAAGGCAGTGTGAGGTGCCTTCCCTCGGGGCTCACGGGGAGCAGAGCCGTGCTCTCACTTGGCTGGGGGTCTGTGCAGCTCTGCTGTGTCCTGTCCTTCCCCTGAGCATTGACTTCTTTGAACACCAGCTCTGTGTGTCCTTCTTTGAAGCTGTTTTGGCTGCCTCCATTGTGGAAGGGCCCGGTGAACACAGTGTGGGAAATGCTATTGTGATTTTACAGGGCTTTTATGTTGTCTGAATAAAGGGCATCTCTGTACAAGAACAATTTGAACAAATGGCATCCACTCACCACATTTCTCCCTCTTCCCCTCACAGCCTGCTCCTATTCCTGCATCCTGCTCCTGGGGAGGAGGACACAGTTTATGTAACGCTGATTTGAAAGGGAACTACCCAGAGCTCTCATTTTTTACTGCTACAACTCTACTGATGCAGTAATAAAGGATCTAATAGAGAAACACTTCCCTGCCTTAGGATAATTCATATTCCCAGAGGCCACGGTCCTGGAAACTTTGAGGTATTTGAAGTTTTCTAAGGAGATGGTGAATGATAGATTTATTTAAGGTTTTTTTGGGAACGTGGCTCTTCATTAAATGCATTTTGGATTAGTGAGAAGCTCTGTGCTGAAAAGTCAGGGTGCAATCTTGTGGGCTAGCAGTGATTATTTATCCCTTGAAGAGGTATGGACAGGTGAGAGTGGTTTGAATGGCCCTTCTGTGCCCATTTCAGTCTCCAGGGGCCACTAAGTCCCAGATTTCTTCTTCAAGCTGGCCCATAAGAAGCCAGAAAGTGTTGATGAGTTGGGAATATTTAGCGGAATGTTGCAGTTGCGGCTGATTTCACCCAGAGATGTTTAATCCTTGACTGCCTCACTGCAGGCAGGGGCTGAGGTGGAGCAGATGTTCTTGTCCAATTGTGCATCCTGGCTTGGGAAGCGAGCAGAGCCAGGGAAAATGCACCAGACTGGAGGCAGAGGCTCACCCATTCCCCAGAATGATTTTCCAGCTGGTCCTGTCGTGTGGAGCTGCAGCAGAGTCCCTCTGCAGGGACACGGCTGGGTCATGGCTCAGAGATTTAAACCCTGCAGTGGCCTGGGAGAAGCTGTAACCCCTGGCTCAGAGGTCACTCTGTAAATGTGCCTTGGGAAGCCATCCCAGGAGGTGTTCCTGGGCTTTTTTCATCAGGATGTGCTGTGGATGCAGCCTGTGAGACGGGAGGAACACGATGTGTGGGACCTGCTGCTGCAGGAGGGTCTTCCTTGGCATTCCCCTTCCCTTCCTCTCCGTTGCCTCGTGTGGATTTGCTCCAGACCCTCTGCGGTAACAGGGTCAGGCAGATTCATTCCACCAGGTCCTGTAACAGGGAGCTGCTCCAGTTATTCCTTTTATTTTTTATTTTCCTGCCTACTTTGATGGGGAGAGTTATTTGGTCTTGATAAAGGTGCCACAAAGGCATGGCCAGAAGAGAAAATCGAAAAATCTGGAGCCAAACTCCCACCTTGGAGCACCTCCCTTGTATTCCTTGGAAGCTCCCCTGTGGCATTAATGACACATTAAAGCCCTTTGGCTTTGGAAAGTGCAAGGGGAGAGGGGGACAGTGGGGATCTTTGGCCAGATGGACCTTTTGAGCTTTCCCAGCACTGGTGAGGACAGAGTTCAGCATCCCTGGCTCGTGCTGTCGGAGATGGGGCCTTGCAGAGTCCCCTGAAACCCTTTTTTACTGTTTGTTGTTGTTGCGGTTTTATTTTGGCAGCACCTCTGCTGTAATTCAGTATTTCCAGTGGCCACGTTCCATCCTGGAAATGACACCAGACGGGAAGAGAAAGCAAAATCCTCCCAGCCCTTCAGCAGGAATGGTTTAATTCCTTTCCACTGGTTTTGCTCGCTGTTGTAAAGCACTCACCTGTTGTGCTGGAGTGTTGGGAGTGTCTTAAAGGAGCATCTGTAGAGGGAAGGTTTGTGACTGAGGTTTGTGACCTGTGGGGAAAACCCCTGGGAAGGCTGAGGCTGTGGTCCTGGTGGTTCAGGGATGATACACCCTGTTCTTACAGCTGTGCATGTAATTAGAGAGAGCCTTGTCTTTCTGCCCTTTTTCTTTTCCTCATTAAACCCGTTTGTGGTTCTGGGATGTGGAAGTGGCCCCTCCTCTCCGTGCCCTGGAATTTCCCTTGCCCGTGGCCAGGTTTTTGTTGGACCAGTGCCTGGTGCCCAGCCCACACAACATCCCAAGAGTTCCTCTGCTCTCGTGCCCACTGAGAAAGTTTTTCCTCCATCCCAGGAGGTGCTCAGCAGTCTCCTGGAAAACAGGAAACATTATTCTCAGGTCTGTAGCTCCCAAATGCTCCTGGGCATTTCTGCACTGATGTTACGAGGTGAAAGCTTTGAGGAATTTTGTCTTTGGGCTCTTTACTTTAAACAAGCAACTGACAAGAATAATTGATTTTAATAGGAAGTAGGACTTCCACCTGGCAGACAGGCAGTGTTCAGGGGATGTCAGACCAAATGTCCTTGTCACCTGCTGCATTTCTTCTCACTGCTTCCCTTTTCTTATGGGTAGGACACTTTGCCAAATACCTAAGTGCTTATTTTTGTAAATTTACAAGGCTAAGATTTTGTGAATTCTCCTGGTGGGCACAGAGAACACAAGTTTATGTCCATCAGCCTTCACCCTGCAGAAAACTGCTGTGTCTGGGAGAGTGTGCTTTAATATTTGACTGTTCCTGTTGTGATTATTATTCTTAAATTCCGTTCTTTGGTTTTGGCAATGGCCAAATCATAGATGGGATGAACATTAAGATGTGGGAAATGTAAACTCCTGCCTCAGCCAGTTAAACACAGAGTGATTTCTAGGGCATGATTCACCTGGCTGGAAGGTAGATGGCTGAAATAGCCGGGATGAATCACACTCCAGATGTGTCTCTTTCTCTTCACTGGCTATCAGGGAGTCCAGATGACTCCCTCAGCTGCAGTGTGGGAGAATCTGACTTTATGGGAGAGAAGTTCCTTTCAAGGTCTTTGGCTGAGTATCTCTGAGTACAGCACTAAGCCCCAGCTTTGAGGCCGAGAGAACTTTCTGGAGTGAAGAGCTCCTGCGTTGAATTCTCTCAGAAAATGATATTTCATGCTGACCTTTCTCCAGTTTGTCATCTCCTGCTGCTGCAGATGTCAGGTTCTGTCTCCATAACCCTGCCCTGAGAGAGCCGGACGGCTCCACGGATGCAGCAAGATGTCTTGCAACATAAATTAAACTGGATCTTTTCATTTTAGGCTCTGACATTCTCTCAATGGACTCAGCACGTGGGATGGCTGGAACTCCAGTTCTTGCCATCCTTTTGGTACAGGCTGAGCTGGATTTGTGTTTCAAAAGGCCAGGGCTTGCTTGCAGGATTCCTGGGATGTGGATCCCTTCCTCAGGCTGACAGTAAGGACCAGGGGCTGGGCAGCACCAGCCCCTGCTGGCCCTGATCAGTGAGAACCAAGGACTCAGAGCCTTCCTCCTTGAGATCAAGAAGCACCTTGCTCCTGACATCCCCTGAAAACACCTTCCACACCTGTGTGTTAACAGCACAAGAAGCCCAAGGTGTCACCCCCTGTCCCTTGGTGTCCCTGTGCAGTCCCTGCCAGCCCTCACCGCTGGCCAAGCCGTGCTCCTCAGAGCGGGGATTTGTGCCTCGGGCTCGGCCGTGGAGTTTTGCAAAGTAGTCTGGGAGGGTTTGAAGCACAGTCCCTCTGAAGTTTGGGCTCAGTGACGTTTCTGTGGCAGTTTGTGCCCAGAACTGGCTGTGTGTGAAGCGACAGCAGAGTCTCTGTCAGCTGAAGCAGAAGCAGCAGGAACACGGCTCCTGCGTAATCGCTCTGTTCCTGGTTCCTCATCAGTGCAAAAGGGACTGAAATACCCAATGGCATTAACAAAAGGAACAAGTGTCAGGCCAACCCGATTCATTTCTTGACAAGAAAACTGATTTTCGAGCCAAAGAGAACGTACTCTACTGCATTTACTGAGAGGAGCTGAATGCAGGATCACCGTGAGCCAGGGGTGGGACGTGGCCATGGGGAAAGGGGGGCATGTGAGGTATTACTGGGAGATCTCTGTGACACTGGAATAAATATTTCATGCTGTTTCACAAACCTCTGGTAAGGTCCCTTTGGGAACAGTATTTGCAATTCTGGTCATCTGTGTTCCAGAAAAATGCAGGCAGGGTATGTGGAAGCCTGACAGGGCTGGTGAGATGCTTGGGGGGAAGGAAAAGCTGGGGGCTGCAAGGGCAGAACTTCCTTACCTGGGAAACCACACCTGGACAGTGTCCATAAATATGGCAGAGGGGAAGCACTGGTGAAGGAGAAGAGCTCCATCCTGGCAGAAGAACAGATCTCAAATGTATCGTGGGATTTCTTCAGCTCTGAAGTCTCATCCTTTCCAGATCTGTTCTCTGTGCTTTAGAGTGATCTCTGTTTATGAGAGCATCCAGGAACCTTGACTGGGAGCAGAGCAAGGGCTTGTGAGGAGGCACTGAAACATGTCTGAGCATCCAGCTGTTGCACTGGAACCAGAAATCAGTCTTCATAACTGTACTTCTCCAGATGTGGCTCCCCTGCTTTGCTGAGCCCAGAGCTGGGCTGAGCTGGGGGTCCAGCACCAGCTGACTGCAGCTGCTGCAGGTTGGGATGGGCCCCTCTGGTGCCCAGCTCCCTCCAGATGTGTGCCAGGGCCCAGGTGCGGGATCACCCCCCAGTGAAGCAGGAGGTGCCCTCTGCCATGAGTTCAGCCGTCACCTGAGGGCTTGTTCCGTGCCTTGGTTTTCTGCCTGGTATCCCAGGACCTTGTGAGGCTCTGTGGACAAGTCCCCTGTGTGACACACAAAGGGGACAGGTTTCTTCTACAGCTGATTCTGAATGAGAAGGGACAATTTGTCGAAGTGAAAGTGGGAGGAACACAGCTTTGCTTTGCCGCCCACTGACTGGGTCTGTCTGGGTTTTGAGGATGAAAGGCACTGCCAGGTTAAGCCTCGTAGGTCTTGCTGCTTTGTGTGGCTGACTCTACAGCTGAAGGGCTGGAACTGCAGCTCTGACTGTTCCAAACCCAAGGAGATCAGATTTTTAAAGGAAAGCCAGTCCAAGGCAAATGGTAAATCAGGCCCTTTAATCTGTCGACTGGATTTTCTGCACAACTTCAATGTTCTCTATTGATGCTGAGAACCTGAAGCTGTGCTAGAAGGTCTCCTTCAAGTTCTCACTGTGCAGGTAGTGATTAACAGGGGTTTGGGGAAGCCAGACTTCCATTTAGAGCTCTCTGACCTTTGCCGGAGCTTCTCCACTTGCATAACCACAGCGAGGGGTTATTGTCTGTGTGCTTTGTGTCCCTGCCCGAGCTGAGGGGACACTGTGGCTCTCAGAGCCTCGCCACAACAAGGTCTGGAATGGTCACAGGGTTGAGCTCTGTCCCTGTGAGCTCAAACTGGGACTTGCAGGGAGCCCAAGTCCACGGTCAGGTGTCTCGGTGGCAGAACTAATGAACGAGGCCCAGGATGGCTCTGACAGGCTGATCAGCACCTGGGGAAAATCTGCATTTGCTGGGCAGCCTCAGTGCTCAGCACAGAATTCCTGCAGTGGGCCAAACATAGACACAATTGATTACTCTGTTAAAAACCACACAGCTGTCAGTCAGAGGAGCAGGGGGTGTCCTGGGCTGGTGGTGTGGGATGTTGTTCACCCATCACAGTGTTGGGATGATCCCTCCTGCCAGCGTGGAGCAGGAGTTTCGTGGCTGTCACAAAGGAGAGCTGGCCTGTGCTGGTGCAGTTCCGAGGCTCCACGAGCTCCACGAGCTCCACATGCAGAGATGTTCCCGAGGTCCTGTCAGACACCAGGCTGGCCTCAGTCCTGTTTCCAGAGGCCAGGATCTGCTCCATGCAGACTGTCCTAACAGCCAGGGCTGGCAGGATTCCTGGGGGCAGAGCTTGGGCTGTGCTCCAGGCCGGGGCTGGGGCAGGTCAGCAGCGTGTCCGAAGTGGGGGGTGTCAGTACATCACCAGCACTCAAACTGCAGCCTCCAGTTTCAAAAAAAGCGTTCTAAATACGTGCACTACCTTTGCTTGGGTCTGCATGGAAAGCCTCCCGAGCCTCTGGCGTTTCAACCAAAGTGAAAATTCCTTTGCGCAGGACACATCGCTCGGTTTTGTTTTTGGGAACTGTGCGTTGTGCCGGTGGAATTGTCCCTGCGTGTGTGGAGGCGGGAGGGGAGGCGCCAGGACCTGGGGGACGCCGGACACGGCACCTGGAGCTTGGTTGGGAGCAGGATGAGGGCGGTGGGGATGGCCACAGCCACGGCGTGAGGGCGGAACTGCCTGGGAGCAGTGGTTTGGCTGCGAGCTTCGCTGCGTGTGCTGCTGTGCATGCGTGGGGCCGGGGCTGCAGGCGGGCGTGCCCTGACTGTGCTTTTCTCTCCCCAAGCTGATCAGTGGTGGTTCCATTGTCAGTGCTGAGGCAGTATGGGATCACGTCACCATGGCCAACCGGGAGTTGGCGTTTAAAGCAGGAGACGTCATCAAGGTCCTGGATGCTTCCAACAAGGACTGGTGGTGGGGTCAGATCGACGATGAGGAGGGATGGTTTCCCGCCAGCTTCGTGAGGGTGAGTGACTTTTCTTCTTTTTACTGCTCTAAGGAATCACTGCCAGTGCTCAGGGTGTCAAGAACTGAGCTCTTACTGTGTTTTTACTGTGTTCGTTCTCACTGATGCTGATTCCCACTTCTTTGCCTGTTTTCTGTCCAAAAAATGAGGAGCAAAGATGGTTTCCAGTGGAATGAGAGGGGGCCAGAGGGAGGCTGGAATAAGGATTGGCTCTTTGAGACATGGAGGGGCCTTTCCTGGGTGTCTGTTGGAGCCTCTCTCCTTAAGCTGTTCTTCTTCAACAAACCCCAGCCCTGGAAGTGTCCAGGTGTTGGATGGGGCTTAGAGCAATGTGGGATGGTGGGAGCTGTCCCTGCCCATGGCAGGGGGTGGGATTGGGTGGTCTTTAAAGTCCCTCCTGACTGAAACCACTCTGGGATGCCATGATTCCATGAAAACCAGTTCAGGATTGTGTGGGCTGTGAGGAGATGATTTGGTGGGGCCTAAAAGTTCCCACCAGCTCCAGGGGACCTGGATTTGGAAGAGCTTTCTGCCTGTCTTACCTTCTTCTCTGAACCCTCCCTCTCCTGGGCAACATCAGCATCCCTGTGATTGAACACTTCATCTAGGAAACAGCCATTGGATTAGGAAAACTGGGTTAAAATGTGTGATCTGGTGTTTCCTGGTGATGTAAGTGACTGCCAGCAAGGAACCCAGACCTCTGCTTGCTGCTGCCTCCCCAACACACGATTTTTTCCCTTCTGGTGCAGCTCTTGTGTCTCCCCCAGGTCTGGCCAGTGCCAAGAGTGAGAAATCCATGGCTGGAACTGGAGCCAGGCTGCCCAAAAAAGTCAATGCTGTTACTCTGGCCTGGGATAACAAATTGTGTTTGGTATTTTGAGTCTGACCCTGCAGCCAGTGGTGGCAACAAGTCTGGAAAATGGATTTGTGTGAGGTGTGATTGAGGTGAAAACCTTCTTGCAGAAACACTCTCACCTGTGTCACCAACACGTCTCCTCTGTGCTGCAGCTGGAAAGGCTCAACGAGAACAATCTCATTTTGTTTGCTTCATTTAAACACTGAAATATTCTGGGCCAGTTGAACCTCTCAGTGCACTGACCAGTGCTGATTTCTTCGTAGTTCTGGGGAGAAGATTGAACACCCCTTTGGTGCGATGTCATGAACAAACTGCCCCCGGGAGGTTTAAGAACAGTCTGGAAAACACTGTCCTGTTTTTTAAGAACACACCAAAAAACCAAAAGCAGCAGAGTCTTTAAGGCCCAAACCCATGGGTCATTTGGCTTGGCTGGACTCTCTCCCTACACTTTTCAAAGGCTGGGAAGATGGTTTTGGAAACTGGGGAGAACAAAGGAGAGGGGAGTCAGTGAATCTCAGACTGTGGTACACAAATGTCTGGAACAAATCCTGGCTCCTCCTCCTTGGTGCTGAGGGTCACAGCAGCCTTACCAGGCCGGTTTCTTGCCTGTTCTGTCCAGTATCCCAATGAGATCAGTCCTTCCAGCAGCTCTGCAAGAGGCTGGCTTGGCTGGGAATCACTTGTTGAGGGCAGGCAGGGACCAGACGCCTGCCCTTGCCCCTCCCAGAGGGGAGCAGCGCCTGGCTGGGCTGCCTTAGTGAGAATTAATATTTAAAAGCAAGACTTCTGGCCCATTCTGTCTGCAGGTCTTGGAGGGAGGGAGGCTGGAGGGGAAGATTTGCCCCCCAGGTTTCCAAAGCAGCTGAATAAGAAATGAAAGAACTGCGAGAAGAGCAGATGATCACTCACACCGTGAGGAGGCTGCGTTTTCCTCTGTTGTACTTTGAGCCCTGCTTTTTTAAGATGATGCCAGAAAACTGCCTGATTTAGCCTGGGTGGTTCTAGTTTTACTTGCAAAATAATCGCTTTTCTTTATATCTGTATTTCTCTTATGCAAGCACAGAAGGAAAAGGGAACAATATGTTGCATAGAATATGAATAGCATTCGAGTGAGGGATGTCAGACAGACCAGACAGGTATAAAGACAAATAAGATTAATTTCAGGATATTTTAGACTTCAGGTCTCTTGTAAGGACTAACAGGAGTGCAACAGAAGATCACTGCACAGTTGGGTTCCTCTCAAAGTCCTTTGAATCACTTCTGAGGACAAAACTGGGCTGGGAACCCAGTTTGCAATGAGATGTCTGACGCTTCTTGCTCTCCAGCCAGATCATCTGAAAACCTTTGGCAAAGCATTTGGCACTCACGAAATCTCCTAGCAGGAAACTTCACATTTGCAAGTGGAGAGGAAAACAGGAACCTGCTGATTCCCTTGGCCTCCTTTACATGACAGCCAGGGGTGGCAAACAGAAACGCTCCTGAATTCCCGGCACACACAGCAATTGTTGTCTCCCTGCTCACACCTCCAGTAATCCTCTTAGTAGCTCAGGACTTGCACAGAAGGAGGGGGGAGAGAGGAAAGCCGTGGAGTTTTGGGAGCACAGGAACTTTCAAGGAGAAACTGGATGATAAAGCAATGTTTTTTGGGGGGGAAGAGAAAGCGCAGCGTAGGAGAAGTAAAATTTGGAGCCAGTGTGGAATGGTGAGCGGTTCCTGCAGGGAGCTGCTGCGCCCAGGGAGAAGGTTATGAAAACCCCTAAGTCAGAAAGGTGGATGAGAACTCCAGAACGAAATTTAAGGCTCAGCAGCGAGCTGGGTTTAGACAGATGGAGGTGTCTGTGGTGTATTTTAGGGCCTGTTCTGAGCACACTGGACACCCCCAGGGTGCAGCCGTGGTTGCTGCGCGGTGTCTTTGAACATCCTGTCAGCTCCCAGTGGTCTGACAGGTCGGGAGGTACAGCTGGAAAAAACCAGCAGGAATTTCAAACAAAATTTCACATTCTTGTGGTGATAATGCCACTTTTTTCTCCTCTGTGGATGGCAGAGCCTTGGGCTATCTGTACATCATGGGCTACAGATGAGTTTTTGCATAACCAGCACATTGACATCGGCTCAGAAAAACAGGCTCAGTGTTGGTAGGGAGGGATTTACAGCAGAGAATAACAGTCCAGGGCTGCCCATGGATCCATTGTTGTACCTTGAGGTCTCCTTTAGAAAGCACAGCAAGCCTCAAAACAAAGTTTTGATCGCAGAGCCCTTCATCAAGTCTCCAAAATGGCCCAGGTGAGACACTCCAAACACAGGAAATCAAATCTCTTCGTGTTTGGGCTCTGACATACTTCCACTGCAAGAGAAATAAAAAGGGTCAAGCTTATGGATGCTGTGCAGTGGAATCTTTCCTCAGAGACACGGCAGAGTGCCCCTGTCCTGGGCAGAGAGGGGGATTTATTCCTGTGTAAAGCTCTGCCTGGTCTCTTTGGATACCAAACTGAGCTTGCAGAATGTATTTCTTCTCACCTCAGCAACGCTGACTCTCCCTTCCTTACGTTCCTAAGCCAAGGTAAAGAGCAAAACTGAGGCTGAGGAGCTTTTACTGCAGCTTCTTGCAGTGCCTGGTGACTGAAGAAGGGAAGGAATGGTCCTCCCAAGGCCTGAGCAAGGAAAGGGTGTAAGATCTTTGTGGTCTCCTCTTTGGGAGAAGGCGCAGGGGTGGAGAAGTGCAGGGGTGGCAGCGCTCCGTGTTCTCTCTCGCCACTGCCTTGGTTCCCCCAAGTGTTGTAATTTTAGATTGATTTTCCTGCTGAAAAGCTGCCTTTGACCCACTTTATTTTCTGCTGCTAAAGGAGAAGTGCTGGATAAATTGGAGTGAGCTTTTAAGGCGCTGTGGAGAAGGAGACTCTGAACTCAGAGCCTGGTCCCAGTGCCTGGCAGCTCGTGCCTGTACTGGGCAGGTGGGTTCAGCTTTTAGCTGTGCCTGCTCTGGATTGCAGGTGCAATTCCACATCTTGCTGCCCCATCTGCTTCTTTTTGCCTGTAAAATCTGATTGTACCTTGTCGGAACAGCTCATCACTCACCTGCGTTCCCCCATGCTGCATTCCCTCAGAGCCAGTGGCATCCAGGTGAGATTTCCTGAGGAAAGAGGATGGAGCTGAGGTGCCCTCACCTGTTGGACGGGCAGCCCGGGATGTGCTGCAGTGCCTGCTGCAGTCAGAGCCTTCTAAAGGAGATTTGATTCTCCTGTGGCAAATCCAGCTTAAAAATAGCTGTGCTGGAGGTAGGGCCCAGCACGGGCAGCGCTGCTGGGGACAGGCTGAGCTGCAGAATTTGGGATTTCCTGGAGTCAAGGAGCATTTCAGCATGCCAGAGCTGCCTGTGCCACCTGCAGCTGCCGAGGCCACCACAGCTCAGACAGGTCCCCAGAGGGTCACACACCAGCACTGTGCCCTTCCCTGGACAAGCTGGTTTGCAGGTGCAAAACCAGAGTTTAGAGGCCTTTCTTTGAGGCAAACCAGGCACAGATCTCCACAGCCCCTGCCAGGCACAGACCTGCAGAGCCCCTTCCCTGGCCCTGTCACACGGCCCTGGGCCCTTCCTCAGCCTGGCAGGGCTCTGCAGTGAGCTCTGAGCTCCTGCTCTTCCCACCGGTGTGTCCCAGGCACCACCACTCAGCGGGGCTTGGGCTTTTGGGAATTGGCAGGGCTGAGCCCGAATTCCTCGGGTTCTGGTGGATATAGTGGAGCACATCCAGTTTGCTGCAGTGTCCAGGCAGCTTTTGGTCCCTGCTGGAGCTCCAACCCCTGGGAATCTGCATTTGGACTGCAGGGAACAGGGAGGGAGCTCGGGGCCTGTTCTCTGGAGCTGTTCTTGTTCACCTCTTGGGGATACAGAGCCTGAAGCTGTCCCTACAGAATCCCCTGTTTTCTCCTGTTTCAGAAATGAGTAAAGGCTATTTCTCACCTTGGGGAAAGGGAAGTTCTGAGGCTGAGAATGGAGAGTTTTAGAGAGGAGAGGAAGAGCTGAAGGGGGTTTGCTAAAGCTGTGGGGAGTTGGAGGGAGAAAGGAGAAGGTACCAAAGAGCCTGTGGGCTGGAGGGATGTGAAGGACACGGAGGCTGGAACCAGATTACCGAGGGAAAAATTCAATCTGTGGAAGAAAACAGGGGTAGGACCACAGGAGGGGAAAGCAAATTGCTTCAGCTGCCTTTCCTTCTGCTGCCAAATGCCCTATTCCTCGTCCTGGAAGAGGATCCAGGAGATGGGCTGTGCTTCCCAGCAAACAGCATCCCACCCACGTGCCCACGGCTGGGCAGAGCCTGGGGCTGGCTGGGACAGCTCCGGGGGACACACAGCATCTCCTGGCAGCTCCTCACTCCTCCCCGGAGGCAGGGGAGGGAGAACACCTTGGCAGAGCCAGGGCAGCCTGTGCTCCTCCTGAGGGCTGCGAGAGGCTGAGCCAGAGGCTGCTGCTGCCTGGCTTACGCAGAGCTCTGCACCACGGGCCCTCCTGGGCTGCACATAAGCAACTGATCTCCCTAATCCAGCGTGGAGTCCGGCAGAGCGGGAGTGTGACCGTGCAGAGTGGGAATGTGGCACTGCAGAGTGGGAATGTGACCGTGCAGAGTGGGAATGTGGCACTGCAGAGTGGGAATGTGACCGTGCAGAGTGGGAATGTGACACTGCAGAGTGGGAATGTGACAGTGCACAGGGATGTGACACTGCATGGGAATGTGAA